>SJYX01021621.1:192276-227348 GCA_006410675.1 Oreotragus oreotragus
ACTCTTGAGAGTCCCTTGGACTGCAAGGAGATCCAACCAGTCCATTCTGAAGGAGATTAGCCCTGGGATTTCTTTGGAGGGAATGATGCTCAGGCTGAAACTCCAGTACTTTGGCCACCTCATGCGAAGAGCTGACTCATTGGAAAAGACTCTGATGCTGGGAGGGATAGAGGGCAGGAGGAGAAGGGGACGACCGAGGATGAGATGGCTGGATGGCATCACGGACTCGATGGATGTGAGTCTGAGTGAACTCCAGGAGTTGGTGATGGACAGGGAGGCCTGGCATGCTGCAATTCATGGGGTCACAAAGAGTTGGACACGACTGAGCGACTGAACTGAACTGAACTGATAGAGCTTCTCTATCTTTGGCTGCAAAGTATATAATCAACCTATTTTGGTATTGACCATCTGGTGTTGCTCATGTATAGAGTTGTCTCTTGTTTTTTTTTTTTTGGAAGAGGGTGTTTGCTATGACCAGTGTGTTCACTTGGCAAAACTCTGTTAACCTTTGTCCAGCTTCATTTTGTACTCCAAGGTGAAACTTGCCTGTTACTCCAGGTATCTCTTGACTTCCTACTTTTCCATTCCAGTCCCCTATGATGAAAAAGACATCCTTTTGGGGTGTTAGTTTTAGAAGGTTTGAACTTCCATGGTGGCTCAGACAGTAAAGCGTCTACTTACTATGTGGGAGACCCAGGTTTGATCCCTGGCTCGGGAAGATCCCCTGGAGAAGGAAATGGCAAGCCACTCCAGTAATCTTGCCTGGAAAATTCCATGGACGGAGGAGCCTGGTTGGCTACTGTCCCTGGGGTCGCAAAATGTCGGACACGACTGAGCGACTTCACTCACTTTACTTTAGAAGGTTTTGTAGATCTTCATAGAACTGTTCAACTTCAGCTTCTTCAGCATTACTGGTTGGGGCATAGACTTGGATTACTGTGGTATTGAATAGCTTGCCTTGGAAACAAACAGAGATCACTGTGTTGTTTCTGAGATGGCACCCAAATAATGCATTTCGGACTCTTGTTGACTATGATGGCTACTCCATTTCTTTTAAGGGATTCTTCCCCACAGTCGTAGATATAATGGTCATCTGAATTAAATATGCCCATTTCAGTCCATTTTAGTTCACTAATTCCTAAAATATCGATGATCACTCTTGCCATCTCCTGTTTGACCACTTATTTGCCTTGATTCAAGGACCTAACGTTCCAGGTTGCTATGCAATATTGTTCTTCACAGCATCGGACTTTACTTCCATCACTAGTCACATCCACAACTGGGTGTTGTTTTCCCTTTGGCTCTGTCTCTTTAATCTTTCTGGAGTTATTTCTCCACTCTTCTCCAGTAGCCTATTGGGCACCTACCGACCTGGGGAGTTCATCTTTCAGTATCATATCTTTTTGACTTTTTGTACTGTTCATGGAGCTCTCAAGGCAAGAATACTGAAAGGAAAATGTCAATAATGCTGTAGGTAAGACATTCTGCTTTAGGGTCATGGAGTTATCAGAGAGATCAAAGCAGATGTTCAGTGAAAGATGTTATAAATGATGATAATAATAATATATGTTAATTTTATCTTGTCCTTATTTTACAACACAAGTTATGAATTCACTTATGAATCATAAAATAACTGTGAGGGACCAAAGGAAAAAAGTCGTCACTGAAAAGTATAAGCCTAGAATTGTGGTGATGCAGAGGCTGCCCTAATCACATCACTAAAGTCTTGGACGTTGGCCTGTGTCATCAAGGTCACATTGCTCTCTCCACCCTAAACCTGGGTGGATTTCCCTCTGGCTCTTGATATGATCTGGGAGGCGGGTGGATGTGCTCTGAGGCAAGGTCAGCTGGACTGGATTCATCTCTACTGGGCTGGGCAAGCAGAGTATAAAACATAGGCTAGCTTTTCAATCTTGAATTGTCAGTTTCTCCAGAAAGGGGTCTCTTAGGATGAAAAAGTGTTGTGAAGTTACTCTGGGGTAGAAGTTAACTAGAAAGAGTACCTAGCACAGAGGGACATGTAAGTGGGAGATAGAAGGCACAAAACTGGCATTATCCCTAAAGCAACTCCCCTTGCGAGTGGATCACATCATGGCCTTTTTGTTCTCAGACTCACTCCTCACCCTTCCCTGCTATGCTTTGGAGGCACGGGGGTGAAGGGAGTACAGGCAGCCTATGCTCCCAGGTCAGCTGGTGTTCTGCAGGGTTTTCCACTAAGAACTGAGAGGCCCCAAAGAAGTGAGAAGCAAGAGTATTTCTCCCTTCTCTGCCTCTGGTGCCTCCCCAACAACGGTTGCTCCGCCCTCTTAAAGTCAGTATCTTTTGTGGTTTCTGGTTCCATCAGGCATTCACGGGCCCTGAGCTGAGACATTACCACTTCCTCCTTTCATCCCTCCAGTCTAGGTGTGGATTCCTGCTGCTCCTAACTTTTCGGTTACCTTCCCCATTCTCCTTTTAAGCTTCTTCTGGCACCGGTGAAAAAGGTTCCTGCAGTAAATTCCCTCTGATTTAAACAGAGTGCTTCCTCTTTCCTGGTTGGCCTTTAAATGATATTTTCAGGGTAGACTGTTGGGTACAACGGTGTGACACCTGGAGCTCATGTGATTACACAGGTATAACAAGGGCATGGTGACAACAGGAGGCAGAGAAAGCTGACATTTACCTGCCCAACAAATACTCGTTCAGCACCCACAATGTGTGGGAAATTATGCTGGGCATAGGAATTGGGTGTGAACAAAAGCACATACCACTTCCAATCCCCAAAGAATAATAATATGAGTAACTAAAAAATGATTATATAATAGTGAGTTGCTCTAATTATTATTTTTTTAATTGAAGAATTCTGGCAACTGAAAACAGCACACATTCTCCCATCGAAATAAGAGTTGAGGGACTTACCTGGTGGTCCAGTGGGTAAGATTCCATGCTCCCAATGCAGGGGGCCCAGATTTGATCCCTGGTCAGAGAATTAGGTCCCACGTGCTGAAACTAAGAAGCTCACATGCTTCAGTGAGGGTCCAGCACAGCTAAATAAACTAAAAAAAAAAATTGTTGAGCTGAAGAAGCTTAAGCCTAATAACATATTGGAGAAAGAAGTTATAACTCTACAGGTTTATCATTTTTAATATGAATATCATTAAGCTGCTTTTCCAAACCCCTAAATAATAGCCAACCCAGCTACTTTCTGTTCCTTAGAGTGATGCTTGGGGAGCAATGTATTTTTTAAAAGATTCATTTCCAGTTTGAAGTCATACATCAGAGCTAAGAAAAATTAACAGACCTTGGATGAGAGGTATCCTGGATGACCAAGTGATCTTGTTAGCCAACCAGTTACATAGGAATATTTATGTAGAGAAAGAGAATGCAGTTTTAAGACTGGTCTAATGATTCAAGACATGAAATACATTCATTCTGGGAGCTGTTTGAAGGATACAGTGAAACATAAATATAACTAAAAGACTAAATTGTTGAGCCAACTGAAGGGACTCAAAATGAAAGTCCACTCATATACATTTGCATGACCCCCCTTGAAATCAACAGGCACCACGTGAATATCTAAGAACATTATGTTTACATATTTTGCCCATTTCTGATTTGGAGTAATTTTTTTCTATAACAAGACTAGAATAGAATTTTGTAGATTAGTTGCTATTTTTATCTGTTTGTTTCAATCTATTTAGTAAATCCACAGTGGTCCCATTAAGGTTTAATTGCTTCTTCAAAAGGGATATTGAGGCACTCATAAAGTGAACTGTTCCCATATTGTCTTATAAACCAATGGCTGATTTAAAAAATCCCTTTTTAGTTCTACACAATATTACCCTTTCTGAAGATGCAAGAAAAATCAAACTTCCTCTGTGTAATAACACCTTTGGGCTTAATCAGTACAAAACCTCTTCATTAAGACTTCTTTTCTAGATATATACACAACATATAATTCTTAGGAAAAGGAAAATAAAACCTTTGGTGTGGTACAGGTTTTGTTAAGAATGCAACTTCTTTAAACAGCAATAGTTAACATCAGGAGCTGGTTCGCAGTTGAATAATTACATTAAATATATTCACCTCAGAAGACTGTAAACAAAGAGATATTAAGTAATTTTTTCACAAGTACCCCTGCTGTGATACCAGCTGATCAGGTTTAATAACAACCAGCATTTCTACTAATTTTGCAAGAAAGATATGCTGGGGATAATTTCCTCTTCTAGAGTGAGTATAAATAATCTATTTTGCAGTGAGTTTACAATGACACCATGTATCATAACCACCAGCAATCAACTCAGAAATATAATTTTTAGAACTGTAGTATTTGCAAATTAAAGGACCAGTGTTAACTTCAGTCAGTAAAGAAAATAAACTTGATTAGCAGAATGCATTAATATCAATCAACTTTGCAGATATTAATGTTCCCTGCTATATCCCAAGGTGTCTGTCTCTCTTTCTCAAGAGAACCCCAAACGAAAACACTTTTCATTCTAATTGTATTATTTTAATATTCATCTTGTAAACAATGCAATGTTTTTGCATGAAGGTAAAAATTCAGGTTGCTTTTTAAATAAGTCCTCAAGGAATGGGAGAATTAGAAAATCTAGTTTATTTTCTAATTGATAATGGAGAACACCAAAGGAATCACAGGCATTATGACATTATGATTTTCTTTTTATTGTTAAATATACAGTTACATAAAAGGGGCAGACTCTGCTTTTATTCCTGTAAGTAATGTACAAACCCTGATATGCACTTATAACATGGCATAAACTAAATACACTGTAAATAAAATGAAACTAGAAATAAACAAAAATTTCAAAGTTCAGCCCTTGGTATAGATATTTAATTATATTATTTTGACAGTTTAGAAGCAAAAATCAGGCCAGGAAGTCATAGGTAGTTCAACAGCCCAAACCATGGTTCCTGCTGCTGCTGCTAAGTCACTTCAGTCGTGTCCGACTCTGTGCGACCCCATAGATGGCAGCCCACCAGGCTCCCCTGTCCCTGGGATTCTCCAGGCAAGAACACTGGAGTGGGTTGCCATTTCCTTTTCCAATGCAGGAAAGTGAAAACTGAAAGTGAAGTCGCTCAGTCTGTTCGACTCTTTGCGATCCCACGGACTGCAGCCCCCCAGGCTCCTCCATCCATGGGACTTTCCAGGCAAGAGTACTAGAGTGGGGTGCCATTGCCTTCTCCGCAAAACATGGTAGTGACCAGCAAAATTCAAAAAAGAATAAATAGTACTTATTAAGTAATACAGTATTGTAAGGAATCTAATCAGCCCTTCCTATAACTGCTTTGCAGTTTCATAATCATGGTCATTATCTCTGCTGATGATGTCATGTTTAATTATCAGGATATAAAAATATACAACATAATAGAGGAATACATAATACAATAGAGGAATTACCAAGTTATGATGTCAACAAATGTGTCTGAAGGTAAAGATAATATGACAGTAAGACATAATAGCTATTTTAGGAAAACTTACTCCTATTTAGGGCTAATGAAATATATATGGAAAAGTTTTTCTCTCTGGTAAATGAGAATGAAAGTAATTATTTCAAGTACTTAACACATAAGAGGAAAGAAATATTTGAACACATTTAATTTAATATGTTTCTCATTCCTCAAACTCTTGACTCTTAAGTTAGTCTTCAAAAGCTCTGCAAAACATAAAACCTCAATTTATTACAAAGGATTAGGCTAATTCAAGAAAAGAAAATCACAAATGTTTACAGCTTATTTAGAGAGAGTTTACAAGAATAGAATTTTACCTCTAAGAGGTATTGAATGTTCTCTATTGAAGTGGGAAGAACACATTCTGATACCAGTCACATACAGATCTTCTTATTCTCATTGTGTGCTAAATTTTGACATTGATAAAAGACTAATCAACATTTTATGAAATGACTGACTGTTTATCATTTAAAATTTTTTAAGTGATCAAATACTATCAATGGCCTTATAAATGGTCACTTGTACAATTCTTAAACTCCAACTGATAACTAAAGAGAAAAATATAATAAAAGTTTATGTGAGCAGGAAGATAGGACATTTTCTTCAAGCATCTCATAATAATACTACATATTCCCTTACAATAACTTTATAAATCTTGATTTTTAAAACATGATTTTGTATTGCAAAAAATGAGATTCTATAAGAAAAATAAAAGACTGATATTCTTCTTGCTCTAAGAATATTGAGAATTGGAGACTCTCAGTTGATCTCAAACTTAAGGAGACTTTGCAACTTTTCAAAATGGAAAAACAAAACCTTTTAATTAGCTCTGTAGAAAAGGGGATATTCTACTCAAGAAAATTCTTTCTTTCACAATAAACTTTATTCTAAAGACAGACTTCAATTATCCCCATGAAAAAATTACTGCTGTGAGAACTGTCTTCCNAAAAAAAAAAATTGTTGAGCTGAAGAAGCTTAAGCCTAATAACATATTGGAGAAAGAAGTTATAACTCTACAGGTTTATCATTTTTAATATGAATATCATTAAGCTGCTTTTCCAAACCCCTAAATAATAGCCAACCCAGCTACTTTCTGTTCCTTAGAGTGATGCTTGGGGAGCAATGTATTTTTTAAAAGATTCATTTCCAGTTTGAAGTCATACATCAGAGCTAAGAAAAATTAACAGACCTTGGATGAGAGGTATCCTGGATGACCAAGTGATCTTGTTAGCCAACCAGTTACATAGGAATATTTATGTAGAGAAAGAGAATGCAGTTTTAAGACTGGTCTAATGATTCAAGACATGAAATACATTCATTCTGGGAGCTGTTTGAAGGATACAGTGAAACATAAATATAACTAAAAGACTAAATTGTTGAGCCAACTGAAGGGACTCAAAATGAAAGTCCACTCATATACATTTGCATGACCCCCCTTGAAATCAACAGGCACCACGTGAATATCTAAGAACATTATGTTTACATATTTTGCCCATTTCTGATTTGGAGTAATTTTTTTCTATAACAAGACTAGAATAGAATTTTGTAGATTAGTTACTATTTTTATCTGTTTGTTTCAATCTATTTAGTAAATCCACAGTGGTCCCATTAAGGTTTAATTGCTTCTTCAAAAGGGATATTGAGGCACTCATAAAGTGAACTGTTCCCATATTGTCTTATAAACCAATGGCTGATTTAAAAAATCCCTTTTTAGTTCTACACAATATTACCCTTTCTGAAGATGCAAGAAAAATCAAACTTCCTCTGTGTAATAACACCTTTGGGCTTAATCAGTACAAAACCTCTTCATTAAGACTTCTTTTCTAGATATATACACAACATATAATTCTTAGGAAAAGGAAAATAAAACCTTTGGTGTGGTACAGGTTTTGTTAAGAATGCAACTTCTTTAAACAGCAATAGTTAACATCAGGAGCTGGTTCGCAGTTGAATAATTACATTAAATATATTCACCTCAGAAGACTGTAAACAAAGAGATATTAAGTAATTTTTTCACAAGTACCCCTGCTGTGATACCAGCTGATCAGGTTTAATAACAACCAGCATTTCTACTAATTTTGCAAGAAAGATATGCTGGGGATAATTTCCTCTTCTAGAGTGAGTATAAATAATCTATTTTGCAGTGAGTTTACAATGACACCATGTATCATAACCACCAGCAATCAACTCAGAAATATAATTTTTAGAACTGTAGTATTTGCAAATTAAAGGACCAGTGTTAACTTCAGTCAGTAAAGAAAATAAACTTGATTAGCAGAATGCATTAATATCAATCAACTTTGCAGATATTAATGTTCCCTGCTATATCCCAAGGTGTCTGTCTCTCTTTCTCAAGAGAACCCCAAACGAAAACACTTTTCATTCTAATTGTATTATTTTAATATTCATCTTGTAAACAATGCAATGTTTTTGCATGAAGGTAAAAATTCAGGTTGCTTTTTAAATAAGTCCTCAAGGAATGGGAGAATTAGAAAATCTAGTTTATTTTCTAATTGATAATGGAGAACACCAAAGGAATCACAGGCATTATGACATTATGATTTTCTTTTTATTGTTAAATATACAGTTACATAAAAGGGGCAGACTCTGCTTTTATTCCTGTAAGTAATGTACAAACCCTGATATGCACTTATAACATGGCATAAACTAAATACACTGTAAATAAAATGAAACTAGAAATAAACAAAAATTTCAAAGTTCAGCCCTTGGTATAGATATTTAATTATATTATTTTGACAGTTTAGAAGCAAAAATCAGGCCAGGAAGTCATAGGTAGTTCAACAGCCCAAACCATGGTTCCTGCTGCTGCTGCTAAGTCACTTCAGTCGTGTCCGACTCTGTGCGACCCCATAGATGGCAGCCCACCAGGCTCCCCTGTCCCTGGGATTCTCCAGGCAAGAACACTGGAGTGGGTTGCCATTTCCTTTTCCAATGCAGGAAAGTGAAAACTGAAAGTGAAGTCGCTCAGTCTGTTCGACTCTTTGCGATCCCACGGACTGCAGCCCCCCAGGCTCCTCCATCCATGGGACTTTCCAGGCAAGAGTACTAGAGTGGGGTGCCATTGCCTTCTCCGCAAAACATGGTAGTGACCAGCAAAATTCAAAAAAGAATAAATAGTACTTATTAAGTAATACAGTATTGTAAGGAATCTAATCAGCCCTTCCTATAACTGCTTTGCAGTTTCATAATCATGGTCATTATCTCTGCTGATGATGTCATGTTTAATTATCAGGATATAAAAATATACAACATAATAGAGGAATACATAATACAATAGAGGAATTACCAAGTTATGATGTCAACAAATGTGTCTGAAGGTAAAGATAATATGACAGTAAGACATAATAGCTATTTTAGGAAAACTTACTCCTATTTAGGGCTAATGAAATATATATGGAAAAGTTTTTCTCTCTGGTAAATGAGAATGAAAGTAATTATTTCAAGTACTTAACACATAAGAGGAAAGAAATATTTGAACACATTTAATTTAATATGTTTCTCATTCCTCAAACTCTTGACTCTTAAGTTAGTCTTCAAAAGCTCTGCAAAACATAAAACCTCAATTTATTACAAAGGATTAGGCTAATTCAAGAAAAGAAAATCACAAATGTTTACAGCTTATTTAGAGAGAGTTTACAAGAATAGAATTTTACCTCTAAGAGGTATTGAATGTTCTCTATTGAAGTGGGAAGAACACATTCTGATACCAGTCACATACAGATCTTCTTATTCTCATTGTGTGCTAAATTTTGACATTGATAAAAGACTAATCAACATTTTATGAAATGACTGACTGTTTATCATTTAAAATTTTTTAAGTGATCAAATACTATCAATGGCCTTATAAATGGTCACTTGTACAATTCTTAAACTCCAACTGATAACTAAAGAGAAAAATATAATAAAAGTTTATGTGAGCAGGAAGATAGGACATTTTCTTCAAGCATCTCATAATAATACTACGTATTCCCTTACAATAACTTTATAAATCTTGATTTTTAAAACATGATTTTGTATTGCAAAAAATGAGATTCTATAAGAAAAATAAAAGACTGATATTCTTCTTGCTCTAAGAATATTGAGAATTGGAGACTCTCAGTTGATCTCAAACTTAAGGAGACTTTGTAACTTTTCAAAATGGAAAAACAAAACCTTTTAATTAGCTCTGTAGAAAAGGGGATATTCTACTCAAGAAAATTCTTTCTTTCACAATAAACTTTATTCTAAAGACAGACTTCAATTATCCCCATGAAAAAATTACTGCTGTGAGAACTGTCTTCCCACTCTAAACAACTAGATATCCTTGCAAAAAATTATTGTTTCAGGAAGAGGAAGTCTTTGAGCAACAGAAAACAAATGAGGAGTATCCTTCCAGCTTACTGTCTAGAAGCAGTTTCTAGGCCACACTACAAGGAGAAAGAACCTAAACAATGTCCAGCAGCATTCCTGCACTAAGGTAATGCAGACTGGAGTTGGGAAAACATCTAGGTTATTTTAGATATCTAGATTTCACAGGCTAGATTACTGGAAATCTGCAAAGGAGTCTGCCTCCTGGAGACTCTAGCGGAGTAAAGGTATATTTAGCAAGCCAGGAAAAGAATTACTGGAAAACAGTAAGCAGAACAACTACTAGGGCTCACTCAGAATTAGGAATTATTTCCTTTCTCACTAAGTAAAGTGGAGAAACCTTGTAATATAGAGAGCATCAAGTTGAGCTCTCTGAAGTGTCACACCTTAGTAGTGGAACTAAAAGAGCCCCTGCTGCTGCTGCTGCTGCTGCTAGGTCACTTCAGTCGTGTCCAACTCTGCAACCCCATAGACGGCAGTCCACCAGGCTCCCCCGTCCCTGGGATTCTCCAGGCAAGAACACTGGAGTGGGTTGCCGTTTCCTTCTCCAATGCATGAAAGTGAAAAGTGAAAGTGAAGTCACCCAGTCGTGTCTGACTCTTATTGACCACATGCACTGTAGCCTATCAGGCTCCTCCATCCATGGGATTTTCCAGCCAAGAGTACTGGAGTGGGGTAAGGCTTAAATTCAAGACTGAGAAGGACCAAACTGATTCAAATAACTTCATTCTGTCTAATACTCTTTCAAATGTCTTTCAGCACTCAACAACTTAAAATTTGCAATGCCTGGCATCCTATCAAAAATTACCTTACATTAAAAATATAACCATAATTAGAATAAAAATTCTTCAATAAAAACAGATCCAGGGAGGATAGAAATGATTAATTACAATATAAAAGCTAAAAACAATACCTCAAATGAAACTTCTAAACATGAAAAACATAACATCAGAAAGGAAAAGGTACTAATATATTATTAATGGTACACAAGACACTACAGAAAAAATAATCAAGAACTTCAATATATTAATCCAAAATGAGGCTAAGGGGGAAAAAAGTGACTGATAAAAATCAGTGATCTGTGAGACAATACCAAACAATCTAACAAATATAAAACTAGAGCTCCAAAGGAAGCTGTGAGACAATATCAAACAATCTAACAAACATAAAACTAGAGTTCCAAAGGAAGCAGGGGCAAGAATAAAAAAAAGCATTCGCTGAATAATGGTGAAAATTTTTCTAAAAGTGACTAAAATATAAACTCATAAATCCAAAGAGCTCAATGAAGTCCAATCAGAATAAACATGCACATATAAAAGCATAACATAGCACACAAACATCCAATTACTGAAACAAGTGATGAAATCTTAAAAGCAACTAGAAAGAAAACAAAAGAATCCATAGAGGAACAAAAATGAGAACTATCATAGATTTTTAATAAGAAATCATGCAAATTAGAAGACAATGGAACAAACATTTTAATACACTGAAAGAAAAGAAACTTGATACTCTAGAATTCTATACCTACTGAAAACATCACTTAAAATTTAAGTTAAAATAAGTATTTTCTTGGTCAAAAATGAATTGAGAGAATTTGTCACCATCAGACCTGCACTATAACAAATGTTAAAAGAAGTTCTTCAAGAAGAAAGAAAATTATTCCAGATAGACACAAAGTAATGAAGAGTAATGAGGTATATATTCAGGTAAGCATAAGATGTTTGTTCTCATTTTTAAACCTCCCTGACAATAATTGCCTGTTTTAAGCAAAAACGATAACAATGCATTGCAGGATTCAGGGCACATATAGAAATAAAATGTATTATAACATTAGTACAAAACACAAGAGGAGGAAAACAGAAGTCTATTGTTCATTTTACATGTGAAATAATACGAGACTTGCCAGTATACTTGGATAAATTGAAATCCTATATTTCAAAAGCAAGCACACACAAAAAAGATGTAGATAAAGAAATAGTATAGACAGGAAGTTAATAGTAGAGATAAGATGGAGTCATAAAAACATTCAAAAAGAAGACAGTACAAGGGCTTCCCTGATAGCTCAGTTGGTAAAGAATCTGCCTGCAATGCAGGAGACCCCAGTTCAATTCCTGGGTTGGGAAGATCTGCTGGCGAAGGAACAGGCTACCCACTCCAGTATTCTTGGGCTTCCCTTGTGGCTGAGCTGGTAAAGAATCCGCCTGCAATGTGGGAGACCTGGGTTCAAGCCCTGCTTTGGGAAGATCCCCTGGAGAAGGGAACGGCATTAAAAACATTCAAAAAGCAGACAATAAAGAGGGAGAAAGGGAATAATGAACACATGGAACAAAGAAAAACAAAACACAAACAAAAAAGCAAAGAGCAAGACAGAAACTTTCTGCCCAGCCATATAAATATAAATGGTCTAAATACTCCAATTAAAAGGCAGCAATTGTAAAATCAGATAAAAATGCACGACAATTATACACTGTCTACAAGAAACCCACTTTAAATATAACGACACAAATAGCTTAAAAAGCAAAAGATTGGGAAAGGATACCACACAAATTCTAATCAGAATAAAGCTAATGTGGCTATATTAACATCAAATAACATAGATTTCAAACAAGAAATAAACAAGGGATAAAAATGGACGTTTCATAGATGAAAGGATTAACTGATCAAGAATGTACAATACTACTAATATATCAATATATGCAAGTAAAACAGAAATTCAAAATACATGAAACCAAAGACAAAAATACTAAAAGAAAAAAGAGACAAATCCATAATTTTAGTTAGAGACTTAAATACTCCTCTCTCAATAGCTTATAGAATGAATAAACAGAAAACCACAGCAAGAATACAGAAGACCTGAAGCACACTCTCTGTCAGCTTGACCTAATGGACACCAACGGAACACTCCATTCAATAACAGAATAAACATTTTTTCAAGTATACTTGGAACAATCACCAGAATAAATTATATACCATGCTATTAAAAAGTCTCAGTAAATGTAGGGAATTCCAGGGGCAGTCCAGTGGTTAGGACTTGGTGCTTCCTCTGCTGAGAGCTCAGATTCAATCCCTAATTAGGGAAATAAGATCTCATAAACAGTGCAGCATGGACAAAAAAAAAGAAAAAAAAGTATCAGACATATNCACACACATATAAAAGCATAACATAGCACACAAACATCCAATTACTGAAACAAGTGATGAAATCTTAAAAGCAACTAGAAAGAAAACAAAAGAATCCATAGAGGAACAAAAATGAGAACTATCATAGATTTTTAATAAGAAATCATGCAAATTAGAAGACAATGGAACAAACATTTTAATACACTGAAAGAAAAGAAACTTGATACTCTAGAATTCTATACCTACTGAAAACATCACTTAAAATTTAAGTTAAAATAAGTATTTTCTTGGTCAAAAATGAATTGAGAGAATTTGTCACCATCAGACCTGCACTATAACAAATGTTAAAAGAAGTTCTTCAAGAAGAAAGAAAATTATTCCAGATAGACACAAAGTAATGAAGAGTAATGAGGTATATATTCAGGTAAGCATAAGATGTTTGTTCTCATTTTTAAACCTCCCTGACAATAATTGCCTGTTTTAAGCAAAAACGATAACAATGCATTGCAGGATTCAGGGCACATATAGAAATAAAATGTATTATAACATTAGTACAAAACACAAGAGGAGGAAAACAGAAGTCTATTGTTCATTTTACATGTGAAATAATACGAGACTTGCCAGTATACTTGGATAAATTGAAATCCTATATTTCAAAAGCAAGCACACACAAAAAAGATGTAGATAAAGAAATAGTATAGACAGGAAGTTAATAGTAGAGATAAGATGGAGTCATAAAAACATTCAAAAAGAAGACAATACAAGGGCTTCCCTGATAGCTCAGTTGGTAAAGAATCTGCCTGCAATGCAGGAGACCCCAGTTCAATTCCTGGGTTGGGAAGATCTGCTGGCGAAGGAACAGGCTACCCACTCCAGTATTCTTGGGCTTCCCTTTTGGCTGAGCTGGTAAAGAATCTGCCTGCAATGTGGGAGACCTGGGTTCAAGCCCTGCTTTGGGAAGATCCCCTGGAGAAGGGAACGGCATTAAAAACATTCAAAAAGCAGACAATAAAGAGGGAGAAAGGGAATAATGAACACATGGAACAAAGAAAAACAAAACACAAACAAAAAAGCAAAGAGCAAGACAGAAACTTTCTGCCCAGCCATATAAATATAAATGGTCTAAATACTCCAATTAAAAGGCAGCAATTGTAAAATCAGATAAAAATGCACGACAATTATACACTGTCTACAAGAAATCCACTTTAAATATAACGACACAAATAGCTTAAAAAGCAAAAGATTGGGAAAGGATACCACACAAATTCTAATCAGAATAAAGCTAATGTGGCTATATTAACATCAAATAACATAGATTTCAAACAAGAAATAAACAAGGGATAAAAATGGACGTTTCATAGATGAAAGGATTAACTGATCAAGAATGTACAATACTACTAATATATCAATATATGCAAGTAAAACAGAAATTCAAAATACATGAAACCAAAGACAAAAATACTAAAAGAAAAAAGAGACAAATCCACAATTTTAGTTAGAGACTTAAATACTCCTCTCTCAATAGCTTATAGAATGAATAAACAGAAAACCACAGCAAGAATACAGAAGACCTGAAGCACACTCTCTGTCAGCTTGACCTAATGGACACCAACGGAACACTCCATTCAATAACAGAATAAACATTTTTTCAAGTATACTTGGAACAATCACCAGAATAAATTATATACCATGCTATTAAAAAGTCTCAGTAAATGTAGGGAATTCCAGGGGCAGTCCAGTGGTTAGGACTTGGTGCTTCCTCTGCTGAGAGCTCAGATTCAATCCCTAATTAGGGAAATAAGATCTCATAAACAGTGCAGCATGGACAAAAAAAAAGAAAAAAAAGTATCAGACATAGTAGGATTAAAAGCATATAAAGTATAGCTTCTGACAACTAAACTAGAAATCAGGTTTTAAACCTGGAAATACCCAAATAATTAAAAATTAAATAACACCCTTCTAAGCTTCCCTGGTCGGGGAAGGCAATGGCACCCCACCCCAGTACTCTTGCCTGGAGAATCCAATGGACGGAGTAGCCTGGTGGGCTGCAGTCCATGGGGTCGCTAACAGTCGGACAGACTGAGTGACTTCACTTTCACTTTTCACTTTCATGCATTGGAGAAGGAAATGGCAACCCACTCCAGTGTTCTTGCCTGGAGAATCCCAGGGATGGGGGAGCCTGGTGGGCTGCCGTCTATGGGGTCACACAGAGTCGGACACGACTGAAGTGACTTAGCAGTTTAGCACCAGCTTCCCTGGTGGCTCAGAGGTTAAAGCGTCTGCCTGCAATGAGGGAGACCTGGGTTCGATCCCTGGGTCGGTTAGTTCCCCTGGAGAAGGAAATGGCAACCCACTTCAGAATCCCAAGGACGGAGGAGCCTGGTGGGCTACAGTTCACTGGGTCGCAAAGAGTCAGACATGATTGAGTGACTTCAAACAACACATGAATCAAAGAAGAAATCACAAGGGAAGTGAAAATATTTTGAACTGAATGAAAATGAAAATATATCAAGGTTACAGATGAAGCTAAAGCAATCTTCAAAGTATATTGATAGCATTAAACACCTATATTAGGGGGAAAAATGGTCTTAATTCAATAATATATTTCCACCTTCAAGTAAAAAAAGAAAATATTTTTAAATGAATTAAATATACTAGAAGCCAGAGGAAGAAAATAATGAAATCAGAGCAGAAATCAGTGAAATAGAAAACAGAGAAACAAGAGAGATCAATGAAACCAGAAGCTGATTCTTTGAAACTATGAATAAAACTGATAAACCTCTAACCAGACTGATCAAGAAAAAAGTGAGAGAAGACTAAAATAATATGGAAATATTGTTGCTCTTATTCAGTCGCTCAGCTGTGTCCAGTTCTTTGAGACCCCATAGAGGGCAGCATGCCAGGCTTCCCTGTCCTTCACCATCTCCTGGAGTTTGCTCAAAGAAATATTATGACTCGCTTTATAGTAACAAATTAATCAACTCAGGTGAAATGACAAATTTCTTTAAAGACACCAACTACCAAAGCCCCCTTATAGAGTAACCTCAATAGTATGGTATCCAATAAAGACACTTTAGTTTTATCTAAAAACCTCCGACCCAGATGGCTTCACTGGTGAATTCTACCAAGCATTTAAGGAAGAAATAATATTAATCCTATGCAGACTCTTCCATAAAATATAAGAGAAGGGACTGTGTTCCAGATCATCTTATGAGACCATCATTACTCTGATCCTCAAGCCAAAAAAAAAAAAAGTAAGAAAGCTACAAATTCCTTCATCAAGTTGAATCTAGTGAGTATATTTACCATATTGACAGGAAAACTGCATGATCATCTCATAGATGCAAGGAATTTGATACAGTTTGCTATCCATTCATGATTTTTTAAAATAATCTTTATTTAATTTGGCTGCAGTGGGCCTCTGTTACTGCACACGGGCTTTACTCGGTTACAGCAAGTGGAGGCTACTCTCTAGCTGCAGTGTGCAGTCTGCTCATTGTAGTGGCTTCTCTTGTTGCTGAGCACCAGCTCTAGGCCACACGGGCTCAGCAGTTGCAGCTCCCAGGTTCCAGAGCACAGGCTCGATAGTTGTGCCACACAGGCTCACTTGCTCTGAGGCACATGGAAATCTCCCGGATAAGGGACCAAACCCATGTCGCCTTCATTGGCAGGCTGATTCTTTACCACTGAGCCACCAGGGAAGCCCTCCACTCAAGATTTTTTTAAAAGTCTCAGAAGACTAGAAATAGAATGGAACTTCTTTAATTTCATAAAAAGCATCTATGAAAAACCTACAAGTACCATACCTAATGGTGAAAAACTAGGTCTTTTCTCCATAAGATTAAGAACAAAGTGAGGATGTTCACTCTCACATTTCAACATTTTACTGGAGGTCCTAGACAGTGCAATAAGGAAAGAAAATGAAATAAAAGTCACAGTGATTGGAAAGGAGGAAATTAAACGGCCTTAATTCATAGATGACATGATGGTATACATAGAAAAATCTAAGAAATCTTTATAAAAGCAACCAGAAATAATGTATGAGTTTAGCAAGACTGCAGATTACATGGTAAATATAGATCTATTATTGTCTATTTATATACTATCAACAAACAACTGGAAATTTAAATATCACTTAGAATCAGTTCAGTTCAGTCTCTCAGTTGTGTCCGACTCTTTGCAACCCCATGAATCGCAGCACGCCAGGCCTCCCTGTTCATCTCCATATCCCAGAGTTCACTCAGACTCACATCCATCGAGTCCGTGATGCCATCCAGCCATCTCATCCTCGGTCGTCCCCTTCTCCTCCTGCCCTCTATCCCTCCCAGCATCAGAGTCTTTTCCAATGAGTCAGCTCTTCTTATGAGGTGGCCAAAGTACTGGAGTTTCAGCTTTAGCATCATTCCCTCCAAAGAAATCCCAGGGTTGATCTCCTTCAGAATGGACTGGTTGGCTCTCCTTGCAGTCCAAGGGACTCTCAAGAGTCTTCTCCAACACCACAGTTCAAAAGCATCGATTCTTCGGCGCTCAGCTTTCTTCACAGTCCAACTTTCACATCCATACATGACCACAGGAAAAACCATAGCCTTGACTAGGCGGACCTTAGTCGGCAAAGTAATGTCTCTGCTTTTGAATATACTATCCAGGTTGGTCATAACTTTTCTTCCAAGGAGTAAGCGTCTTTTAATTTCATGGCTGCAGTCACCATCTGCAGTGATTTTGGAGCCCCAAAAAATAAAGTCTGACACTGTTTCCACTGTTTCCCCATCTATTTCCCATGAAGTGATGGGACCGGATGCCATGATCTTCGTTTTCTGAATGTTGAGCTTTAAGCCAACTTTTTCGCTCTCCTCCTTCACTTTCATCAAGAGGCTTTTTAGCTCCTCCTCACTTTCTGCCATAAGGGTGGTGTCATCAGCATATCTGAGGTTATTGATATTTCTCCCGGCAATCTTGATTCCAGCTTGTGTTTCTTCCAGTCCAGCGTTTCTCATGATGTACTCTGCATATAAGTTAAATAAGCAGGGAGACAATATACAGCCTTGACGTACTCCTTTTCCTATTTGGAACCAGTCTGTTGTTCCATGTCCAGTTCTAACTGTTGCTTCCTGACCTGCATACAGATTTCTCAAGAGGCAGGTTAGGTGGTCTGGTATTCCCATCTCTTTCAGAATTTTCCACAGTTTATTGTGATCCACACAGTCAAAGGCTTTGGCATAGTCAATAAAGCAGAAATAGATGTTTTTCTGGAACTCTCTTGCTTTTTCCATGATCCAGCGGATGTTGGCAATTTGATCTCTGGTTCCTCTGCCTGTTCTAAAACCAGCTTGAACATCAGGGAGTTCACGGTTCACATATTGCTGAAGCCTGGCTTGGAGAATTTTGAGCATTACTTTACTAGCGTGTGAGATGAGTGCAATTGTGCGGTAGTTTGAGCATTCTTTGGCATTGCCTTTCTTTGGAATTGGAATGAAAACTGACCTTTTCCAGTCCTGTGGCCACTGCTGAGTTTTCCAAATTTGCTGGCATATTGAGTGCAGCACTTTCACAGCATCATCTTCCAGGATTTGAAACAGCTCAACTGGAATTCCATCACCTCCACTAGCTTTGTTCTTAGTGATGCTTTCTAAGGCCCACTTGACTTCACATTCCAAGATGTCTGGCTCTAGATTAGTGATCACATCCTCATGATTATCTGGGTCGTGAAGATCTTTTCTGTACAGTTCTTCTGTGTATTCTTGCCACCTCTTCTTAATATCTTCTGCTTCTGTTAGGTCCATACCATTTCTATCCTTTATCGAGCCCATCTTTGCATGAAATGTTCCCTTGGTATCTCCAATTCTCTTGAAGAGATCTCTAGTCTTTCCCATTCTGTTGTTTTCCTCTATCTCTTTGCATTGATTGCTGAAGAAGGCTTTCTTATCTCTTCTTGCTATTCTTTGGAACTCTGCATTCAGATGCTTATATCTTTTCTTTTCTCCTTTGCTTTTCGCCTCTCTTCTTTTCACTGCTATTTGTAAGGCTTCTCCAGACAGCCATTTTGCTTTTTTGCATTTCTTTTCCATGGGGATGGTCTTGATCCCTGTCTCCTGTACAATGTCACGAACCTCATTCCATAGTTCATCAGGCACTCTATCTATCAGATCTAGGCCCTTAAATCTATTTCTCACTTCCACTGTATAATCATAAGGGATTTGATTTAGGTCATACCTGAATGGTCTAGGGGTTTTCCCTACTTTCTTCAATTTAAGTCTGAATGTGGTAATAAGGAGTTCATGATCTGAGCCACAGTCAGCTCTTCGTCTTTTGTTGACTGTATAGAGCCTCTCCATCTTTGGCTGCAAAGAATATAATCAATCTGATTTCGGTGTTGACCATCTGGTGATGTTCATGTGTAGAGTCTTCTCTTGTATTGTTGGAAGAGGGTGTTTGCTATGACCATTGCTTTTTCTTGGGAAAACTCTATTAGTCTTTGCCCTGCTTCATTCTGCATTTCAAGGCCAAATTTGCCTGTTACTCCAGGTGTTTCTTGACTTCCTACTTTAGCATTCCAGTCTCCTATAATGAATAGGACATCTTTTTTGGGTGTTAGAACAAAATACAAAAATTTCTTAGTGACAAATTTATTAAAATATGCAAGACACTGTTCACTGAAAGCTATCAAATATTGTTGAGTAAAATTAAAGAAGATGTAAAAAATACGGCAAGATACCATGTTTCTAGAGTGGAAAATTTAATACTGTTAGGATGTTAAGTCTCCCCCAAACTGATATTTCAATAAAATCTCATTCAAAATCCTAGCAGATTATTGTAGATTTTGACAGACTGATTCTAAAAATTTATTTGGAAATATAAAGGATCAAAGAAAGCCAAAACAATTTTGAAAAAGAAAAATGATATTTCAAGGCTTGAAGCTCAAGTTTATTGTAAAACTATAATAATCAAAACAATGTGGGAGTTCTGTGACCTAGATATGTGGAATGGAAAAGGAAGCCCAGAAATAAATACTGACAAAGAAGCCTCTCCAAAAGCAATTTAATGCAGACAGGATAGTCTTTTCAACACATGATGCCAGAACAACTGGACATCCACGTGCCAAAAAAAAAAAATCAGTCTAGATACAGACACTACATCTTTCACAAAAATTAATTCAAAATGGCTCATGAACCTACATAAAATGAAAAGCTATAAAACTTATAGAAGATAACACAGGAGAAAATCTAGATGACCTTAGGTTTAGCAGATTACATTTTTAGATATAGCACCAAAAGCATGATCCATGAAAGAAAAATTAGTAAGATGGATTTTAAAATTAAAAACTTCTGCTCTGTGAAAGATCCTGTTAAAATAAAGGCAAAAAACTGGAACCAACTCAAATATTCACTAACAGAAGAATAGGCAACAAAACTGTAGTATATCTGTACGATGAAATATGACTCAGCAATAAAAATGAATGAACTACCTATACATGCAATAACACAGATGATCCTTAGCCATTAAATGAAGCAAATGAAGCCAGACACAAAAGACCCCACATTTTCTGATTTTATTTATATGAAATTCTAAAAAGGCAAAGCCGGGTGGCTCAGTGGTAAAGAATCCACCTGTTAATTCAGCAGACATGGGTTGGATCCCTGGTCCTGGAAGATCTGTCATGCCTTGGGGCAACTAAGCCTGGCACCACAACTACTGAGACCATGCTCTAGAGCCTGGGAACCTCACACCTGAGGCCACGTGTTACAACTACCGAAGCCCAGGCACCACAGAGCCTGTGCTCTGCAGTGTATGGGGATGATCTGAAGGGAAGAGGTGGGGTGGGAGGTGGGAGGGGGGTTCATGTTTGGGAGTTCGTGTAAAAAAATAAATAAATACCAAAAATAAAAAAATAAAAAAAATAAAAAAAATAAAAAATAAAAAAATAAAAAGGCAAAGCCGGGTGGCTCGCCTGGTGGCTCAGTGGTAAAGAATCCACCTGTTAATTCAGCAGACATGGGTTGGATCCCTGGTCCTGGAAGATCTGTCATGCCTTGGGGCAACTAAGCCTGGCACCACAACTACTGAGACCATGCTCTAGAGCCTGGGAACCTCACACCTGAGGCCACGTGTTACAACTACCGAAGCCCAGGCACCACAGAGCCTGTGCTCTGCAGCAAGAGAAACCACTGCAGTGAGAAGCCCATGCAAACATGCAATGCAAGTCGAGAGTAGCCCCTGCTCTCCACAGCTAGAGAAAGACTGTGTGCAGCGGTGAAGACCCAGCACAGCCAAAAATAAATAAAAGAATTTAAGAGGCAAAGCTAAGTAACAGAAAGCAAATCAATGGTTGCCAAGGCTTGGGAGAGAGGTTGGCTGCAAAGAAGCACAAGGAAATTCTGGAGGTGTTGGAAATATTCTATATGTTGATTGTCTCATATTTGTCAAAGTTCACTGAACTATACACTTTTAAATGGGTGAATTTTATGGTAATTACATCATATAGAAGTTGATTATTATTACATACTTCTGCAAATGATATTCCCCCCAAATACCACCACCATCAACAGATAATGCTCTGTTGCCATTGCTTACAATGTCCGGAATTTCATTTGAAGTTTTGATGTCATATGGAGAAGCCAGTTATCATTCAGCTGCCCAAAACAGACAGTCAACCATATGTCAGCCACAATTTCAGGTTTGGGAAAATGAGAATATGAATAAAATGCAGTTTTATCTTTAGAAATCTTGCAGTCTAAAAATAAAACTATCATTTTTAACATTTATAGTGTACATATTTTACACTAAATGCTACTTGTGCATATTAACTTATTTAATTCTTTCAACAACTCTGTGGTGTAGGTTGCATTGTTAATTCCTTTTCACAGAAAGGAAACTGAGGGACAGAGAGGTCAAGTAAATTGCTCAGCTAGTAAATGCAAAACTGGAATTTGAACCCAAAGAGACTAACACTAAGGTGTGCTGTCCAGTACAGTAGCCACTAGCCACATGTGGTCCCTGAGCGCTAGGAATGTGGTTGGTTAGTCGAACTGAGATACGCTGTTAAGTGTAAAATACAACCTGGATTCCAAAGACTTGGTGTAAACAAAGTAGAATATTATGTTAATAATTTTTATATAATATTAATTTCACACAGAAATTATATTTGCTATAGTAGGTTAAAATAAAATACATTAGTGAATTAAGTTTACCTGTTTCCTTTTGCTTTTTAAAATGTGGCTACTAGAACATTCAAACTTACATATGTGGTTTACATTATATTTCTATTGACCAGCACTACTCTAGATTCTGAGAATGTAACTATTCTACTCTTTCGGTGACAGGCAGACTTAAAAGTAATTATAAGCTGATATATGGATGACAAAACAGAGGTGTGGACAAAGTATTATAGGAGTACAAGATGAAAACCATCAATCTGTGATCAGGGA
Organism: Oreotragus oreotragus; assembly: GCA_006410675.1. NCBI lineage: Eukaryota > Metazoa > Chordata > Mammalia > Artiodactyla > Bovidae > Oreotragus > Oreotragus oreotragus. The sequence continues at coordinate 214,635 of SJYX01021621.1, forward strand.
TAAAGAACCTGGTGATGAAGTCCCAGATGAGGAATATAAACTGGGCACGGATAACAAGGGACAGGTCAATTCAGTCACCATGTCTTACACTTATATAACATTTTACATTTCACAAAGTGATTTCATATAAATGAAAGCATTTCTTGTACAAGACACATGGATGCATGCACGTCCACTCACTCATTCACACAGACACACACAGTGAAATAGGCAGGGCCAATATTATTGACCTTGTTTTACAAGCAGAAACTGAGTCTGAGAGATGAGGTCACTTGCCGAAGCTTACTCTGCTGGTAAGTATCAGAATTGGGATTTTAAGCCAAGTCTTCTGAGCCTAAGATCAGGGAATTACTTACCACATCATGGATGCCACCAGGTAACCTGGAAATACTTTCAAAGAAAAAGGGCAAAATGATATGGGAGACAAGACAAAGGTGATGTTATACCTGAGCCAGCTTTTACCAGTTCACCAAAGCTGGGTATGCTCATCTCATCCCAACTATTACCAAGTCATGGCTTGTGTCAGTCATGGCGGGAGCCTTCGCACTATAGACATTGGCAAATACTACAAATGAAGATATTTCCCCACCAAGAGTCAGCTTCTTCGCACATCACTGAATGTACCATAAAAGGTATACTGAATGGCTACAGCGGCAAGAATCTGTTAAAGCTCTAGTTCTGTCTCTAACTGGGTGAGCTTAGGCAAATCATATGACTTCTCCGGGTCCTAGCATTTTCAGCAATGAACAGGAACACTCCAATTTCAGTTATAAAGTAGCAGTCAGATCTCAAACTCTGGAAGCAGAGAGCCTTGAGTTCCCATCACACCTACCACTGGGGAACCTCTTGGTTTCCTAAGCATTCTCCCAACCTTTGTTTCCTCATTTCTGCAAAAAGGTGAAAGGAGAACCTACTCCTGAGGCACTTGTCTGTCAGAGCTTATCTACAGATATTCACTTTATAAAATTAAAAGACCCTTGCTCCTTGGAAGAAAAGCTGTGACAAACCTATGCAGCACATTAAAAAGCAGAGATATCACTCTGCGAACAAGGGTCCCTCTAGTCACAGTTATGGGTTTTCTGGTAGTCATGTACGGATGTGAGAGTTGGACCAAAAAGAAGACTGAGCACTGAAGAATGGATGCTTTTGAAGTGTGGCGTTGGAGAAGACTCTTGAGAGTCCCATGGACAGCAAGGAGATCAAACCAGTCAATTTTATAGGAAATCAACCCTAACTATTCATCAGAAGGACTGATGCTAAAGCTGAAGTTCCAATACTTTGGCCATTTAATGCAAACAGCCGACTCATTGGAAAAGATCCTGATGCTAGGAGAGATTGAGCACAGGAGAAGAGGGCAGTGGGGGATGAAATGGTTAGATACCATCACTGACTCAACGGGCCTGAGTTTGAGCAAAGTCCGGGAGATAGTGAGGGATAGGGAACCCTGGAGTGCGGCAGTCCATGGGGTTGCAAAGAGTCAGACACGACTTAGCAGTTCAACAACAACAACACTGACTTCATTCAAAATTAAAGGGGCTTTCCTGGCAGCTCAGTGGTAAAGAATCCGCCTGCCAATGCAGGAGACATGGGCTCAGTCCCTTAGCAGGCAAGGTCCCACATGCCACAAAGCAGCTAAGCCCCTGTGTCATAACTATTGAGCCTGTGCTCTAGAGCCTGGGAGCCACAACTAGGTGAGCCCACGTGCCACAACTACTTAAGCCCATGTGCCTAGAGTCCATGCTCCACAAGAGAAGTCACTGGAGTAAGAAGCCCTCACAGTGCAATTCAGTAGCCCCTGCTCTCCACAACTAGAGAAAAGCCCGCACAGCAATGAAGATCCAGCATAGCCAAAAATTAAAAAAAAAAAAAATCTTTAAAGAAAACACACAGAATTAAAACTTGGGACGCCAACACAATATTGTAAAGCATTTATCCTAAATTTTTAAAATGTTAGCAAAAACTAAAAACACTGGGAATAATTTTACATTATTTATTAATTCAGTTAATAATAATAAAGTCATTATATGATAGCATAAATAATGCATTTTATTTTAAAAATAGCCATTCTTTCTAAACCCGCTGCCCCAAAATGAAAGATTGCTAGTGTTTTACATGTTTTCAAATCTGCTTAATGTCTAGCAAAAATAAGACAACACGATTCTCATGTCTGTTTCTATATTCAATCCATTTCAAAAATCATGTTATGGTGCCTCTGAAAAACTCCACTGTACACTAGTGAAAAGACAAGAGTAGAAAAGGTAAATAAAGGTAAATCTCACTTTACTGTGAAGATGGTCTGAAGCTCATGAAACCCACGTACGGCTCTCAGAGAACTCTAGGGCCCCAGAACTACACTTTCAGAACTGCTGGCCTAATACAAAGCACTCCGTGGCTATCAGCCACTTTCACTCATAGTTTTCATTCCTCTACAGGTTATTGTGAGGGACAAATGAAAGGATGTGTTTTTAAAAAGACTTCAAAATCATGAAGAATTTACAACATGAAAAATATTCCAATCTCAGAAGTTGGTGCCTAATCTTAAGTATGTATCTTCTTTCATCAATTGAAGTTTTTATAGTGAAGGGACTCCCCAGGTGGTTCAGTGGCTAAGACTCCACACTCCCAATGCAGGGGGCCCATGTTTGACCCCTGGTCAGGGAACTAGATCCCACAGGCCGCAACTGAAGACCCTCTAAGGCCCTGATGAAGGCTGAAGATCTCATGTGCCACAGCTAAGACCCAGCATAGCCAAATAAATAAAAATTTTAAAAAGAAAGAAATATTTACAGTGAAGTGAATTTATCAGAGCTGACCTACAATGGAATTAGTCCTTAGAAATGCTTATGGAAAGAAGAATGAATGGAGGGAAAGATGCAAAGAAGGAAGGAAGGACCTTTAATATTTCTTAAAGGCTTAGGGATATGCTGATAGAAACATTACTTTAGGTACTCATTGTAAGACTGGTAGGCTCTAGAAGCCCTGAAAAGTATTCTAAGTGTGCAACTACCAAAGTTATAGTGTCCACCAAGGAAAGAATTGAAATTCCTAGGGACCCAAAGCCCAAGAGCTACCCAAGTGGCCCTTCATGAGTAAAGGACCAACGTGAGTTGCTCCTCTTAGGAGAAATAGAAGGAATAAGCAAGATTTTCACCATGGAAGCTACTGTGGGTCTCATGACAAGAGGAAATGTATATTCAGATTCTTTTCCACCATAGGTTATTATAAGATATTGAACATACATCAATTTAAAAAATCAAATTAATATGACTTTTTAAAAAAAGTATATTGGTCAGTCTGCCTGCAATGCAAGAGACCTGGGTTCTATCCCTGGGTTGGGAGAATCTCTGGAGAAGGGGATATTGCCTGGAGAATCCCAGTATTCTTGCTTGGCAAATTCCATGAACAGAGGAGCCTGGCAGGCTATAGTCCACGGGGTCCCAAAAAGCCCAACACAAATGAGCGACTAACACATACGCACACATTGTTCATGACCCCTTCAGGACTTACCTCAAACAGGCCTAAGACAAAAGAAAAAGTATTCTTTCACAAAAAGTTGAAGGCTCACTTGGAGACAGAGGATTCCATCTCTTTTTCTTTTCCTCTTCCTCTAGCCCCTCCTCCTTCTTGTCTTCTCTTTCCCTCTCCCCTCCCCCTCTATCTCTCTCTTGTCTATCCTTTCATTCCACAAATCCTGCTTCTGTTTTTGTCTCAGAAGTTCCTACAGTTTCTAACTGCAAGAAGTCCCAAGAGAAAGTTCTCTCCCAGCAGTCCAGAGTCCCGGTTTGCACCTTATTTACCTGCCTTGTGTTTCTATATCCATCCTTACAGTTGGACAAGAGCACTGAATTTAATTGACTTGTCAGTAATCCAAAACAATTTCTAACTGCCTTAGGCTTATTGTTTTGAACTTCATTGGGCATTTTATTACAATGTATAGAATGTCTGCTTATAGATTATAAATCAACCCATCCAAGGTATCTATCCAAGGTCAATGACAGGTATGTATGCAGCACTAATCTGCACAAACATGATCAGGAAAGTTTGTTGGAAGGGTGTTGACCTGGTCACCCTGTGGTCTAGCAAGATAAAGGCCAACAAAATACTTTGTGTACACAAGTCACATTGTGCCTTGAAAAAAGGACCTATTTCCTGTTTCATTAAAATGTATTATGTTGGACAATCCTAAGATGTTTACTAGAGTCTGGCCTCTGCAATTTATTAGAGCCATAGGGAATAGAAATGCTCTCTTGCAAACTGAAGTATCAAAATGGCATTTAACAGCCTTGTTTGACAGCATCAGAGTTTATCATGTCTGGCTCATTTTGAAAATTATTTCATATTAAATGCATTACCTACCTTTTCAAGAGAGAATGGAGAGGGGAAGAATAATCTTCTAATAAGAGAAAATTAAAACTCAGCTAATCAGGGAGAAAATGTTTCTAATCCAGCTCTATAAATTTGGCAAAAAAGATTAAAAAAAAAAAAAAAGAAAGCAAACAGACCAGCTGGAAGGCAATAAAGCATATATCTATGTCTGATCCACACTACTGCCAGCTGCTGCTTCAAGGGTCTGGCAAAACTAGCTCTTGTACAATAAGTCTACTTCTTTTATTCCTAGAGACATACAGCTTTTTTTGAACTTTGGTAGTGATTTTATAGAGTGCTGTTTTATTTACTCTCAATTAATCATGCTCAACTGTAAACAAAGTGTCTGTTTTAGTTCTGCTGACAATTATCCACTTGTCAACATCTCCCTCAAGTACCTTCAGCATCTGGCTACCGCAGGAAACCTCTACATTAAGATGAATGTTTGTCTCTGTAAACTCAGGAATTCATTGGTTTCTTTAGCCCGTCAGCAGTCAGGATTATATTCTAACAAATGTCACACAGGCAGCTTGATGAAGATACATATAATCAGGCAATAAAGGGTTTCTCAGGATTTCCTGTCATTCACTGTGTTTGCTTTGGCAAAAAGAAGAAAATGATTACAACTTGGGAATCTTGGTAGGCGGGCATAGAGCTGGGCCTATGACTTTAGATACTGTCCTAAACCACCAGGCACAAGCCGACAGCTCAGAAGTTGCTGAAAAATCTGTCCCTCCATTAGTAATATTCCATTAGATCAACAGAATCAAACTGTGTTATAATTGGGGGTAATTTATGTAAAGAAGGCATATGAGTTTTGCTGCAATTTCACTGAGGTTAGGAAGGGGCATGACTTTATCCACTTTGCAAATAACCCTTTTACCTTAGGACACCTTTTTTTGTTTACTTAAAATGTGTAAGGAACATAGGAGAAAGTTGCTGCCAAGATCATTAGTATTTTCCCAACAATAACCTGTTTTAAAGGCAAATATTCTATCTGGTGGGTTTTGTGGGATAATTAATAGTGTGTCCCCTGGAGCATCCCTTGGAGAAAGGAGCCCCAGGAAAATTAAACTCAACATACTATGTATCCATTCTGTTCTTTCATCCATGAGAGAGGAGAGAAGTCACATGTACCACTGGAGTAGGGGGCCAGCAGGGAGAGGGAGGAAGCTAGGGACTCCGACAGACCAGTCCTCTGGGAGAATGAGTAGGTTATTTACCTACATTTTACAACTGGGAGATTAATTTGCACTCACATCCAAACGGAAGAGATTCAAATCACTTGGCATCTTTCCTTAAAGTTGTATTCTTAGGTGAGGAGTGGTGGTGAGCCTGTGAGAATGTGGACCACCAAGAGAAACCTGGCGTCCAGTTCAGCCCAGCCAGAGAACAGATCGATAGAAAGTGGCCGAGAGCCGAAGTCCAGAAAAATTGACATCCTCAGCGAGGAAAACAGGGCCAGGATGGCGGGACTCACTCGGCGAGGGCCTGAGATTGCTATAGAAGCAGCTAAGGTAGATGGGGGAACAAAAGGGGGGCAGGATGGGGACTTGCTGGGGAGGGGAAGTTAGTAGTAAAAGGGTTTGCCTCGCTCCTTTCTGACAAAAGCTGATCAATCTAACTGCATGTAATTGATTTTAATGAGTGGGGGATTTTCCTTCACATTAACGATTGCCCCAAGTCATCAGCCTGCGCGGGCTGCAACTCCCGGCGCAGACTCGGTCTTTCCTCCACGGCCAGCCAGTCTCGACCTAGGCCCCTGCCACGCTGCCCAGCTTTGCGGCCCTAAATAGTAGAGAGGTCGGGAACCCGGATCCTGGCCGGACCCCCGCCCGGTTTCACCTGGTAATTTATGCACAATTAATTGAGATATCTTTTATACTTGATGTGTTGCAAAATTAATACCTAATTTATGTAATTAGTCAATTAACTCTAATTCTAGCATATGTTCCCAATGCCCAGAAGGTATTCTGTTTCCCAGGTACTTATTTTGATGTCATAAAATGCAACTAATTAATTTTACATGCATATTAATTTGAGATCTCTTTAGCAGTTCCCTTTGTGCAAGTAATTTTAATATTTGTCTTTCTAACCTTTGCGGGCAAGATGGGTGGGGAGGTGCAGGTGAGCATAAGCAGCATGTGGGTGCGAACCCAGATGACATCTAGCCTGAGGGTGGCCCGGGTTGAAAGGGCAGGGTGCTCAGGCAGCGGCCTCAGGCAGCGGCCTCAGGCAGCCAGGGGTGTGGGTGTTGTGCTCAGCAGGCCTGTAGGGGGCGGCGCGGGTGTTGACCTCACAAAGTGCATTTTGCTCAAGCCTTTGGGAAAGAGCGCGCCTTAGGGGCTGGAGGCTGAGAAGCCTGGGAGCGCTGACAGTGGTCACCGGGACACTTCCCGCGTCCCTGGACAGTTGGCTCCGTGGCCAGTCACCTGCACTCCCCGGAGCCGGTGAAAGGCATTTTTTTTTTTTTTGCTGAAGGAAGGAAGACTCCTATTTCTAAGGCAGTCCCGGAGGCAAAGAGCGAATAGGTTGCTCTGCGGTGGCGGCCCTTCCCTCCCAGACATCCAGGCTGTTGTCCGAGTGTGAGGAGCCGGAGAGCCTGCTCTCCCCGAAGCTGCCGGGTGCAGGGAGAGAGGAACCGCACCTCAGTCTCGGACTGTGCAAGCAGCCATCTGTCCTCTTCCGGCCCGGAGCGAAGATCAAGCAGGGCGAAAGTTTACTGTCCAAGTTATTGGGTGGCACATTAAAACTTTTATCCTTTTTGAACAAATTAACGAGCAATTTAATTAATAAAATCAGAGAGTAGTGTAAGTGCTATGATAATGAAGTTAAATGAGTGCACAATAAAATATTCACTAATCCAGCGCATTGCCAAATATCCCCTTAATTCTGCTTAACACTAAAAGGGTTTTGAGCACCATAATGAGATTCCTCTGTCTGCTAATTAATTGACACGCTCCTGAATATTCATACGAGCCAGCACCAATACGTTCCTAATTGCACCGTGGAATAGATCTCAGAGGAAAGTAAATCGCCATAGACTTAATTAAAATAATGTATTCCAGATCTAGGACGGGAAAAGATGAGACATTTGCCTTCGAGCGCGCTAAGAAAGTGGCACCTGGTTGGTGGAGGGGAGAGATATCAAACGTCGGCGCCCAGCCTGAAATAAGCGGCGTGGGACGCGCTGGGAGGGAGTTCGACTTCTGAAAACAGCAGCTATGCTGCGTCCAAACCCCGCGGCTCGGAGGCGCTGGCTCCCAGGAGCGTCCGTGTTCCTGCCCTGGCAGAGGAAGAGGCTGATGAAGCAGAGTCTAGTACCCCGACTCGGACCAGCGCCCTTTCTTTTTTCTTTACTGTCTGTCCCCAGGCTTGTCCGAAAAGCAGTCTACAAAGACGCGTCGGGGAAGGTTGTCTGTAGCGAAATTGGCAGAAACTTTTCCTTGAGGTTGCCGAAGCCACAGCAGACCCAGCTCTCCCCACCTAAATAGCGATCTAAGAGAAGTCCTTGGCACTTATCTTTGGGGGAGGGCGATAGCTCAGGGGAGAATACCGAATCCTGTGGATGCTGTCCTTTCTCCCGGCTCCTATTTCCACAGAAAGCGCTGCCATCTCCAAACCGCGCAGCTAAGTTCCTGGGCACATTGTCCTTTCCTTGTCGAGTCCAGTGCTAGGGCCCAACACAGCCGAGACTCCCTCGGCAGATAGGAGGGACTCTACTCTCAGCTGGATGGCAGAGCCATTTTTGTGTGGCAGAGCCACACAAGTGAAATTCCTTGGAAAGATGAGAGTCCCTCCACCCTCCATCTTCTTGGAAAAAAAAAATCACCACAGGTTAGAAACTAAAAAGAGTTTATTTGAAGACATACAAATGCATATTTATTATACACATGTAGGCATTAACAATGTAAATTACACCGCCAGCAGTTGCTGGTTGTTTATTCATTAGATCTTTAGAAAATCTACATTGCCTCCAGACAGCGCGATGATAATGTGAAATACACAAGCAGTTTACATAACCAACTTTGAAGCGGAGCTCTATGCTACGCGACTCAGTCATCAACAGGTCGCGGGGATCCGGACGCGAAGGAAAACCTAAGTGGCTAACAGTTACCAAAGATCTGGGAAACCTAGGAAGCCCGCGGCTCCCTCTGTCCTTTTGGAAATGGGTAACAAATGTGGAGAAAAAAAGAAAGATCTGATCCTCTCTCTACGGTTCTCTATTTTACCCTATTTATGTACAGCTTTTTTTTTTTTTTTTTTGGGAGGAGCGTTGGGGGTGGGTGAATGTTGTCAACCACAGTTGTAAGTGCGGAAGTTTCCTAAGAGCTACACGGATGCTATGATCGGTCAAGTTAGTGATTTATTCCCCTCTCCGCAGTCCATCACTTATGGTGGCCCACCACTCACTGCTGAGGTGTGCGGGTCATGCATGAGTGTGAGGGTGTTTGAATGTTTCGTTACCCTTATCCCTTTCTTTCTTTTGGTTGCCGGCAGGGTACATGAGGAAATGCACTGCCGATCCCAGACACTGTGCATTGCTGGGAAGGCGGCTAGTTTTTTCTCAGACCTAAAATCTGATATCCCTACTGCTGTGGAAATTGAAACCTGAGTTTGAGAAAGAAGGGATGAGGGTAGAGAGGAAGAGGAAAGAGGGAAGGAAAGAGATGAAGAGATAGAGGAACGCCGAGGGCGGTGCATCCGTCTCCGTGGCGTTGGTACACTCAGGGCAACCGGGTATCCCCTACAGCTAGTCTGTTCACGGCGACCCACCAGGAGTAAGCGAAGTGAGAGCCCGGAGCAGGGTCTGTGCTGATGAGGAGGGCATACGGCAGGGGTGGGTACCCCGCGCTGGGACTCGAGAAGCAGTCTTGGTCCCAGGTGAGACCCGCCTAAGCGGAAGGACCCTAGTGCCCAGGGACCCCGCCGCCCAGCGGAGGCGAGCTCCTGGCCGCGCTGCTGGCCCCGCCAGGGCCCGCCTCCCAGCCATTCTTTGGGGGAGGCCAGTAAGGATCAGCCGCTTTCTTTCTTTGGTGTCTTTCTTTTTCAAACCCGCTTTGTGGGTGGCAGCTCAGCGGGGGACGAATGGAGAGCAAAGGGAAAAAAAGCCCATGAGGTGTGTGTGTTGGGGGGCGGGGGGAGGGGGGGCACGGTTTGGATGGGGAAAGAGAGAGAAAGAAATCAAATAGTTTTAACCATCCCAGGAACACAGTGAGTTATTATATCTAAAGGCTGTTGTGGACTTCAGCGAGACCTGCTTCTGCCATTAAGAAAACACATACTGCATATGTCTACCGGGTTAAGCTCTCCTCCTCGTCTCTGAACAAACAAAGCAGAAGCCCAGGGTTTTAAGCCTGGAGACCTACAGGTTATCCGGTTTCCAAAACAAATTAAAATGGGCGAATGCACCAACTATTATGGATGCAAGATATTTTTCATTTCAGAGCTCTGCAGTTCCCCCTCTCCAGAGAATTGATTTTATTCAAATTTCTGAGCAAAGGACATTTAACCTGCTGTACAGGATTTAACTTAATATTCTCTTGCAATCACTATCTTAATTTTTCCAGATAATGCAGTCAAAGGAAACGAAACACTCTTCTCACTTACTGGAAGCTTTGAAACACCTCATAAAGCTAAAAACCTTCCCAATTCTGCAGTCCTTAAATCCTTCTCCCAAAATAACATCTAAAAAGTGGCTGCCTAACCAGAGATACTGACCTCTTCCCCCAAATCTGAGCAAACAAGTAATTCTTGACAAAGAAAATTAATATGAAAAGTATAGGGTGATTTTCTCCCCCTCCCCCCTTAAAAAAAAAAAGACCCTTTGCTCCACCCCGCTATTAAACAAAACACAATACCTTTTTCTGGGTGGTACTGCACAGAAGTTGATTCAGTTTTGACAATGTTGTTTAGCTATCATTTGCTATTTTGAATGAATGGGAGCAATCCCCCCTTTTACAACATTTGTTTCCTATTATGGAGAGGTGCAGCAGTTGAGGGCAGACATGTGAAAGTGGCTGTTTGATTCTCTTTTTCATCCCCCTGACCCTGCTTTTGTCCCTCCTCACCCTGGGAATGTCACGCCTCGCTACTTCACTTTGAGATGCTCGAGAAAGTGGCTTTGTTATTCCCTTTTAGACATACACGAAATTGTTCTCATTCCCCCCGCTGTAAAAGATACTTCACATCGGGCCTCGGTTCACAAGTGCAATGCAATTTGGCTTAGTCCAACCTTTGTTCTGCTTGTACAAATGAGCGAACAGTGCACACATTATACAGTTGATCTACTGCTGTCTTAACCCCAGAGTTAGGGGCTGGGAGAAAAGCAAGTTAATCCCTTCAATACCAAGGTGGTTTTAGCAATATTTCCTCCAATAATAATAATAATAGATTCGAATTGCTGCTTCTATTTCACACAGTGCAGGGCAAAACTTCTGGGGAGGGTTTAGTAACAACAAAAATCCTTCCACCAACCGTTGGCAAATAACTTTGGGACAAGTACATATGCAGGTTTGGTAATGCCCAGTTTAAAGCGATGCAATTATTAGTACAAAGAAGGAACTGGATTTGGAAAGTCAGGCTTTAAAGCCTTGAAATCTCAGAGCAAACCACTGCCAGCAAAGACCAAATGGTATTTAGCAAACAGAATCCAAAGAGAGGGCATTATGGAGAGCCGGCAAGAGTTGTTTTCAGGGGCATTGAAACGCCTGTTTACAGTGGGTGGGGTTGGCACTTCTTGGGGATGGATGTCAAGCAGACCAGCCTCTATCTCTGGCTGTTTTTTCCTGCTTGAGGTAGAGGGAAAACTGATCCTTCCACACTCTCCAAGCTGGAGCAGCTGCTTGGGAAATACTTCTATCATGTGTGAGGTGCTGCCATTCCCTTTCACACAACCCTAAGGAAAACAGATTTTAACTTCAGATGCCCCAGCCATAGCCAGAGGCCATACCCATGGCCAGGCAGCAGAGACTGGGGAGGAGACACCTCTGAATATCAACACCCCCCCCCCACCACTACACACACACACACACACACACACCCACCCTCCTGGTTTGGGTGGGAGTAAAGAGTGATCAGGAGGTAGAGGCTCTTGCCTCCCTCAGAATCCAGCAAGATTTGGAGGGGGCGGGGGTATTGATTTTAGGCAGTATGCTCCTCATCAAAAGTTTCTCCTCAATCTCTCTGATGTGAGTTAAGGTCCAAACCCTATGTAGCCCAGTTACCAACCAATTAAATACATGGATCCAAAGTTCCCTGTGAGATGTTCCTTCCTTCTGGTTTGAAAAATAACTGTGTTATTTGGGCTGCCTGGTGCTTGGGGTGGCATTAGGGAGCACTGGTGAAGAGGGTGCCAAGTCTTTCTGCTGCCGGTTGGCCCTTGGCACCAGAGTGCCATGTGTCCCCTCCCCCACCTCTCGTCCTTGAATACTCTGATTTCCCACCAGACATCAAACTGGCCTGGCAGTATGAGCCCAGACCCCTGGGAGCATGGGACAGCCATGGCCAATAGGCTTCCTGATGCAGCGCCCACCAGGGTGTGGGTTTCTTGTGGAGCCCCAAGGACCTGCAAGACCCTGCTGTCCAGTGGCGCCAGGCTGAGAGAACTTCCTGAGCAGGGTCCCTCTGGTGCCCAGATCCCCAAGGTTAGAGCCAGTCTGTGCCATGCGGGCTGCTGGAGCTGAAGGTGCACATATTCTGAGGACAGTCTCCGGAACACTCAGGAGGACTTTTGTTTGTTTGTTACAAAAACTGACCACTGACAAGCTGAGGGAGTTTGTTTTAGTGCTGGATACCCCAGGAACAAAATCCTTTTTAAAGGAACTCTAAGTCATTTCATGCCACCAAAGTCCAGATCTGATGAAGACTGACCAGAGACTTGGGCACCTGCGGGGAGGCAGCCTCCAAAGTTGGGGCGGGTCAGAGGAGGCACAGGCCCTCGACCTTCACCCCCACTTCCTAGCACTTTTACTGCCCATTTTACAGAGATGTTGGGAAAAGTGGAGAGAGGGAGAAAAAGTAAAGTGAAGAGAACTGAGGGACAAGAGTGCATTAGAAAGAAGAAAGGAGGAGGGGATGGAGGAGAGGCAGGGGAGCGCTCCCAGAGTGAAAGGAGGAGGAGGAGAAGGGGGCCAAGGAAGGCTTAGCCAAAGCGCTCCAGGCAGCATGGAGTTCACTTTCCAAGTTGGGAAGGCGGGTATTGTTTTTGGCGCCTAGGAAACCCTCGGAAGCTGCCGGGTACTCTCCTCCACCTCCCGTTGGTGTTTGGTAAATATTAACAAACCAGGGTGCGTTACTTTCTGGAGTGCGGATGGAGCGGCTGGCATGGGCTCGGGATAGTTTTCCTCC
>SJYX01021621.1:228696-284098 GCA_006410675.1 Oreotragus oreotragus
CCCTAGCCGCCCCCCACCCCACCCCCATTCACGCACACACACCTGCTTGACAACAGAAGGAATCAAAATCAATATTGTATTTGTCACCCCTCTGTCTCCTTTTTACTCCCTCAGCAGCCCCGGTGCCACTGAAGCGAATTGTGGATTTATGGAGGGAAATTAGCATAAATTATTACGAAATCTGTAGCCGTGTGTGGTCCAGCTTGTGAGAAAAGAGGCTATTGCGAACTCTCCAAGCAGAAAGGTGGTCGGTGGTGGGCTCTGCGGAGGTGATGAATGGCTATTGCACGAAAGAGATTTCCAGTTGGTTTGCACATGGGTATAATTGACTTATGTGTATTTTATACAGTTTTCCCAACAACTCCCTAAGCCTCCAGGTCGGATGTGCTCCCTCCCCAAAGCTTCTGTTTGCTTTGGATTCTATACAATAGACTGATGCACTTTTCAAGATTTCTGGAAAGTGCTCCTTCCCTCCTCGTCTTCATAATACTAGTCTTAAAACGCTCTTTAAAGAGAATGCAAATCTGTCCCTTCCCCTGGGCTTTGCAGATCTTCAGGAGGAAATTAAGGTACAATTTTACACCAAAGTACACTTTTTAAATGTGCATCTCACAACTCTTCACTCCTCACAGAAGACAAACTTGTGCCATTAGGAGCAATTTCTTTAATTAGTCCTGAGCACGGACAATGTGCCTCACTTCCCATTTTCACCAGGGCCAAACTTTGAGGGTCCCTACTTATATCCTCCCATGTCCCCAACTTGGTGGTGACAACTTTCCCAGGGAGACAGACCAAGATTTATTCCAACTTGGATTTTTTTTTTTTTCACCCAAACGTTTTTACTCTTAGAATTTAGTTAATCTTCTGTTTACTCGGAGCAATGATTTCGACAGCCATACAAAGACCCTTTGCAAGGCACTTGTTAAAGCAAAAACATTCCCTCTCCCCATCCCCCACCCTTAATACGCGGGAACTACTGGGGGGGGGGGTATGAGTATGAGCACGCGTGCGCGCATACACACACACGCGCACACACACACACACACACACACACAGTAGAAAAGAATCGAAAAGAATCTTCCTGGCTGTCGCAGGGTAGGAACACAGATCTTTCACATCCCGAATCCAACCCTTCTTAAAACACTATGAGTGTGTGTGTGTGTGTGTGTGTGTGTGTGTGTGTACACGTATTTTCTTAGAGGATCCTAAAAATTCTTGGAGGCTTCCATGCTAGTACCTCTCCCTCCCAGGAGGGCTCCTGCCTTGCCCTCCTTGTACCTCGGATTCCAGTTGCCTTCTGAAGCAGGAAAACTGGACCAAAGCCTTTCAGTCTGGAAAACATAAGCCCTCACTACTAGTTATCAGCGGGTCCCTCAAGCTCCTAAGCTTCCTAGGCTCCTATCTCAGGACCCTGGACCCTATCCTGGCCGCGCCAAGAAACCCCTCAAACGCTGCACCTCCTTAGGAGCTGAAGCGTGCTGCAATTCCGGCAAGTACCACTGCCTCCAGCCCAACCTCCGCAGAGGTTCCTCTTGGGTCCAACTGGTTTATCTGTAGAGGGTTCGTCAGCCTTTCTCCAGTAGTGCCCCAGAGACAGGTCAGCATCCCTCCCCCACCCCTGAGCACCCACCTCCTCCTCCTGGTTATTTTTTCTGAATTAAGAAGGTGACATTATTCTTTTCTTCAAGCACTTCTGTTAATATTGAAAAACGTGCGCTTGCATCTCAAGCAAGGCAGCCCAGACGCGAGGGCCATTTCAATATTAATGAAATTGTTTAATCTCCTAAATTCACCGTGTTTAAGTTACGTTTTGGTGAGTTATTGACCACCTCCGAAACTATGGCTAATGGAGGGTGTCTGCGTGTGTATGCGTGTCCGAATGTGCAGTGCACACATGTGCATTCATGTTTAAAGATCCTTTTTTATGCTAGCCCCAAACAGCTACACTAATAATGCTCTAATATCACAAAGTGTCAAAACGTCACACCCAGAAAGCTCTCACCACTTCATCCTCCTCCTGCCAAAAAAAAAGTTATCATGTTTCCAGACTGAAGATGATTTATTGTGGGCTACAGGTACCGAGTTTTTAAAAACGAGAGAGTAGAAATTTCTTTTGAAAACCATAAAGGTTAGAGAATGTGCAGAAGCCAGTGGGAATGCCTAGCATCTATATTTGTAGATAGCATGCCAGTGGGCAGGATTAACTCACTATTTCATAGCAGTTTGATGATGATGGTGACAACGATGATAATGATAATAATAATTCACTGACTCTCCAGAGATGAATCCAAACTGAAGGAAACCAGTTACCCACAGTAGGCAGGGTGATCCTAGGCACATCCCCATCCTCTCCTCTCCAAAAAAGGAAAATCCTCTGGTTCTTTGCAAACCTAGAAGGTAGTGCAGTTTTAGTGGGGCCGCAGGCAGCTTTTGCTGGGCCCTCTAAACCCTACATAACTTTTTTCTACGTAAAAAAGGGGGGATGGGGAGAAAGTTTCAGCCCATCCTTACTCCTCTTTTAAACCACCTGCGGAAAGTGAGAGACAACTGTGTAAATCAAACTCAGGCCCTCCCCAGGTCTCTACACCGTCTTCCCCAACAGCCCCAGAGCCTCCATCCTGTATCTAACCAGATTCCTGGAGGACTTTTAAAGTGAAGACCTTGCTTATTTGCCCAGATACATTATTTTAATTTTTTTTTTAATTTGGCCAATACTCTTAGATTCAAAATGGGCTCTTACACGGGCTGTCCGATAGTTTTTGTTTTTGTTTTTTTAAACCCTCGCTTAAAGCTACACACCCACTGTGCCGCGTTAAGGAAGCAGCCTAGGAAGGTCAAATCAAACTTTGACCTGCCTCTCGGAGGACTAGGGGAAGGGTGTATTTTCATTACAATAACCCATGTAACCATTCCCGGGTAATGCCAAGCGCAGGGAAAGGGTCTGCTTCAGGGGAAAGCTGTGCCTGAAGTTAGCCAACAATACAAACCCGATACACTGCAAAGGAAACAAAATACCCCAATAGCCAAGCAATTTCCATGTCAAATACCATCTGCGGAGCAGCTCCGTCTGTGAATGTGAGTGGTCGCCTGTAGCCTGTATCCCTGCTCCCGCCGTTACCACCCCATACCTTCACACCGCGCACCCTGGCCAGCGCGTCCTGCTCCCACCGGTGGCAGAGGCTCTTCCCCCTCGCCCAGTCTTGAGCTGGAAGTGATTCCTATTGGCCAAGGTGTCCATGTAAATAGGTGTGAAAGAAACCAGAGCTGGCCAGGCTCTTTCCCTCTCGCTCAGTCCCCTCCCTCTGCATCCCCCGCTCCCCCTCCTCTTCCTCCTCCTCCCAAGGCGATTGTCATATGATAGCTAAGAAGTGGCACATTAATGAAGCACCGCTACAGGGGTCTTTTCTGCTCCTGTCACCGCTTAAAACTATCAGATGGTTCGAGGAAGGACATGGAGGCAGCTACCTAGCTCAGCGGAGCTGCGGAGCCCAGAGCAGCGCCCTCCGGAGCCCCGAGGCCGCTGCTGCCAGCGTCCGCGCCGGAACTCCGCAGCCGAGCTCGGCCACCCGCGGAGCGCACGGCCAGAAGCGCCAGGGACCGGGCGGCGCGGGGCGCTGCGGGGCTGAGCTGCTGAGCTCAGAGACGTACGGAGCCCAGCCGAACCTGGACACTGCGCCCTGGCTGCGCGCCGGGAGGGACAAGGCGAGCAGCAGCGCCATCCCGGATGCGGACGCGCAACTTGGGGCAACTTTAAGGTGAGCGGCTCACGGTTGCATCTCTACCCCCAGTTCCCGCTCCAGGTCCGGGCTTACTTCCAGGCTACCCTCACGCCGCTCGCCGGCTTCCTTTCCCGCGCCCCCTGGCTGCGTCCCACTCGACACACAAAGTTGGTGGCTAAAGAGCTTAGACGCTGGCTGATCCAGCGCCAAAGTCCCCTACTTGCGCCACCCCCGAAGTCTGTTCTTGGCCTGGCTGACCTCGTCTGTGCATCCACGTCCTCCTCCCTCCCTCCCCCGCTTATCTTTCCCCCTTCCCAGATCCGAGCAGGCCCCGCGGACCCAGAGCTAGGAGCGGGCAAAGAAGAAAATGCCTCGGCCGGGCCGCAACACATACAGCGACCAGAAGCCGCCCTACTCATACATATCGCTAACCGCCATGGCCATCCAGAGCTCGCCAGAGAAGATGCTGCCGCTGAGTGAAATCTACAAGTTCATCATGGACCGCTTCCCCTACTATCGGGAGAACACGCAGCGCTGGCAGAACAGCCTGCGCCACAACCTCTCCTTCAACGACTGCTTCATCAAGATCCCGCGGCGGCCCGACCAGCCCGGCAAGGGCAGCTTCTGGGCGCTGCACCCCAGCTGCGGGGACATGTTCGAGAACGGCAGCTTCCTGAGGCGCCGCAAGCGCTTCAAGGTGCTCAAGTCGGACCACCTGGCGCCCAGCAAGCCCGCTGACGCCGCGCAGTACCTGCAGCAGCAGGCCAAGCTGCGCCTGAGCGCGCTGGCCGCCTCGGGCACGCACCTGCCGCAGATGCCCACGGCCGCCTACAACCTGGGCGGCGTGGCGCAGCCCTCAGGCTTCAAGCATCCCTTTGCCATCGAGAATATCATCGCACGCGAGTACAAGATGCCCGGGGGGCTGGCCTTCTCCGCCATGCAGCCCGTGCCCGCCGCCTACCCGCTCCCCAACCAGTTGACTACGATGGGCAGCTCGCTGGGCACCGGCTGGCCACACGTGTACGGTTCCGCAGGCATGATCGATTCAGCCACCCCTATCTCCATGGCAAGTGGCGATTACAGCGCCTACGGCGTGCCACTGAAGCCTCTGTGTCACGCAGCGGGCCAGACCCTGCCCGCCATCCCCGTCCCCATCAAGCCCACACCGGCCGCAGTGCCTGCCCTGCCCGCGCTGCCTGCGCCCATCCCCACCTTGCTCTCGAACTCGCCGCCCTCGCTTAGCCCCACGTCCTCTCAAACAGCCACCAGCCAAAGCAGCCCCGCTACTCCCAGCGAAACGCTCACCAGCCCGGCCTCAGCCTTGCACTCGGTGGCGGTGCACTGACCCGCAGAGGCCGGCGCCCCCTCTTGTTCCCCTCCCCGCCAGCTCACTCGCCTCTCCCCCGGCTCCCAGTCTTGCCCTCCTCGACTTGGGACACCCTAATTTGTCCATTTCACCTTCGGCCAACCCTCTCTTCCCCGTGAGAACTTTTGTTTTGACCCAGGAAACGAAACACAAACTTGCAGATGGGCCAGGAGGCGCGCGTGGGAGTCGTCCTCGCCCCCAAGAGGGAAAGGCAGGGAACGCCTGAGCCAAGTCGTCCCATACCCGGGGCCCCGAAACCCTCTCCCACTGAAGAGGCAGGGGAGTTCCTGCCTCCTGCCGCCTCGGAGAGAAGCGTGTCTTCGTTCGGCCTGGATCCGCGAGGCTCTGGACACAGCGCCGTTAGCTCCAAGCCCAGAGAAATCGTCTCCGAGGTTTCCTGGAACATGTCTCCCCTAAGGGCTGCAGCCACCCAGCGGAGAGCCAGATCTCTGTTTACGTCTTGGAAATCAACCGCGAAAAGGGACCACTAACTTCCTACCCTACTCGCCTCCGCCCATCCGGCAGGGGCTGGGCGGACCACAGCTTCCCTGAAAAGCGGACCTGCTTCCACGGCTTCTGCAGAGTTTTTCTGTTTTGGGTTTTGTTTTCTGCCAGAGGCTCCTGGTGCTGGGAGTTTAGGGGAGAGGTTACCAAGCTGGGAAGGAGACGTTTGTCCTCAACACAAACAAAATAAAAGTAAAAGTAACCTTGTATGTTTACAAAGCGCCCGGTAAAACGTAAACAGTGAACTTGAATCCGTATTGCTTTGGCGGTCGAGCGGGCAAAGCCCACTTTACAAGTACCTGTTGTAATGTGAATGTTTACTCTGCATTTCTGGCCAGGTTTAGGGGAGGGAAGGGGTGGGTATGGGAAAGTTAATTAGGATGTTAACTTTCCGATTACTTAGAGACCTTTTTAACTATTTATTTTATTGTTGGAAGGAAAAAAAGAAAATGAAATAAGTCCAAACTAAGAAACCACCAAGGGCAACCCTAGGAGAACTTAGATAAGCTGACTGGTAACATGAAGGAGGTGCCACCGGATAGGTCTCCCACGGACAAGTCTTTCTGTTTGCTACAGGAACTTTTTCAAGAAGCTCAAGGGCTGCAAAGAGATGTAAATGATTGTGAATAGGAATGATTATACACTGTGTAAAATGCACTTTTGTTTGCTATATTCCTTTAGAATCTTAGGTAATTTGCTGGAAAACGAACTGTTGTTCTGGTGTGACCTGCTTAAGTTAAAAAAAAAAAAAGTTGTGGTGTCATCAGAGCTGTACCACTGTTACCTTTCATTTTCTCTCCCTCCCTGTACAGAATTAGCATGGCGTTTTAAATATTGATGTTCTTGTTCCCAGCATGCCTGTTTTAAGACAAAGAATTTTAAAAAGGTGTCCACGTTAAATTATGAACCTAGTCCAAATAATATTTTCTCATTAAAATATGTAAATTCAAATTTTAGTTGTGTGTGTGTTTTTGAAAAGTTGCTACAAACAATAACTCTACCAAAGATAGATGTAGTGCTTCTCTAAGCATGCTTTCTGCAATTCATTGTCTGAGTAGTTTGTCATTTTCATAACTTATTTTTAAAACAAACCTCCTCTTATGTACTTGCAGACCAGGGGAGAAATTATTCAGATGAACTCTTGAAGACATTTGCCCAGAGAGAGAGATGAAATAGTCTATTCTCTAGTATAGATCAGGTGCACACGTGCAGTGCTGAAAGAGAAACTTAGTGAAAAAAAAAATAGTACTTTATATTTATTTTGTCTACCTTAAAACATACATTTTACAAAATAGACAGTAGTTGTATGAATGTATGGCTTCTATAGAAACCAGGTAGAGGCGATATGGACATAAAGAACTTGAAAGCAAACTTGCTTACTCGATATTTATATTCTGATACACCTATCTGCAGTGACCCTTCATTTCCTTGGTCCTTTAAATTATTGCGGTCATTGAAATTTTCTTTTTCAGAAGTTACTTAAAAGTCCACCTAGCTTGTCAAGAAACCTGCTCACTTTTAACTGAATAGATTTCTCTTTAATCCTTCATCTGGGAAAATAATGCTTGGTGCATTTATTTTAAAGAAATGAATGAAGTTAAATACCTGCCTGTAAGTATTTGCTTTTTCTTCAGATTTTTGCAGAGAATTAAAGTTTGCCAAGAATATCTGGCTCAAGGCCAATTAAAACTTTATTGAAGGGGTCACCATATTTCCAGAGTGAGGTGTGTATTCAACTAATGAAGTTACAAGACAAAGACAAACTTAAATGGCGATTAACACTTTACTGTGTAAAATGATTAAACGAGAGAGCTTGTGTAGCACAGAGAAACCCGCCCGGAAATCATCCTGACTAAACTCCACTAGGAGAACCCTTAGCACCTGCGACCTTTATATATTTAGAGGGTTATCTGAAAAAAAAATTAGGATTAATGCAAAGGATAATTAATCCTGTTGTGACTTTTTTTTTTTTTAAGGAAGGATCCCACACACAGCCAAAAAAAAAAAAAAAAAGTAGAAAATAAAATANCCTGACTAAACTCCACTAGGAGAACCCTTAGCACCTGCGACCTTTATATATTTAGAGGGTTATCTGAAAAAAAAATTAGGATTAATGCAAAGGATAATTAATCCTGTTGTGACTTTTTTTTTTTTTAAGGAAGGATCCCACACACAGCCAAAAAAAAAAAAAAAAAGGTGGAAAATAAATGAATCATTGGACTGATTAAAATGCATGAAGCCACTAAAGCTCGTCAGACAGGGGACAACTAAACTCATTCATCAAGCCCAATTCACAATTATATCAACACGATCAGCTAAAGAAAGCCTGGAAAACTTATCCACCCTGGGCCAGGAAACTCTTGAAACTTTGTTCCCAAGCAGAAATCGTCTACAGTTTAAAAAAAATGAAATACCATTTGCACTACTTTCTGCAAAATAAAATTAAAAGCCATCTCTGGAATATTCTAATCTCCTGGAATTCAGTAACACTGCATTTGTACTGCGAATGAAGGGAGCATAAAGGGCTAACATGGGCCTCAAACGTTTTATAAATTTTCAGCTTACATAGGTAAAATGTTCTTCCTAGTAGCAGCAATAGAATTTAGAGGCAAGTGATGTGTACATACACACATTTAATAAACAGGGGCAAATAAGATGCAGGTCCTATTTCTGATTTTTAGCAAAGGACTGATTTCAAGTCAGCATTTGAAAATGTGCTTTTCAGCTGTTAAGTTCGTCATGGTGTATTGCAAAGAATGAAATAACTTCGGCATTGTGAGTCCTCCTTTCACCACTGCAGGCATCTTTTTTCAGACGAAGTTGAATGAGTAAAGTAAAAAATCCATTGATGATATTTTGACCTTCATCAGGAATCCAAAGGCAGCCCAAACACACAGGCCTCCATCCCACTCCAACTCCAGCTTTGAGGCTTGCACCCAGTTCAGCTGAAGTACCCCACAAATAAGGAAGCTTATAACTTCCATACCTTCAATGGCTCTCTTTGTCATGTTAAATCTTTTCACCTGGCTCAAGTCCAAAGTCAATACACATAGCTTTAAAATAAAACTGGAAAAGACAACCCCGTGCAGTAAGGTGTATATGTTAGGGATCTCACCCAGAGAATGGAGTTAAGCTATATTGTTTTCTATTTTGTAAATTTGGACAATATTGATTTTTTAAAATTTAGGTTTTTGGTTTGAAAATTGGACTCTTCTGTTACTTTTGGTGTTTTGCATGCTTCTGTGCTCAACTGTGTTTTTAAGTGGCTTTCTCTGTGATTTGGGGAAATGCTTACACAATGGATGAGTTTTGTGAGAGAGAGAGAGAGAGAGAGAGAGAGAGAAGCTGTTGAAGTTCTCACTGTTTCTATTGCCTGGGCTGGGGGTTTTGAGAAGCAGAAGCGGTCCTAGTAAATGATCCTTGGAATGGCTTAAATATTACAGCAGCGAGCTTAATTCCTTTAAAATAGATGAGAACATTGAGTGTCCTGGAAGCATAAATCTGGCCAGGTGCTCAAGTGGTAGGTGGGAGGGAGAAAGCATCCAAGGGGAGTGCTTCTAACAGAAGGTTTTACATTAGTTTATGCCAGATTGGGCAGGGAGTGATTCAGGGAGGGTTTATACTTTTGCAAATGGAAACTCTCTTTGTAAAAAGGTATCCATTTAAGTAACAACAGGATCAGAATCTGTTCTCCAGTTCTTAATATAAATATCAATTAATTTTTTTCTCCTAAAGCCACATATACACAGAGACACCCAAACAAAAACAAAACAAAAACAATCCAACCCACCAGCTGTGAAGCCTCAAAAGGGATGCATTTGTTTCGTTTAAACTAACAACAAATTATCTAATTAATATGTTTCAATTACAGCATGAAAGGCACAGCCCTTGGACCGCCCGCCGTGGGGGCACAATAGCTCCAGAGCCCACTCTAGGAATTTACAATAACTTCACATCTGTTTCTTTATTTCCCACTTTTTGAATCTAAAACTCCTCTCAAGATCACTTCAAACCACGGCCTGAGTTATGAAATATGTCCCGGTGTTAAAGGGGGATGAAACTTTGCTTCATTTGCAAGCAAAAAAGTGAAAGCCCATTGAAGAGCGTTAAACAAATATATTAGAATTCTGTCACTTTATGCAATTGAGTAGATCAAATGAAGGGTCCCGGCCACTTCATTCACTCTCATTCACTCGAATAGAAAATGCAAAGAATAGCAACCCGAGACTGGGCCACCGATGTAGATTTAGCTCCTTTTTACTGGGAGACAAAAAGACTGAATTTTCACAAACACATTGCTGACTCGGGGACTAGGAAACCAGCACTGGAACCCCTTTGGAATTTAAATTCATTTTATCTTCCTCTCTCTTTGCGGGGATCTGTTTGCACTACAGTGCAAGATGCAGCAGGCATCCTCTGGCTTCTGAAAACTGGGGGAGGGGAAGACCGTGAGTGGGGGTCACTATGTGGGCCTCAGGAGTCTCAAGGAGCTCCTGGTGGTCAACTGACACTCAGGTCTAAGATAATAACTTTGATTTAAACAAATCTTTATCTATACCATTATAAACATCAGTAGATCACACACATCTCCTAGCCTCTTACCTCCCTGCTTGGCACGAATTATATAAATAGCTTGTTTTCAAAGACCAGAATCACATCTGGGTCATCCAGTTTTCTTCTTTCAACTAATATCTGGTCAGTGGTGTCACAACAGACTTGAAAGCTCAGCTTTCAACCTCACCCGCTCAGTACTGTTCTTTCTGTCTCTCCCACATAAGCATGTGCATACGTATACACTTTCTGATGGCTACCCTATCTGAGCTCAGTGACTGTAAATTTGTTAAGTAAAAATCAAGAGATGAGATATTCTTCGGTTAGATTTTTCAAGTTGGATCTTCTTATATTTTCATATCCCATTCCCTGGTGGGGTGGGGTGGGAAAAAGCCGCATGTGTCTGTGTTAACTGAGATAATCTTGTAGAGATACTTCTGTCCTGCGTCTTCAATGGCTGATAGTTTTGTTTTGACGAACTTTATAGATTATTACGTTGTCAGCACCTTAGAAAGCTTACATTGGCTGTTTGAGCTGCTTCCAGAGACAGAGCAGGGAAAAATAAAGCAGCAGGTTTCTCAGCTTTTGAGATGTGACTGCAGAGGAATGAACCAGTTTTCCTAAAACTTGTAGTCTAAATGAGATCTGATCTGAAGGAGGAAGTATAGGGAGGGGTTTCTACTGGATTTTTTAAATGTGTCTGGCACTTTTTCCAGATACATCCAAACCTTGAATGCTTTTCATTTTAGCTTAGAGATTTGTTAGGTCATATTCGACACTATTTTTCATTTAATTTGTGGGAATGCTGTCTGGAGCAGGGGACAGGAGGTAGCCCACATCTACAGCTACATAAAAGACACTGAAGAAATAGCTAGCTGTTTCATAACCATAAGCTATCAAACTCACCATAAGTGATAATAAGCAATAAACTGATCAGAATGGTAAAATAAGAAAGGTATCAAGAAACATCCATGAAAAAATTATAATTGGTTAAGTAAAGCCTTCTTTAGAAGACTTTCCTTCCAGAAATTTTCAAGAATATACAGACAAAAGGTTCTTTGGAGGCAGCCTCCTTTTGCCTGTGTCTGCAAATAACCGATGTCAAATCAGTTGCAAGCTTTTGAAGGAACAAACTCAGAGCATTAATTAGAGCAGCTGAAGCTCACAGATAAAAAGCATTCTTTAAATATCTGTTGTTTNGACAAAAGGTTCTTTGGAGGCAGCCTCCTTTTGCCTGTGTCTGCAAATAACCGATGTCAAATCAGTTGCAAGCTTTTGAAGGAACAAACTCAGAGCATTAATTAGAGCAGCTGAAGCTCACAGATAAAAAGCATTCTTTAAATATCTGTTGTTTGGAGACACTGTGATTCTGATTCATGTTTTACAGACTGTATATTTTTATTTACTCAAATAATTTCTTCCCCAGAGTGTTCCCTGTTGACTGGGCTTACTAAGGTACACTGTAAGTGCAGAAAGTGTTGGTTTGCAGAAATGAGTGTTTCCAAACTCTGCGTTTACTACTGATTTCTCTCCCCTCCTTTCTGAAATACAATGCATTGGTCCATGAATCCAGCACACAGGAGCATATAGAGAAACTGTTCAATAGAGGATCTTAATTTTGTGCCACTTAGGAGGCTTAGTATTTATGAAGTAGTATCTAGAGTGTTTTACATTAATTAGAGCAGCTCCTTGGAGAGACATTACAGCCAAGAATAGTTTCACACAACAGGGAAACACTGAGCATTTAAACTCCCCCGCAAGATTTGCCACAGCAAAAGACAGAGCTGCGAGGGTCTGCTCACTCGGAAATGTCAACATATATATTATTTATTTACGTATGTTTGATAGATAGACGAAAGGTCTATCTATAAACTGTTTCAATAAACTGATCATTGCAAAGTTCCCTATCACCCTGGTTGCTGTGATATTTTATGTCAGCTACAAAACAGCCACAACAATAACCTGAAATAATGGTCTGTCTCAAGATTCCTGATGTGATTTCATATTGAATGAAAAAAACTGACAAATGACTATCCAACTCTCCATGTTCAATGGATGAGTCAGTCTGCATCTTACATTTCTGACTTCCTGGAAGATGTTAAGAGTTCTCATCCTTGCGTGTATGTTGGGTGGGGAGGGAGACAGCAGGGGAGAGTAAGGAACAACAGACAAGGATGAAATTTGATGACTATCTCATCAGTCCAGATGGTATATATGCCGTGATTCCTGTCCCTAACACAGAGAAATAACTGGCTGAATGAATGGGAGTTATGAGTGCAGTCTCCTTAGTTTAAGTAAAACTGCTTTGCCTTTGTTCCGGGTGTCAGTAGTAAGGGAGAGCCCTGACTGGACAATTCAGCTGTGATACTAAGTTTGTACAATTTAAACCTTTGAAATGCATTTGCGATACTTTGGATGCTATTAGCTTTAATAAAAGGCAAACTCCTCCCATAAAACAAGAAAATGAAAATGATTAACTTTGACATAGAAATATAAACACCAATTTGATTAATTATATTGCTAATTATTCTTTGCTTTGGAGCCAAACATTATCCAATTTTTAAAATGACAGATGCCGAATAAATCACATAAAATAATTACTTGGAATCTCACTGCACTGAGAAATGGTGGTGCTTATGAAGAGATTTACATTGATTTCTCAACGTGTATTTGCTTTTGTTCTATTTTATTTAGAAATTTAGACTTTACTGTAAAAATATTATGACTCTGTAATAGAAGTGTTTTTTCTGTGTTCCTATTCATGTATTAAAATAACCAGTTTCTCTTCTCAGTATTTTCCATAATTATAACCAGTATACATAGCTTTGCATATCTCACTTTTCCTCGTGTTTTTATAACATGAGAATATATAATATTCATAACCATCAGTTTTAGTGGTTGTATAGCCTGCCAACTAAATGAATTCTCCTGATTGGGGCATTTTGAATGATTTCAGGTTTGCTTTTTTGTTTGTCTGTCTGTTTAATTTGCTAGTTTTACAAAGACCATTGCAGTGAGTCTTTTATACCTAACTATGATGTAAAATATACTAACATTGACATGTGGAATTTCCTAACAGCTCCTTGAAAATTCAATAATGTGATTTAACTTAGGATTCTGCTTCAGTTCTTACATTTCCATTGCTCTCTGCCCTCGACCTAGAGCAATACTGCTGGACTTAGAATCACGAAGACACTGAAAGAATCATGAAGACACTGAATGTTAGAGTTGGAAAAGTCCAGAGAGATTCCAGATAAGTCAATTATTTTATTCATTTGATGAATCCCACTGATCCATTTCTTTATCTACATCCAAATAATTTAACAATATCAAAACCAAGTTCTGAAAGTAAAAAAAAAAATTCAGTCCTACCACCAATGCCAAATCAACGCAACAAAAAATTAGAAATCACAGAAGTACTGACATTATCAAAATGAAGGCTTTTATCTGATAATGTAAGCTCACCTCGTTGTAAGGCAGTATAGAAAGCATGACAAGCTGTAGCTCTTTGAAGGGGGGGGTGGGGGGTACTTTGAGTAACTGGAAGGAATGGTCACTGCTTAGTCCCAGGTCTGAGGAGAAAGGGATCCACCCTCAAGTCTGAACCATTCCATAACCCTGTGATACCCTCTTGACATTGTAAACAAGTGGTCCTCCAGCAGACTGCCAGGAGGCTAGAGCAGCTGTCCCCAACCTTTTTGGCATCAGGAACCAGTTTCATGGCAGACTGTTTTCCCACAGACTGGGGTAGAGGAGATGGTTTTGAAATGATTCAAGTGCATTACATTTACTGTGCACTTTAACTTCTATTATCATGTCAGTACCACCTCAGATCACCAGGGTTAGATCCCAGAACTTGGGCACCCCTGGTGTAGAGGGTCCAGGCTCACAGCAGGTGTTACTGGTGAGATGCTAATTCTCAAGGTGGGAAATGGCAGGAAGGGTCCCCTGGGGTGGTGATGGCCAAGGAATCTGGCTTCTGACTTTGTCAAGTTAACACAGCGTTTCATTTCAACCTTTCTTATATGACTCTTTGATGTCTGATTTCCCCACTCTAGGCCCTCCAGCTCTTATTTGTTTTTAGTCAAGTGGCTTCACGCTCTGTGAGGTATGACACAGGTGCTGATGGGGTGCTTGTCAGCTGAAGAACATCCAGGCAGCCTGGAGTGGACCCGGGGAGAAAAACAAGCAGAGAGAGCGCCATAACTTGTGACTAAGGAGAAGATCATCTCTTGAATTGGAATCAACGCTTTCTGGTGGGAAAAAATCATGGAACCAAATAAATTTGTTCACAATTACTCATCTGTAATTCCCAAACCATGCCAACCATGCCAGCTACCATCTCCTGAGTTGATCACTCCTGACTTCAGCTTGCCTCACTTAACAAGGCGAGGAGAGACATAAGAGGGGGGACAGAGGAAGGCTGGGAGGAAGAGAAGCTGGATGAAAATCTGATGATTCTGCTAGCACGGTCCTTTCAAAGGTTCCCCCAACACATCTCCTCCTTTTAATTCAGTTCCAGCCAGTTCAACTCAGTGTCATTTAATCCAATTTGACAAATATCACTAAGCATCACATGTATAAACAAGATCTTTCCAGAAGATTATTTTGCTCAGAAGACCTTAATTTGAGTCCTGCTGCTACTGCTGCTAAATTGCTTCGGTCGTGTCCGACTCTGTGCGACCCCATAGACAGCAGCCCACCAGGCTACCCCATCCCTGGGATTCTCCAGGCAAGAACACTGGAGTGGGCTGCCATTTCCTTCTCCTACTTTCACCTAAATGGTTCTGAGCAGGTCTCCTGAGTTCTCTCTGCTACCCTTCTCTCAGAAGAGAATAAGGTGAGCCTTTGAGGCTTGTCTGAGTGATCAAGAGGGGCAAAGCAGATGAAAGCACTTTGAAGCACCATGCAAACTTAAGTTATCATTATTGTTAATGATGGATAAATAGTAAAGTAAAAATCATCATTAAAAATTGTCCTGACAACCCACAGAACGGGAGAAAATATCTGCAATCAAAGCAACTGACAAAGTTTCTAAAATATACAAAAAGCTCATGCAGCTCAACATAAAACAATAAAAAATGGGTGGAAGATCTAAATAGACATTTCTCCAAAGAAGACATACAGATAGTCAAAAGCACATGAAAAGATGCTTGATATTACTACTTATTAGAGAAATGAAATAAAAACTACAGTGTGGTATCACCTCACACTGATCAAAACAGCCATCATCAAAATATCTACAGGCAAAAAATACTAGAGAGGGTGTGAAGAAAAGGGAACACTCATAATGTTGGTGGGAACATATATTGACACAGAGCCACTATGGAGAACACAGTATGAAGTTTCTTTAAAAAACTAAACATAGACCATATGACCCTGCAGTTCCATTTCTGGACATATACCCAGAGAAAACATAATTTGAAACAACACATGCATCCCAGTGTTCAGTTCAGCACTATTTACAGTAACTGGGACATGGAAGCAATCTAAATGTCCACTGACAGAGGAATGAGTAAAAACAGTGAGGCACATATACACAGTGGTAAGTTACTCAGCCATAAAACAGAACTAAATAATGCCATTTGCTGCAACTGTTTGATATATGGTAGTGTGTATATATACTACTCTCTCAATTCATCTCGCCCTCCCCTTCCCCTGTATCCACAAGTTGATTCTCTATATCTGTATCTCTACTCCTGCCCTACAAACAAGCACATCTCTACCATCTTTCTAGATTCTATATGGTAATATATGATATTTATTTTTCTCTTTCTGACTTAACTTCACTCTGTATGACAGACTCTAGGTTCATCCACATCACTACAAATAACCCAATTTCATTCCTTTTTGTGGCCAAGTATTATTCCATTGTAACAGGTTTTTACTATGTCCATTTTACAGATAAAAATATTGAAGCATGGGGCATTTAACTAATTTGTCTAAGGTTATTCAGCTAGGAAACAACATCAATACCCAAGCGACTCTCAATAAAAGCTGCTTTAAAATAAGGATACTTTTGTTACTGAAGGCAGCAGAACACACACAAGTTCTCAGACCCACGGGCTATAGCAAGTTCATTAAGGTCTGCAGAGAGAGAAGGAGGGGTACCCTCTGCTGGCTTTAAGCCGACTAGCTCAGACACAAGATGGATTTCTGCAGCTGCCAATCTAATTA
Organism: Oreotragus oreotragus; assembly: GCA_006410675.1. Lineage (NCBI taxonomy): Eukaryota > Metazoa > Chordata > Mammalia > Artiodactyla > Bovidae > Oreotragus > Oreotragus oreotragus. The sequence goes on from SJYX01021621.1 coordinate 245,014, forward strand.
TTCTTTTGTCCCTTCTCTTACTCCTCCAAGCTTTACTATGAGTTATGACTCACTAAACTGCATTTCCTTCCTAAGCAAACTTCTATTTAACTTATGTGGGGCTGGGAGTGGGTGGGGAGTAAGGCTGGGGGAGAGCTCACCTTCAATAGAACCAAAAAACCAAAAACAACCCTTGGATGTCCCTGGTGGTGCAGTGGATAAGAATCTGCTTGCCAATGTAGGAGGCACAGTTTGACCCCTGGATGGGAAGATTCCACATGCTGGAGAGCAACTAAGCCCAAGCACCACAACTGCTGAGCCTGTGCTCTTATGTCTGAGGGTCACAACGGTGGAGCCCACGTGCCTCAACTACTGAAGCTGGCTTGTGTACAGCCTGTACTCTGCAACAAGAGAAACCATTGCCATGAGAAGCCCAAGCATTGCAACAAAGAGGAGCCCCAGCTCAGTGCAACCAGAGAACTCCTGCATGCAGCAACGAAGACCCAGAGCAGCTTAAAAAACAACAAACCCTCTATGCTAATGCACAACAACTTTTGCTTTCAATCTCACTCAGATCAGACATCAAAAAGTCACAGTGGAACACCATCACATGCCTCTCCTCACCCCCTTAAAAAAAAATGGACTTTAAGGTATAGCGAACCAACCTGGATTCATCCACAATTAATTCAGATCTTCTGGGAATAAAAGCAACTGATCCAATACAAACTCTAAGCAAGAATGTATTCTTGTAGTTAGAGGAAAACAGCCAACCTATGTGTCTTTTTCTTCCCTTGCAGTCTCTGTCAGATCAAAACATAACTCAGAAGGGGGTTAGTCATTTCAATGTGATTTTAGAAAGAATGGGATAAAAAGAAGGAAGGGAGCGAGAGAGGGAAGGAGGGGAAGGGAAGAAAGAAGACTGATTTAACTTTCTCAGTAAATATGATTTTATTTATTGCTGATGGAACCAAATAATGAAGGGATCATTTAGTGAGCTTTTAATGCTCAAACTTTAGTGATACTTTCTAAAAGTATGCTTGGGTACTCACATATCTTTTACAATCTAACTACCAGGGGCCTAGTGTTTATACACTTGTCAACTAGCTTTTCTGAATGCTGAGCTTTAAGCCAACTTTTTCACTCTCCTCTTTCACTATCATCAAGAGGCTTTTTAGTTCCTCTTCACTTTCTGCCATAAGGGTGGTGTCATCTGCATATCTGAGGTTATTGATATTTCTCCTGGCAATCTTGATTCCAGCTTGTGCTTCTTCCAGCCCAGCGTTTCTCATGATATACTCCTGTCTCTTATACACATCTTCATCATTAAAAATTGTCCTGACAACCCACAGAACGGGAGAAAATATCTGCAATCAAAGCAACTGACAAAGTTTCTAAAATATACAAAAAGCTCATGCAGCTCAACATAAAACAATAAAAAATGGGTGGAAGATCTAAATAGACATTTCTCCAAAGAAGACATACAGATAGTCAAAAGCACATGAAAAGATGCTTGATATTACTACTTATTAGAGAAATGAAATAAAAACTACAGTGTGGTATCACCTCACACTGATCAAAACAGCCATCATCAAAATATCTACAGGCAAAAAATACTAGAGAGGGTGTGAAGAAAAGGGAACACTCATAATGTTGGTGGGAACATATATTGACACAGAGCCACTATGGAGAACACAGTATGAAGTTTCTTTAAAAAACTAAACATAGACCATATGACCCTGCAGTTCCATTTCTGGACATATACCCAGAGAAAACATAATTTGAAACAACACATGCATCCCAGTGTTCAGTTCAGCACTATTTACAGTAACTGGGACATGGAAGCAATCTAAATGTCCACTGACAGAGGAATGAGTAAAAACAGTGAGGCACATATACACAGTGGTAAGTTACTCAGCCATAAAACAGAACAAAATAATGCCATTTGCTGCAACTGTTTGATATATGGTAGTGTGTATATATACTACTCTCTCAATTCATCTCGCCCTCCCCTTCCCCTGTATCCACAAGTTGATTCTCTATATCTGTATCTCTACTCCTGCCCTACAAACAAGCACATCTCTACCATCTTTCTAGATTCTATATGGTAATATATGATATTTATTTTTCTCTTTCTGACTTAACTTCACTCTGTATGACAGACTCTAGGTTCATCCACATCACTACAAATAACCCAATTTCATTCCTTTTTGTGGCCAAGTATTATTCCATTGTAACAGGTTTTTACTATGTCCATTTTACAGATAAAAATATTGAAGCATGGGGCATTTAACTAATTTGTCTAAGGTTATTCAGCTAGGAAACAACATCAATACCCAAGCGACTCTCAATAAAAGCTGCTTTAAAATAAGGATACTTTTGTTACTGAAGGCAGCAGAACACACACAAGTTCTCAGACCCACGGGCTATAGCAAGTTCATTAAGGTCTGCAGAGAGAGAAGGAGGGGTACCCTCTGCTGGCTTTAAGCCGACTAGCTCAGACACAAGATGGATTTCTGCAGCTGCCAATCTAATTATTCTTTTGTCCCTTCTCTTACTCCTCCAAGCTTTACTATGAGTTATGACTCACTAAACTGCATTTCCTTCCTAAGCAAACTTCTATTTAACTTATGTGGGGCTGGGAGTGGGTGGGGAGTAAGGCTGGGGGAGAGCTCACCTTCAATAGAACCAAAAAACCAAAAACAACCCTTGGATGTCCCTGGTGGTGCAGTGGATAAGAATCTGCTTGCCAATGTAGGAGGCACAGTTTGACCCCTGGATGGGAAGATTCCACATGCTGGAGAGCAACTAAGCCCAAGCACCACAACTGCTGAGCCTGTGCTCTTATGTCTGAGGGTCACAACGGTGGAGCCCACGTGCCTCAACTACTGAAGCTGGCTTGTGTACAGCCTGTACTCTGCAACAAGAGAAACCATTGCCATGAGAAGCCCAAGCATTGCAACAAAGAGGAGCCCCAGCTCAGTGCAACCAGAGAACTCCTGCATGCAGCAACGAAGACCCAGAGCAGCTTAAAAAACAACAAACCCTCTATGCTAATGCACAACAACTTTTGCTTTCAATCTCACTCAGATCAGACATCAAAAAGTCACAGTGGAACACCATCACATGCCTCTCCTCACCCCCTTAAAAAAAAATGGACTTTAAGGTATAGCGAACCAACCTGGATTCATCCACAATTAATTCAGATCTTCTGGGAATAAAAGCAACTGATCCAATACAAACTCTAAGCAAGAATGTATTCTTGTAGTTAGAGGAAAACAGCCAACCTATGTGTCTTTTTCTTCCCTTGCAGTCTCTGTCAGATCAAAACATAACTCAGAAGGGGGTTAGTCATTTCAATGTGATTTTAGAAAGAATGGGATAAAAAGAAGGAAGGGAGCGAGAGAGGGAAGGAGGGGAAGGGAAGAAAGAAGACTGATTTAACTTTCTCAGTAAATATGATTTTATTTATTGCTGATGGAACCAAATAATGAAGGGATCATTTAGTGAGCTTTTAATGCTCAAACTTTAGTGATACTTTCTAAAAGTATGCTTGGGTACTCACATATCTTTTACAATCTAACTACCAGGGGCCTAGTGTTTATACACTTGTCAACTAGCTTTTCTGAATGCTGAGCTTTAAGCCAACTTTTTCACTCTCCTCTTTCACTATCATCAAGAGGCTTTTTAGTTCCTCTTCACTTTCTGCCATAAGGGTGGTGTCATCTGCATATCTGAGGTTATTGATATTTCTCCTGGCAATCTTGATTCCAGCTTGTGCTTCTTCCAGCCCAGCGTTTCTCATGATATACTCCTGTCTCTTATACACATCTTCATCATTAAAAATTGTCCTGACAACCCACAGAACGGGAGAAAATATCTGCAATCAAAGCAACTGACAAAGTTTCTAAAATATACAAAAAGCTCATGCAGCTCAACATAAAACAATAAAAAATGGGTGGAAGATCTAAATAGACATTTCTCCAAAGAAGACATACAGATAGTCAAAAGCACATGAAAAGATGCTTGATATTACTACTTATTAGAGAAATGAAATAAAAACTACAGTGTGGTATCACCTCACACTGATCAAAACAGCCATCATCAAAATATCTACAGGCAAAAAATACTAGAGAGGGTGTGAAGAAAAGGGAACACTCATAATGTTGGTGGGAACATATATTGACACAGAGCCACTATGGAGAACACAGTATGAAGTTTCTTTAAAAAACTAAACATAGACCATATGACCCTGCAGTTCCATTTCTGGACATATACCCAGAGAAAACATAATTTGAAACAACACATGCATCCCAGTGTTCAGTTCAGCACTATTTACAGTAACTGGGACATGGAAGCAATCTAAATGTCCACTGACAGAGGAATGAGTAAAAACAGTGAGGCACATATACACAGTGGTAAGTTACTCAGCCATAAAACAGAACAAAATAATGCCATTTGCTGCAACTGTTTGATATATGGTAGTGTGTATATATACTACTCTCTCAATTCATCTCGCCCTCCCCTTCCCCTGTATCCACAAGTTGATTCTCTATATCTGTATCTCTACTCCTGCCCTACAAACAAGCACATCTCTACCATCTTTCTAGATTCTATATGGTAATATATGATATTTATTTTTCTCTTTCTGACTTAACTTCACTCTGTATGACAGACTCTAGGTTCATCCACATCACTACAAATAACCCAATTTCATTCCTTTTTGTGGCCAAGTATTATTCCATTGTAACAGGTTTTTACTATGTCCATTTTACAGATAAAAATATTGAAGCATGGGGCATTTAACTAATTTGTCTAAGGTTATTCAGCTAGGAAACAACATCAATACCCAAGCGACTCTCAATAAAAGCTGCTTTAAAATAAGGATACTTTTGTTACTGAAGGCAGCAGAACACACACAAAGCCTCCTCTTTGACAACCAGCTTCAGTTACAACTGCCTCCTAGGAAAGACATTAGGTCACGGGCTCTGTGCTGGCTGTGTTAAGAGTCTCTCAGCCTTGTCCTAACTGAGTTGTTTGCTGGATGTGATTGGGCTGAGAACACTGGTAAAGTTCACTTAAACTTGTTGGTCACCTCATCCTGGTTTGGTGGTTCATCTTTTTAATTAAGGTTCTGCTGCTGCGGCTAAATCGCTTCAGTCGTGTCCGACTCTGTGTGACCCCATAGATGGCAGCCCACTAGGCTCCCTCATCCAGGGGATTCTCCAGGCAAGAACACTGGAGTGGGTTGCCATTTCCTTCTCCAATGCATGAAAGTGAAAAGTGAAAGTGAAGCCACTCAGTTGTGTCTGACTCTTAGCAACCCCATGGACTGCAGCCCACCTGGCTCCTCCATCCATGGGATTTTCCAGGCAAGAGTACTGGAGTGGGGTGCCATTGCCTAATAGTGTCATATATCCTGTGTTTCTGGCTTCTCTGTGCTGCATAATCCCCCACTTCCCCAACTACAAGAGGTCCCGGGGCTACTACTCCAATTACCATGCTTCAATCTAGAGTTATTCCAGCCCACTTCATTTTTTAAAAAATTGGGATATTGTTGCTTTTCATGTTCTAATAGTTTTTGCTGTACAATGAAGTGAATTAGCTATGCATGCATGCTAAGTCGCTTCAGTCATGTCCGACTCTGTAACCCTATGGACAGCAGCCCCCAGGCTTCTCTGTCCACAGGATTCTCTAGGCAAGAATATTGGAGTGGGTTGCCATTTCCTTCTCCAAGGATTAGCTATATGTATACATATATTCCCTTCCTCTTGGACTCCCTCCCACCCTGCCCAATCCCAATCCCACCATTGTAGGTCATCACATAGCCCTGAGCTATACAGCAGGTTCCCACTAGCTATCTATTTTATACATGGCAGTGAACGTATGTCAGTCCCAATCTCCCAAATCATTCCCACTGTGTATTCACTGGTCCATTCTCTACATCTGGTCTCTATTCCTGCCCTGCAAACAGGTTCATCTATATTTTCCTTCTAGATTCCACATATATGCATTAATAAACAACATTTGTTTTTCTCCTGGTTTACTTCACACTCTCTGACAGATTCTGGGTAGGTGCATTCATATCTCTACAAATAACCCAATATCATTCCTTTTTATGGCTAATTAATATTCTCTTGCATAGCAATCTAATTGTTCAGTGACAGATGAATGGATAAAGATGTGGTACATATATACAGCCAATCCCATCTCTAAAGATGGATCTAATCACAAAGGTCAGGGTCCTTTTTTGTAACTTTCTCCCTTCTTCTGTTCTATTTCCATCTGACTTTTGAAATGGCCATCCATGCAGGGATCAGCCAGTCAACTACCAGTCTTCTGGGATTGGTGTCTGTGGCATATTCCTTGGCACAGGGCACAGAGATGGCAAAGGAAAAGGGACGTGGGTAGAAGATGTTTTTAGATGCTAAAGTCTTTGACTGTATGAGTCACAACAAACTATGGAAAATTCTTAAACAGATGGGAATACTAGACCACCTTACCTGCCTCCTGAGAAACCTGTATGCAGGACAAGAATCAACACAACTGGACATGGAACAGTGAACTGGTTCAAAACTGAGAAAGGAGTACCTCAAGGCTGCATCTTGTCACCCTGCTCATTTAACTAATATGCAAAGTGAATATCATACAAAATGCCAGGCAGGATGAATCACAAGCTGGAATCAAGATTGCCAGGAGAAATAGTGACTAGCTCAGATATGCAAATGAGATCACTCTAATGGCAGAAAGCGAAGAGGAACTAAAGAGCCTCTTGATGAAGGTGAAAGAGGAGACTGAAAAAGCTGGCTTAAAACTCAACACTCAAAAAATGAAGATCATGGCATCCAGTCCCATCACTTCATAGCAAATAGATGGGGAAACAATGGAAACAGTGACAGACTTTATTTCCTTAGACTTCAAGATCACTGCAGGTGGTGACTGCAGCCATGAAATTAAAAGACTTGCTCTTTGGAAGAAAAGCTATGACAAACCTAGACAGCATATTAAAAAGCAGAGACATTATTTTGCTGACAAAGGTCCACATAGTCAAAGCTATGGTTTTTCCAGTAGTCGTATATAGATGTGAGAGTTGGACCATAAAGAAGGCTGAATGCCAAAGAACTTACGCTTTTGAACTGTGGTGCTAAGGAAGACTCTTGAGAGTCCCTTGCACAGTAAGGAGATCAAACCAGTCAATCCTAAAGGAAATCAACTCTGAATATTCATTGGAAGGACTGGTGATGAAGCTGAAGCTCCAGTGCTTCGGCCACCTGATGTGAAGAGCCAACTCGTTGGAAAAGACCCTGCTGCTGGAAAGATTGAGGGCAGGAGGAGAAGGGGGTGGCACAGGATGAGATGGCTGGATAGCATTACTGACTCAAAGGACATGAGTTTGAACAAATTCCAGGAGATAGTAAAGGACACGGAAGCCTAGTCTACTGCTAGTTCATGGGGTCGCAAAGAGTCGGACACAACTTAGTAACTGAACAACAACAGCAACAACAGACTCTGCATCCAGTGCTCTTGCCAGTCTATTCTACCACCGTGAAATATGGCTTGTCTGTCAAAAAGCTACTTATTAATATGACACCATAGAGGCTGCTATGACAAATAGATGGAGGTGATGGTGAAATGACTGAGAATAGAAAAGAGTGAATTTGAAAACTGCTTCCAATAAATTAGAGGGCATGGTGACTGACTAGAAGAGGTGGTGGGGGGAGGGGGGGAACCTGGGAAGGAGAGTTAAGGCAAAAGAGTTAATAGCAATTCAGTTAGTCAGGATTCCTTGGATTCTTCAGTAACAGAAACTCAGTTCAAGGTGATAATTCTAACCAAAGTCCCAGGAAGGAGTATGATTATTTCTTAGGGTCATTGGCCCATCCCTAAACCAGTCACTGTAGCTGAGAATATAGTACTCTGATTGGCTAATTATAGGTTATGTCCCATCTCCAGGGCTCAGGGAGGCAGATTCATTCTACAAAATGCTCTCTTTACAATGATTAAATATTCAAGCCTGGTTAGCTAGAAATAGGGTTCCATTGATGAAAATAGGGATGGTTGACAGCAAGTAACTTTGGGAAGAAACTGGTGAGTTTGGTTATGGATCTGCTAAGTTCACACCAGCTCCAACAAAGATGCAGCCCAATCTTGATTACAGTCATAACCTGAAATCACTCCCATGTTTCTTCAAAAAACTTTAATCTTTTTGACTTTAAAATTAAAAGTGAATTCTGATGACTTGGACAGTTTTGGACCATCCATTCGTATCAAACTCTAGTGAAAGAGGCAAAAAAAAAAAAAAAAAATAAACTTATAGAACCTATAAACAAAGTAGGGAAAGACTTTTTTTGTGAATGTGCAAATTACTGGACACGTAATGTCATTTTCATCTCCCTTTCATAAATTTGATGGTTTTATAGCATTCCAAGCTAAAATGGGGGTTGGCAAACTGTAGTCCATGAGCCAAATCTTGCATGCCACCTGGTTTTGTATAGCCCATGAACTAAAAATGGTTTGTATATTTTAAACACTTTGGGAAAAAAATCAAAAGATTACTAATGTTTCATGACGTATGAACATTATATAAAATCTAAATTTCAGTGCCTATTTATAAAGCTTTATTGGAATACATCCATAGTCATTCACTGACACATTGTCTAAGGCTACTTTTGCATTACTATAGGAGAATTAGGTCTCAACAGAGACCACATGACTTGCAAAACCTCAAATATCTATTATCAGGCTCTTTAAGAAAAGCATGTCAACTTTAGGCCTAAACCTGGGAGTGCCAATTGGCCACTGAGGTTTTTGCTATCACACCTACCTTTATTGAGTGGTAAATGAGCCACAAATCTGGCAAAAGGTCATGATAAAGTCTAGATTTTCATCAATAATCCATTTGATTGTGAATTTGGAGGCAATTAATAAACTTATTCAAAGCTGGTTACAGAACTTGGGTGAAACAGTAAAAGTCTGTCACAGTAAAAGTAAACAGGAAGAGTCTGTCACAGTTCTCAGTATGTCCTTACATTTTCTGGTTGCTCACAGACCACCTCATATATTTTCACAGGCTGCGTAGTTTTTACAAAGTATTATCAGATATACAATTGGTTTGATCCAAATGGAACATAATATATAGTGAGCATGTGGTAAGGCCTGACTTCTCCTGGATATAACATTTGTTAGGGGTTAGGTAATTAAAATCTTCTCTAATAAGGTAGTAAACAAACAAACGAATCCTTTAAAAACCATGTTATTAATACTTTCTATATCTTATAAGCACATTCCAGATGGAATGGAGAGTAGCTGGTTGAGTCCCAGAATCTCTCTCCTCTCTCCAAAACCTCCAGTTGCAGTCTGAGAATGCGTGAAGTCCTAAGAAACCTGCTTCTACCAGGTAACTTACACTAAGCCAACCAAGGCATTCTCAGGCACAGTGACTGGTCAGAGATGGGCATGTGATCTTAGTTGGTCCGATCAGAGCGATCCTCAGAATTCTGATGGAATGGATTCCCCAAGACAGTCATTTGTTCCTCCTGGAATTTAATGTAAAGTGGCTGGAAGTTGCTAAGTACCACCTTGGGCACTGCAGAAGGAAGAACAGAGAGACAGAATCAGTCACTCCATAGAGTCACTCCATAGAGCACCGCCTGATGCTGTCCTACCCTGGACCTTTGAAGTGTCATGAATCAGTAAGCTCCCTTTAGTACTGAAGTCCGTTTGAATCAGGTTTTCATTTACTTGTGACTAAAATATACCAAGGTGGCACAGTGGTAATCTGCCTGCCAATGCAAGAGATGCAGGAGACATGGGTACTATCCTTGGATCAGGAAGATCCCCTGGAGCAGGAAATGGCATCCTACTTCAGTATTCTTGCCTGGACAATTCCATGGACAAAGGAGCCTGGCAGGCTATAGGCCATAGGGTTGCAAATAGTCAGACACAACTGAACATGAGCATGAAAAAAATAAAATATAACAATATCAAAGATTCTTTCGTTCCTCCATTTACTCATTCATTTATTCATAAAACATTATGCATTTTTTCTGTTATCAAATGTTGTCTTTTCTAAACAACCACAACTGAATCCTCAATTCTCCTGCACCAACTGTGTATTCTACAAGACTTTCAGCCAGAGATCCCCTCTCTGGGCTCAGGGACCTCAACTACATAACCTGCTTAGTCACTGAGTTATGTCTGACTCTTTGCGACCCCATGGACTATAGCCTGCCAGGCTCCTCTGTCCATGGGATTCTCCAGGCAAGACTACTGGAGCGTTGCCATTTCCTTCTCCAAGGGATCTTCCCGACCCAGGGAATGAACCTGTGTCTCTTGTATTGGCAGTCAGATTCTTTACCACTGAGCCACCTGGGAAGCTCGTGTGTATCCTACAATCCAATTCAATTCTGACACTAGCTGCCCAGAATTAGTGTTGACCCCAGAGATCAAGGATTCAGTCCCATAAGACTTTTCCTACGACAGACACCAGCTGGAAAGGGAGCCCCCAGGCTCTCTGCACTTCAGCTTGGCTGATTGCAGATTCAGGGGTTCCCACAGCAATGCACTTTGTGTTCAGCTATTTGCTAGAATAACTCATCCATTTATTATAAAGGATACAACTCAGCAGAACCAAATGTAAGATGCATAGGGCAATGTATTTGGAGTGGGGAGTAGGGCACAGACTTTCCATGCCCTCGATGAGTGCCCCACCTTGTCAGCACATCAGTCTTTTCACCAAGCTAGGAACCTCCCTGAACCCCATCATTTAGACGTTTTAATGGAGGCCTTATGACATAGGCATGACTGATTAAATCACTGGCCATTGGTCACTGAATTCCATCTCCAGCCCCACTCACTGAGGTGGGGCTGAAAGTTCTAACCCTATTAACCACTTGGTAGGTTTTTCGAGTGAAAAGCCCCTATCCAGAAGCTCCCTAAGGTTCTTCTCCATGAGTCATCTCATTAGCATATAAGAGACAATAAATTCCAAGAGTTTTAGGAGCTTTGTGCCAGGAACTTGGGACCAAAACCAAGTATTGATTTTTTTTTTTTATCATACCACAGTTGCATATACTTGTCAGATACTACGCTCAGCTCTGGGAGACTGTCAATGTGTACCTTTAAGGATCTCCTTGGATCAGGAGGGGAAGTGGGGGTGGGGCACAGCACACAGATACACGGAACTTAAAGCAATGAGTTATAAACAGTGTCTGTCCGAATAACAGGTATTCTGGATATTTTTAGTCATCTTCCAGTCACTTCATAGTGACTAGACTAATACAGGAAAGACATTATCCCTGCTCTAGGTTACACCTTGTTATCCTTTTCCTCAGATGATTCTCAAAGTGTTATTAATTAATAATAAATTAATCACAGCAAATTAGTCCAATAAAAGATTTTTCCCTGAGGCCCTAGTGATTTCCCTTCCATGCTCAACTTATCACACTATTTACATTACAGATATTGAGACAAGGCCAAATTTTATTTCCCCAGTGCACCCAGGGATTTCTTTACAGGTACATTATTACCTTTAAAAAAATCCGAGGTTTCGTCCTCACATTTTTCCTTTTACTAGAGTATGCAGCCTTTGACTTACAGGAAATCTCTAGCTCTGTCATTCCAAGAAGGCTCTCTCTTTTTTTGATGGATTGTTGTTTTTTAGTATTCATTTATTTGGTTTTGCTGGGCCCACGTTGCACAGTGGAGAATCTCTGACTTTGTTGTGGCATGCAAGGTCTTGAGTTGTAAGCATGCAAACTCTTAGTTGCAGCATGAGGGGTCTAATTCACTGACAGGGATCAAACCTGGGCCCTCTGCTATGGGAGGATGGAGTCTTAGCCAGTGGACCATGAGGGAAGTCCCTCCAAGAAGGCTCTTGAACTCAAACTTGTCAACAGTCTCTAGGAGGTGTGGGATTTCTAGAGATGCCAGTTTCCACTCTCTTGGCTGGAGTGACTTACATGCCAGCCTGGAAGGCACTCAAATGTCAGGGCGTGTGTCTCAGTTGAGTGGCCGACTAGGATATCCAGGACACGAAAGAGACTGGCATAATTTCAATAATGACAGTGACAAAGAACGTGTGCCTTAGTTTAAGGAATCTGGGAGTCAGATGGATGCAAATGTATTTACTGACTGTGTCACCAGGGCGCAACTACCAAGCATATTCGTGCCTCAGTTTCCCTGAAAAAGAGGGGTCAAGGTTTCCTCTTGGCTGAGAAGTACACAGTAAATGAGCTAAGTCTGTATGGTGGTTGGCCCATGGTTGGTACCTGATATATGACTGTCATATTTATAATAAACACCATCTTATAGTATTTTTGGTTACTGTTTTGGAAAAATAATTTTTAGTATTTCTTTAAAAATTTTATTATTCTTATGGCTTTTTTTTTTTGGCCATGCTTCATGGCATGTGGAATCTTAAGTCCCCCACCTAGGGATCAAATCTGTGCCCACTACATTGGCAGCACAGAGTCTTAACCACTGGACCACCAGGGAAGTCCCTCTTTTGAATTTTTGAAAGGACAATATATGTTCAGCAATCCTACACTGTCTGAATGCTAGACCAATGCTCTGCTTGAGCACCTACTATGTGCAAGCCTCACAGGGCAGACAAGTCATGCCAAGACATAGCTTCTCACCTCGTGATACTTACTTCTAGGCTGGGCCATGAAACACTTATATCAGAACAAAGAATGAATATGAGGGTTTGACACAGCAATAGGAAAAGTTTAAAAATAAAACCCAGGATGAATTACCACACACATTAAACCACGTGTTACATAACCAAGAAGAAAGAGCAGTGACAAGTCAAAATACTTCAGGCGATTTTAGTTTTCATCCCAATTTGGAACTTACAAAATTCTTCCTTTTTTTAAGTTGAAAAAAAGAGCTATTTGGATTTACTGACACCATGTTCCCTAATGATTGGTCTTTCTGATTCCAAAGTTCTATCAACACTCTGATGTTATGTCTTAGGGATGAAAAATCAAGGGGAGATGCTTTGCACAAAACAAACCTCAGATGTCCTAGAACAACCCTTCTCTTCCAAATTCGATTCTTATTTTCAATTCCAAAAACAACACACAAGGCCTCAGAAGGTATAGACTACCTCATGTTTATGCATGTGACCCTGGAGAAGTGAGGATTTCAGATGCCTTTGATTAACACACTGGCTGAAGAAAACATCTCCCCAAAGTTACTTACAGAAGAACCAGTTCTCCCTGCCCCCACCTCACCTCAAACCTACAGAAATCTCCATCCTGCATCAATTTACAACGGAGCACTTGACACGACTTTATTGGTATATCTTTCTTATGCATTTGACCAATCAAAATGATAATTTAGACAAACTGGGGATGGCAGAGTGCATTATCCAGCCATATCTCATTATTATGCAAAAAATCAGATATTCACAGCAACTGTCTCATCTATTTATTGTTTGGTTACTCATCTGGAAATTTTAATACTTTCTTCAGGGGCAGGGACTGGCAATAAAAAAATAGACCTATATATCAAACCTTTAACTTCCAGCTATCATTGTGTGCCATAATACAGATGGAGTGGCTATCAGCAAGCTTTACTGTGTTGGTTTATTTCCTTCAACAGAGAACGTGGATTTAAATGGGATAAAGTAACAAAGTCAACTTAAGGCTGGAGGGCCCCTTGGAACCTTCTAGTTACTTTGCAAGTGCAGATAACTGGCTTTAGTCTGCCTCCCAAGGAACTGGTGCCTAGGACTGCCAACAGCTGTCTCAAAGACGAGAAGAGTGAGTGTGAGAAGGAATGGAAGGTGTTCAGGGTAAGAGATGAGGGCATCACATCTCAGAAAGGCTATCTCCCATCGCTTTTCATAAGGCAGTGTTTCTATGGACCACATTCCCCTTCTCACTAACACAAATGCCAGCACTGTTTTTAATTACTTTACAATCAACAACATTTAATATTCATGACAAGCTTGTGAAGTATGCCATGGTATTATGTCATTTCATAGTTGGGGAACTGAGGCACAGAGTGGTTACATAATTTTCTCAGCTAGTAGGCAATGAAAGCAGGATTTAAATGCAGGCAGCTTGGCTCCAGAATTTGTGTTCTGCATACCAAGTGCACAGAAACGTAATAGCTCTCTGCTTCTGCTTTTCACCATTTACATCAGAAGAGTAAATTGGTGGGGAACAAATCATAATCTGCCTCCAAGAGAATTATATGAACTATTGTTTAAAGATCAGATTCTGAAACCTTGATCAACTGACTTAGTAACTTGCATTTTTAAACAAGTTCCCTAGGTTCTTAATCACGTAAAAGTTCAAGAATCATCAGAATAGATTTTCTGGACTAGGAGTCAGAGGGTAATCTGGATTTGGATCCCAATTCTACTGTTGATGAGCTTTATAACTTTGGAGAAATCATCTGAGCTTTCTCGGCATAGGTTTCCTCATCTGTATAATGAGGACAAAATATATATCTGTCCTACACATTAGGCAAAGTTGTTTGGAAGAATGAGACAAGAAAAGGCATGTGAAAGAAGTCAATAACATGAAAAGATTTCCAAAATATGAGCTATTATTATTACTGGTCTCTCATGACTTCAGTGTGGAAGATTTTTGTCCATGCTAAAATTATAGACCCTTGTCGGGGGATAGGTGATGGAGCTATATTTCTTTTCTACCCATAGTAACTTGTGCCATGTCGGGCATATTGTAGCTACCAAAACACACCGACTTAGTTCAATACATTTTTAAAATATGTAAGCAGCTACACAGAATCAACACTCTTTACTGTTTGCATTTCTAGTGAGCAACATTTGTGCACTGTGCCCCCAGACTCCACAGAATATTTTTGTGTACATTATCACATTTGATTCTCATGAGTCTTGTAGGAAAGGGGGCAGTTAATGGTAAGAGCTGCACTGTCCTGGAAAAGATGAAGCTCAGGTTCAATAATTTGCCCAAGGTCATCGAGTGAGTAACCAAATGACAATTTCCATAGTTTACTGTAATACCACACAACACAATGAAATGAATTGCCGTTGGAACAACTATACCAAAAGAGATGGAAAGTGTCAAATTTTAGAAAAGGGAGAGCCACTACCCACAAGGAATATTATCAGGAGAGAAAATGTTAGTGGTAGGGGGAAAAAGATGTTTAATTTGCATAAGGAACAGCCTGGTTTCCAACAGGTAGGAAACTTGGCCCACTTGGCAGGAACAAGGCCCCAAAAGTAGTGAGCTTATCTGGAAAACTATAAAATACCCCTGGTGCTGACTTATGAATAGCATCTATTTTCTTCATATTTAAAGAACCAGTGCAACTCTGGAAAAACCAAGATTCTATAAAAAGAACAAGAGGAAAATACTGTTAATTTTGTAGGCCCATGGTTGCCAACTTAAGAAAGAGGACATGAGACATATCCTGGTTTTAACGTCTTCCACTTTTTAAAATTATTATTTTTAAGGATTTATTTTTTAACGTGGACCATTTTAAAAGTATTCATTGAATTTGTTACAATATTTCTTCTGTGGTATGTTTTGGTTTTTTGGTCACAAAGCACATGGGATCTTAACTCCTTGACGAGGGTTCAAACCTGTAGCCCCTGCTTTGGAAGGTGAAGTCTCAACCACTGGACGACCAGGGAAGTCCTTAACATCTTCCAGTTTTGAAAGGCATTCCTTTTGGGCTCAGTTAGACTCTGTTCGCCATCAAATAGTTTTCCAAAGGCAATTATGAATACATTTCATCTGCTGGATTGGTCCAAATGCATTTCACATTATAATACTCTTAAATTTTCTAAACCTACCATTAAGCAACATTAATTAAGACTTTGTGGTACTGCCATAAAGAGAGAGACCAGAAACAGAGCCACACATATACGGTCAACTGATTTTATACACACATCCAGGTAATTCAATGGTTAAAAATAGTCTTTTCCATAAATGAAGCTTGAACAAACTGAACATTTATATGAAAGAAATCTCAGCCTTTATCTAAATCATTCACAAAATTTGACTCAGGTTGGATCATAGACCTAACATAAAGCCAAAAGTATGAAACCTTTAGAAAGAATAAAAGAAATAGGAAAATAAATCTTTGTGACCTTGAGTTAGCCAAAGATTTTTAAAGAACATCATAAAAGAAAAAACTGATACACTGGAATTTTTTTAAGTGAAAATATACAAGATCTATATCTGATAAAGGACTTGTACCAAACAAATGTAAAGAACTTATACAACTCAATAATAAGACTAAAAATAATAAGCAAAGATTGAACAGACATTTCACCAAATGAGAAATATGGGTGGTAAATAAGCAATTGAAAAGGTATGTGCTCAAAAATACTACTTATTAGGAAAATGCAAATTAAAAAACACCTACTAGAATGACTAAATCTTAGAACCCAACAATGCCAAGTGTTGACAAGGATGTAGGATTAGTGGAGCTTGCAAACATTTTTGATAGAAATACAAAAAGGACAACCACTTTGGAAAATAGTTTGATAATTCCTTATAAACATACCCTTTCCACATCCCAGCAATTTCACTCCTAGGAATTTACCAAGAGAAAAAAATACTCTGCATAAAGATCTATACATGACTATTTATAACAACCTTATCTTATTTACAATGGCCCCAAACTGGAAACAATCCAAATGTTCTTCAACTGGTAAATGGATAAACAAACAGGTATGTCCAAACAACAAAACACTTCTCAGCAATAAAAAAAAATGAGCTATTGATATGTGCAACAACTTGAATGAATCTCATAAGCACTATTCTAAGTAAAGAAACCAGATACAAAGATTAGTTTCTATTTATATGAATTACCATTTATATGAATTTCTAGGAAAAGCAAAAATATAGGAACAGAAATCAGATCAGCGGTTGCCATGGGCTGGCAATAAGGACAGGAATTGACTCCAAAGACTTCTTGTGTGAGGAACTTTTGGGGATGATGGAGCTATTTTATATCTTGATTATTGTGGCGGTGTTTATTCAACTGCATACATTTATCAAGTCATCATATTGCATACTTAAAGTTGGGGCATTTTACTCTGTAAGTTACACTTAACTGAAGCTGACTCCTCCAAAGTCCTTCCAATGGCTCCCATTTCCCTTGGAGTGACTGACTGTAAGCCAGCAGCCCCTCTGTGATCTGACTCCCTCCCCATTCTTCCTCCTGCTCCTCTGCTCCAGCTATCATAGCCTCCTGGCCATCAGCCTTCTACAGACACACCAGGCCCAGGCCCTTTCTAAGGCACTCCACTAATTCCCTCCACCTCCTCTAAGTCTATAGTTAAACGTCACTATCTCAGAGAGTCTTAATCTCTCAACTAATGTTGTTTGAATGAGTTTCTCATGTTTAAATGAGTTTTTGTATATGTAAGTGGGTGAAGCTGAATCAATAAATCTGTGAGTTTTCTGGCCTAACATTCTACAGTGCCGACATTTAGCACTTAGGATGCAAAACTCCCCATAGATGATAATAGGATTATATATATACAAGGGAATATGACTCAGACATAAAAAAGAATGAAACAATGTCACTCACAGCAGCATGAATGAACCTAGAGATTATCCTACTAAGTAAGATAAAGACAAATATCATATCACTTATATATGGAATCTAATAAAAATGAAACAAATGAACTTATTTACAAAACAGAAACAGACTCACGGATCTCAAAATCAAATTAATAGTTACCAAAGGGGAAACATGGGGCAAAGTGATCAATTAGGAGACTGGGATTGACATACACATACTACTATATATAAAATGGGGGCTTCCCAGGTGGCACTAGTGGTAAAGAACCTGCCTGCCAATGCAGGAGACTTAAGAGAAGTGGACTCAGTCCCTGGGTGGGGAAGATCCTCTGGAGAAGGGCAAGGCAGCCCACTCCAGTACTCTTGTCTGGAGAATCCCATGGACAGAGGAACCTGGTGGGCTATAGTCCATAGGGCTGCAGAGAGTCAGACAAGACTGAAGAGACTCAGTATGGCACATATATAAAATAGATAACTAATAAGGATCTACTATACAATACAGGGAACTCTACTCAATATTCTGTAATAACCTATATGGGAAAAGAATCTGAAAAATAATATATATGTGTGTGTGTGTGTGTGTGTGTGTGTGTATATATAACCAATTCACTTTGTTGTACAGTAGAAATGAATTCAACATTGTAAATCAACTATACTGCAATAAAAACTTTTTCACAAAAAAAAATAAAAGAAAAGAGAATAAAAAGGTATTAAATGGCAGGTAAGCAGAACAGAGTTCTGGAGTGTTCTGATGGGGAAAGGTCATTTCCAATTGTCAGAATTGAGAGGTTTAATAGAGGAAAGTGAGAGTGTTAGTCACTCAGTTGTACCCGACTCTTTGCTACCCCATGGACTGTGGTCTCTTTCCATGGAATTCTCCAGGCCAAGATACTGGAGAGGGTAGCCATTCCCTTCCCCAGTTAATAGAGGAAGTGACCCCTAAAGATCGAGTAGGATTTCTTTCCTTGAAAACAGTTATCTGGACAACCGGAAATATTGTCTAGCTTCTGTATAGAGTAACATTGTGGCTCTACTTAGTTTGTACAGTTTGAACATGTTTGAATACAGCATTCCAGAATGCTTTGAGAATATTCTAGAAAATGATTCAGGATTTCTTCTCCATATCCATGGTGCCATTTTCTTACTCACTAGCCTGCTGGCATTATTAGCAATTAATTGGCTAAGGTACATGTTCCATCAGTGCCATACCAGACATTAGGAAAATTAATAAGATCTCTCCCTTGTAATATATCTGTTGACATATCTTTTATACTATATTATATTCTGATCTCCTGGAGGGCAGGGTTTGAGTCTCCCTCAGCTTTGGATCCATCACAATGAAGCAGGCTCGAAGAAGGCATATTCCTCAGAATTTTGAGCATTCTGCTTGTATTAATGTGTACATCAGGGAAGAACAATTAGCAAGGTCATTAATCATGACTCTCTATTTAATTGTAAAAACTAATTGCCTGTTAAGGTAAGGCAAGCTTTATTTCCTTAATCAGAGGGGTTACCATCTGAACATGTTGGAGAAATTTAAGATGCTGATGTGAAAGACAAAATAGGTGAAGTTCAAACACAAAGCCAAAATTCCAAGGTCTTATCATTTATTCTTGTTTATCCATGGTTTTTAATCAAGGTAGACTCTTTTACCCAGACAAGCTTTACCAGGGAAATACAGACAGAATGTTAGGCTGTGGTTTGGATTACCTTCTTTCCAAACAGACTTTTATTCTTGCTATGGACTGAACGTCTCTCTCCCTCTCTGTCTTACACACACACACACACACACACACACTTATGTTGAAGCCCTAACCTCCAATGCATATGCATTTGGAGATGGGGCCTTTAAGGAAGTATTTAAGTTTATAAGAGACCATAAGAGTAGGAACCTGGGACTTCCCTGGTGGTCCAGTGGCTAAGACTCCACACTCCCAATGCAGGGGGCCTGGGTTCAATCCCTAGTCAGGGAGCTAGATCGCCCATGCTAAAACTAAAAGTTTGCATGCTACAACTAAAAGATTTTGGTGAAACCTGATCTGATAGGATTAGTGGCCTCAAAAGAAGAAAGACCAGAGAGTTTGCTCTTTCAGCCCCCGCCCCCATGCACATGCGCTAAAGAAAGGCCAAGTGAACTCACTGTAAGAAGACAGCTGTCTACAGGCCACGAAGAGAGGTCTCACCAGAAACTGAACTGGCTGGCACTGTGCTCATGGACTTCTAATGTCCAGAACCATGAAAAAATAAATGTCTAAGGCTTAAGTCACCCTGCCTGTGGTATTTGTCATAGCAGCGCAAGCAGACCAAGGCAATTCTCTCAGCACTATAGTACACTTGCCACAAATAATCTAATTCTAAATTCTCTGCTCCATGGATTTAGAATCTCCTCTGTCCCAAGGTTTCCCAGAAATCTCTCATTCCCAAACAGACCTGCTCTCTCCACACTTTCTCTCTGCTACACTTCAGCTAGCACATGAATTTGAAATTCATGAAATTCATGAATGAACTGTGCTCAAGTCCATGAGCACAGTGCCAGCCCATTCAGTTTCTGGTGAGACCTCTCTTCCTGGCCTGTAGACAGTTGTCTTCTTACAGTGAGCTCACTTGGCCTTTCTTTAGGGCATGTGCACAGGGACAAGGCGAGAAAGAGCAACCTATCTGGTCTTTCTTCTTATGAGGCCACTAATCCTATCGGATCAGGTTTCCACTCTTTTCATTTGCCATAGCCAGCTTTAACTTAGGTTTGAAACGTGCATTTTCTAGCAATTCTTGTATGATGGAAAATTTTCAAATAATCCAGTGAAGAGTACAGGCATTACCTTTGTGCATGGGTTTCTTTTCTAAGATCTATTTCTTGTATTTGTATTATTCTGGCTGCCATGGGTCTACACTGCCGCGCTTGGGCTTTCTCTAGCTGAGGCAAGTGGGAGCTACTCTTCGTTGCAGGGCTCACGTGGTGGCTTCTCTTGATGTGGAGCGCAGGCTCTAAGAACACACGCTTCAGGAGTTGTGGTGCTCGGGCTCAACAGTGGCGGTGCGTGGGCTTAGTTGCTCTGTGGCACGCTGATCTTCCTGGACCAGGGATCAAACCCATGTCTCCTGCACTGGCAGACGGATTCTTAATCACTAGACCACCAACGAAGTCCCTGTACATGTGTTTCTAAGGAGAGTGGGATCCAACAAAAAGCATGCAAAAACTCACATTTCTAAACATTACTTAATATTCTTAGTCTTTGGAGATATTTAGGGTATCGTTATAGAAGACATTTGGCACTGTAAAGAATGAGTCGAAATTCTTCAGTTCATTATACTGAACATCACATGATTATTCACATCTCTACATTCACTCAAAGCAGCTCAGAAAGTTATAAGGCTAATGCCACCCACCTCCTCAACTTCAGGATGCCCCAGGCATTCTGGTTCTGGATGTTTGCCTTGCATCACAAGGCAAGTGCCTTTTAGAGCCTCAGGGCCCTGAGTCAGGAGCTGGGAGTGCACTCTCCAGTCTCTCCTGAAGGCTGGACTTTCAGTTATTAAGACAGTGTGATATGCACTGTCTTCCTCTCTCACTTTGGAAGCCAAGGCAATACAGTATGGGGGAAAGATAAAAGCTTTAGAGTTAGATAGAATTAGAGTTTCAATTTGGCGGCTTACTTTTCTTTGGTCAGCTTTCTCGAAAAATGGAAATACTGATGCTTATGTCTGCTGTGCTCTTAACAATGACAATGCTAAGACGTGTCTCTGAACATTCTGGAGCTATTGCATCAGTCAGAGTTTGTCAGAAGAGTGAATCCTTATAAGAGGTGGAGGATACAGCATTAATGATGCATTGTAGGAGCACATGGGGAAGTCTATGCATGGCATGGCCTCTATGTCTGGTCTGAGTTTGATACCTTCAATTGATTCAGTTCAGTTCAGTCCCTCAGTCGTGTCCGACTCTTTGCGATCCCGTGAATCGCAGCACGCCAGGCCTCCCTGTCCATCACCATCTCCCGGAGTTCACTCAGACTCACGTCCATCGAGTCCATGATGCCATCCAGCCATCTCATCCTCGGTTGTCCCCTTCTCCTCCTGCCCCCAATCCCTCCCAGCATCAGAGTCTTTTCCAATGAGTCAACTCTTCGCATGAGGTGGCCAAATTGCTTGGCCATTGAGAAAAAAGACTTGACAATGAAGTACAGAACAAGACAAGAACTCAGGAAGACACACTGGAATCTGCATCTCTCTCTTTAGGCCTTTGTCCCCAATGACATTGATGACCTGTAGGAGAAACCTCTTATGTTTTGCCACAGACAAAACATATGTTTTGCACACATGACCCTGTCTAAGACCTAGAAAAGCTGAGAAGAAATCTGATGGGAGCTTTAGGAGCTATGGAGGCTTCCCTAAGGGCTCAGTGGTAAAGAA
This sequence comes from Oreotragus oreotragus, assembly GCA_006410675.1. Lineage (NCBI taxonomy): Eukaryota > Metazoa > Chordata > Mammalia > Artiodactyla > Bovidae > Oreotragus > Oreotragus oreotragus. The sequence goes on from SJYX01021621.1 coordinate 266,931, forward strand.
TCTGCCTGCAGTGCAAGAGACCCAGGTTTGACTCGTGTCGGGAAGATCCCCCGGAGGAGAGCATGGCAACCCACTCCAGTATTCTTGCCTGAAGAATCACACGGACAGAGGAGCCTGGCTGGCCACAGTCCAGAGGTTGCACAGAGCCGGCCATGACTGAAGCGAGTGAACAGCCCAGCAGCATGGGCGCCATGGGCCAGGCACAGCTCACACCCACACGCTGAGCTGACCGACTATTGCCAACCGATCATGCTACTGCCATGCCCGACGTCCTGCACCAGATTGCAAAGCCTAAAGGCCAATTCTCCTGCGAGAATTACCTCCAGTTTAGCCAAACTGACATAGTACCACGTCACTTCAGTAAGGATCCTCATAATTTTTTAGAGAAGTAGAAATGGATTTATTATAAAAGCACTACCATTAGATCTGTGTATACTTTGGGAAGAGAGAAAGAGAAAATAAGAAACATAAACATCTTTGGCTCTACTAGTTTGTAAATAGTATATCGCTTATTCCAAGCAGCATCTTGGTCACTTTCCTGATGTTCCTGAGATATTTGGTAGAAGATTAAAAAATCTTGAACTTCCAGGAACTAACTGTTATTCCTTTTGGACAAATGAGCTAAGGATCTTTCAGAAAAGTTTCTGAACCAAACCTATTCCAATTTGGATATAGCATGAATTAGACCATATAAACTTAGTTTCATGCAGTGAAAAACTGTAAATACGCAGCAAGTTGTCAAGAGTGCATTATACTTATTCAACAAATGTTAGCTGAAAGACAGGGAAAAGGGACAAATTATTTCTGCTTCCTTCCAATTATTAACACATGACCATCTTCAAATTCTAAATTTGTCAATTAATACAAATTATATTTATTTGGGCGCTTCACTGGTAGCTCAGCAGGTAAAGAATCCACCTGCAATGCAGGAGACCCTGGTTCAATTCCTAGGTTGGGAAGATTCCCTGAAGAAGGGATAGGCTACCCACTCCAATATTTTTGGGCTTCCCTAGTAGCTCAGATGGTAAAGAATACTCCTGCACTGCCGGATACCTGGGGTTGATCCCTAGGTTGGGAAGATCCCCTGGAGAAGGAAATGGAAGCTCACTCCAGTATTTTTGCCTGGAGAATTCCATGGACAGAGGTTCCCGGCAGGCTACAGTCCATGGGGTTGCAAAGAGCTGGACACAACTGAGTGACTTTCACTAGATTTGTCTGGAGTTTTGTTCTTGGTGAAAAAAAAAAATGCTCAGTGTAAAATATGCAATACATAAATTGTTCCTGCATATGAAAATCAGTTATGGAAGATATTACTGGAAATCCAACAGACTGATTTCCATAGAAAGATGGGCATAAAGTCAACATGTGAAAGTCACTCATTTGTGTCTGACTCCTTGCAACCCTATGGAGACTAAACAGTCCATGGAATTCTCTAGGCCAGAATACTAGAATGGGTAGCCTTTCCCTTCTCCAGGGGATCTTTCCAGCCCAGGGCTCGAATTTAGGTCTCCCACATTGCAGGTGGGTTCTTTACCAGGTGAGTCACCAGGGAAGCCCAAAGACAGCATAATTAAAATTTATTTATAAATCACTAGTATACAATCTCTAATAGTCTCTCAATAGGCTTTATAATGTCACTTTCAAAACTTAAAAATACATCTGTATTTGTTTAATTATTTGAAGGAGTAATGCATTTAAAAATTGGTCACAATAAAATTATAAAGAAATGCCGTGTCCTCCCCTAACACCTCAGGTTCTCCTTGCTTCCCCCAAATAGATAACTATTGTTATTGGCTCCTTGTGCATCCTTCAGCCACTCTCAGGCACATACAAGCAAATACAAACAAACACACCTGCTTCATCCCCAAGCTTTGTTACACAAATGGGAGAAGAGTCTACACACACTTTTCATCTCTCTTTCTTTTGTTGTTTAATACATCTTAGAGGTCTTTCCATATCAGCACATAAATAATTTCCCCTTCCTTTCATTTAGCTGCTTACTACTCCATTGTACGTACATATAGTCATTTACACTTTCAGTTTTTATCTTCTATTTCCCATTCTCTTGGAGCTAGATTTTGGCTTCTCCCTCTGTACCTTCTGGAAATAGCTGCCATTCAGCAACTGGCGTTTCTTCAAAGGGAAGCAACACAAATGATGCCGACTTCAGGATCTGAGCAGTTCTGGTATTTTCTCTACTGCATGGAGCCAAAAGACACACGTGCTCTCGTCAATAAGCTGCCTCGTTTCCCCTCAGCCAAATCTGGATGTCAGGGAACATGACCGACAGACCATGCTTCATACACAGAGTCTGAGCTTTAAGCTTGTGTGACACGGTGCCCAGCTGCAAACAGGTGAGCCAACGCCTCACCCCGAGCACACTCACTCCATTTGCCTGGAGCTGGACCTGCCCTGAGGAGCTCCTCTCCATAGTAAACCTCCCTCCATGTCCTCAATGCAATGCTGAATCCATATGCTTGGTTTAGTTCTTCCTAATTACATCCATTGATGTTGAAAAACCACTCAGACCAAGAAAGAGACCAAAGGGGCTATGGGCACTTGTAGCTGCCAAACAGGCAGGTTTTTATACCCTGGCTACTGGGGAGATGCATAAAGGCCAGATGGTATGTTGCAGCATATGTTCCCTAAGAGGACAGCATGAACACGCTCTGCATGTGGAAAGCCTGGGGCAGAAAATGCCACCCAGGAAGCTGTGAGAAAACACAAAGGGATCAAAGCGTGAGTCCTGGAGTCATTCCAGGGGAGTGGGCGGCCCCAGGTGGCCACCTCCTGGTCACCTCTGTGGCCTGAGTGTGCCTTCCTGGGGGCAAGGGTCCCTCCTGCAGAGCTAGTGCTCTTGCCACGTGGGTACACCCTCTTCTGGAAGGCAAGCACACACTTACCCTCTGCGTTGGGCAAGTCATTTCTGAGGAATCCATGGGTCAGAAAGGACTGATACTTCCCTTTCAGCTTTTACAGAAGTCAGTAAAAGCATCTGAGTGATTAAGAATTCGTTTCAGGCCTTCTGAATGGGTTATCTAGACAGCAATTTGGTTTCTAAACTGAGATGAATGTGTGCATGTGTGTATTTTGCAGCTTCACATGCCCATATAATTACAGTATTATGATAACTTATATTTTTGTATTCAACCAGCTTTGGAAGCGGAGAAGGCAATGGCAACCCACTCCAGTACTCTTGCCTGGAAAATCCCATGAGCGCAGGAGCCTGGTAGGCTGCAGTCCATGGGGTCGCTAAGAGTCGGACACGACTGAGCAACTTCAGTTTCACTTTTCACTTTCACGCACTGGAGAAGGAAATGGAAACCCACTCCAGTGTTCTTGCCTGGAGAATCCCAGAGACTGGATTCTGATTGGCTGCCGTCTATGGGGTCGCACAGAGTCGGACACGACTGAAGCAACTTAGAAGCAGCAGCAGGGGCTTCCTAAACTTGCTGGGAGGATCAGAGGGAAGAAAAATTTCCCTTTGGTTTTAGCTATCTAGTGAAGTTGCTCAGTCATGTCCAACTCTTTGCAACCCATGGACTGTAGCCTACCAGGTTCCTCTGTCCATGGGATTTTCTAGGCAAGAGTGCTGGAGTAGGTTGCTGTTTTCTTCTCCAGGGGATTTTCCAGACCCAGGGATTGGACCCAGGTCTCCTGCATTGCAGGCAGACGCTTTACCATCTGAGTCACCAGGGACACCCTCGTTACAGAATTCTGTCTTTAAATTACATTCCACCCATCCATGTCAGCCATCCTCTGTTTCTTTTACCTTTTTGATCTAAAATGGAAAAGAGGAGTTGAGAGTTTCAGAATAACTTCCATTTCAAAAGTATACCTGTATGCAGGTAGGGGTCTTCAGGCTCTCTAGGAAGTCTTCTCAGCTCCACTGGGAAAAGTCCTGATTTCCTGCTCTGAACTTGGCTCCCTACCTAGACAAGCACATTTCACTGCATAACAGGGGTCTGTCTGTAACTCTCTTTTCCTTGTGAGCTATTGGAGAGCAAGAACTGTGCAACATTCATCTTTGTATTCCTGACATCTGGCACATAGCTGAGGCTCAGTAAAAAACTGAAAGTTATTGATCCTCCCAGCCTCAGGGTAGTGATGAAATAAATCTGCTAGCACTCTCCCTGTGGCTGCATATGCAAACGAAGTTCCCTAAGAGGCTGAGAGAGCCCTGCCAAATACTCCTAAATCCCTCTTTATAGGATTTGTTTGTTCTGGTTGGAAGGCAGGATTCCTCTGTGGGGCTTGCAACAGCCTGGTCCATATCAGGACTCCTTAATGGGCTCAGAACAATGGAATCTGGTCCCCCAAATAACTCCGATGGTAGATTATAAAATCTGAGACCATTATAGCGTTCACTTTGCTTGTCTTTCTTCTATCATAGCTATAAAATGAAGGTCAAGAGAGAGAGGGAATTCCATCACTAAATGTAATGATATAATAGTAAGGGTTAGGTTCTGTTGATAAAAATATCCTATATTTTTAATCTTTTTCATCAAAATAAAGGTTGGTTGTATCCTACAAATAGGTTGCTTCTGTACAAACTTCAGTTTAAATTCAGTGCAGTCCAGTTGCTCAGTCATGTCCGACTCTTTGCGACCCCATGGACAGCAGCATGCCAGGCTTCCCTTCCATCACCAGCTCCCAAAGATTAAATTAGAACCTGGTGAAAAATTTACAGGGACTTCTGGAACAAACCTGAAGTCAAAATTTCAGGATTATCTGATTGTTTTCTAGAGTGAGTATCATTTCTTCGGGATCATTTATAAACTATCATTCTTAATCATCTTGCTAGAAACGAGAATAATTTCAACATTGTTTACCTATGTCATCAGGGAAGTCTTGCAGGAGCTTATCTATTCACAGAATTGCTAAGAGAGAACCATCTTAGGGTGGACAGAATCTTAAGCCATTATCCCTTTCTCATTATTGATGCTCAACTTGAAAAACTTTCACATTCATGTTTTAAGACCCAACTGAAATGCCACCTCCCCTGAGGAGACCTCCTTGATTCCACCAGAAAGATCTGGAGATGACCTCTCCTTTGTGTCTCCCATGTTCACTTATGAGAGCACTTAGTACATTACACTATGATATGTTTGTTTCCCAAGTGGACTATGAACTCTCTAGATATTTTTATTGTTTCTCATTGTTTGAGTTAAAAAGTATTGCATGCTCATGATAAAAGAAAAAAAGAAAAGCACCAGGAAGAGCAGGAACAAAAAATATAGAATAATAATAAGTAGTTTTCTCTCCCAACTTAGATCCCTAATACATCCCAGAAGCAAACTCTCACAACACCTTTATGCCTCTTTCCAATTTTATCTATGAAAGTCCAAACATATAAATGCAAATGTTCCTTTTCTTTTTAAAAAAGCACAAATATAGCATTTCTCAGGCTCCAGGCAGAATGCTAGGAAGACAACAGATGCTCAACGTGCATCGACTAAGTTGGGGATCATCAAGGTTTCTGGTTTTAAGACAATCCTTTGGCTGTTTGATTCTTTCCCTTCCTCCCTCTTCCACCCCTCCCCACACTATCAGATATTAAGGAGGTAAAACTCAAAGCAGTCAGTTTTACTACCTAGAAGCAGAAGCTCAGTAGAAAGGCAAGAGAAGATTAATATTCATAGCTAAAATGCACATGGGTTTCAATTTCCTCTACAGCTTCATCCACTAATGCTCCCACATAATAGAGAACTAATTGTATCTTTGAAAACTAGACTCATAATATAGATTATTTACTGTACACTCTGTCATACAAAGATCACAAAGTAAAGAGTGCCCCTGGCTTAGTAGCACATATTAGTAAGGACATTCTTAATATGACTGCTATTATTTATACTTGAAGGACTGCGGTGCTATGCTGATTGATTCTGTCATTTCATTTTTTTGCTTTGTTTTGCCTTTTTTTCCTCTACCTTAGTATCCCCAGAAGAATCATAACTTTTCACAGAGGCATCTAATTTCTTAACCTCGAAACAGAAGAGAAACATTTTTCAAATTTTCCTCCAAGGGTAGGGGGTGGGTTCCTGAATGTATATACTTAGATGAATTAAACTCAGACCTTCTCTGGCTGGACGTGTGAGCTCCCCAGACAAAGATGAAGGTTAACGTAGTTTAAAGATGAAATATAGACCATCCTGAACAAAACCACTGTGTTGCAGTTTAATTAAAAGAATTCATTAAAGTGGTGCCCCATCCAGGGTAATTAGTATGCGTAATTTATGCGTTGCCTAATACACAAGGGCAGTAGCCTGAATAATAAACTCAAGTTAACCTTAAGTGGGAGAGATTGAATGGTCAGATGTTTATTTAGCTCAGGTTTGCTCACGAGTTAAGGTTAAAGAGGTGAAATTCAGTTACAGTTAATTAATTAATTTTTCAGATTTTCTTCATGAAAATCCTGCCTATCCAACTGGGTAAAAGTTTTGTCAAAGGTAGACAGCACTATTTTTATTCATCAGCTGTTTTCTGACATGTCCTCTAGGAAGTTAACCATTTGAAAGAACAAATTTAAGGCAACTGCAAAAAGAGAGACAATAAGATAAAAAAAAAAAGTGTGAGCCAGTCTGGGGTCTGTGCCCTACAAAAGATAAAATCAGGTCATATTTAAAGAGGAAGTCACTAACATTATCAAAATATTGGGCCTGATTAAGACAAGCATGTCCAGTTCTTTTTTCCAATAATGGGCCACGTGTTTAGGAATTCATATATGTATTTCAGCTTTGTGAATTTCTATTGACAGGAGTGGTGAGAGTCCAGGCCTGATATGTACATGCTGCTGCTGCTGCTGCTAAGTCGCTTCAGTCATGTCTGACTCTGTGCAACCCCATAGATGGCAGCCCACCAGGCTCCCCCGTCCCTGGGATTCTCCAGGTAAGAACACTGGAGTGGGTTGCCATTTCCTTCTCCAATGCATGAAAGTGAAAAGTGAAAGTGAAGTCACTCAGTCGTGTCCGACTCTTAGTGACCCCACAGACTATAGCCTACCAGGCTCCTCCATCCATGGGATTTTCCAGGCAAGAGTACTGGAGTGGGGTAACATGTCACAAATATGAACCAGCGTTTAGGCAAGTTCTGCTTATTCCTTTTGTTAGAAATACTTCATCATATCCCAATTCTGTGATGTAATTTTTGTGGAATTAAACTTGAAGAGTTCAAAATTATGCAATTAATTGTATTCAGCTTCAATTACAATGACTTATTAATCAAGTCCTTTGGCAAGACACCTGGCACTCCACCAGTGGTTGTGATGGTAAGTGACTAGGCTTGAGGAATCCATTGGTTCATGTGAGCAAGCTAATTAGGTGAATTGTTATTGATTGATTGCTTTATTTGGTGGCTGCATGTAGGCGGGAACTGTGAGGTTTAGAAGCTGGGGTAAGTCAAGAAAGATCTAAATTAATTTGTTTTTTGGACTGGAAAGACCAAGGACTGTAATAAAATCAACAAAATCAATCAATCATCTGGTATTTACAGAGCACCAATCATGTGCAAGGCACTGGGCCAGTTTCTGGCTTCCATATTGAATCAGAGCATAAGACAAAAGTGTCCTCCCCTCAACTCCCAGCCCTGACCTCCCAGGACTAATGGTCTAGTTGGATGTTAAGATAGAAGCATAAGTGAATATAAGCAGCCACAATCAGCCACACACAATAGTTGGTTTTAGAAACTGCATGAGGACCAATAGTGGGCTTCCTTTATTTGAGAACATTTCTCCCTTTGCAGGACTGCCTTTCCTCCATTCCATACTGTTCCTGAGGGCTGCCAACCACATCTGCCTACCTGCCCACACAGGGGGCACATGGCCCACACTAGGTCCATCAGATCTTCTCCCATATAAATTCACATTCTGGATGGAGAGAAAAAACACAAGGAAGAAAAAGAGGTGGCACTGAGCCATCCAATGACCAGGCCCAGGGACTGCCACGGTTCCTTCCCAGAAAGGGATTTATCACTGCTTCCATTTTGTGACTTTACCAGGGTCATGGCAAAATTCTACTTGCTGTTTGTCAGCCAGACTTAGTTTCTGAGGCATGAAAGCAAAGACAAGGAACATCCCTGTGGTTCGGAGATGCAAGAGTTTATTTCTGGTTGGAGCATTAGTGAGGAACAGTATAGAGAGACAGTGTAGTGTACAGGATTCTGCTCTGACTTGCCAAACTAAGAACTGCAGATATAATATAACATATGTATACTGCAGGATGCACAACAAATATCCCCATCTAACAGACAGGGAAATTGAGGCTCAGGGAGGCTGTATAACTTACCTAAAGTCACACTGCTAGCAAGAGGCTAAGTTGAGACTTAAACCTAGCACTTCCTGACTCCAAAGACTATTCCTTCTTGCACACCAAGCAGTTTTCCAGGGTGTGGCTTTAGGCAAATCACTTTAGCTTCTATGTACTTTGGGTTCCTTAGTAGTAAAGCTTGGATGATAACAGCTGCCCTGTGTCCCCTGCCGGGCTGTTGTGAGGATCAAAGTGGAGAATGCCTGTGAAAGCACTTTGAAGCCTGTCACACTATCCAAATACTTGTAAAGGCTTCCTATTGTTTGGAGGAACCCCAACTAGGATGGGCCTGATACTGAGAGGTGACAAGGAAGAGGCTGGTATAGGGTGTGATGGAACGGGGCACTGGGGGGAGAACTGGGGAAGTTTTGGGAGACAAAGGGTCCCAGGGAAGCTAGAGTCAGCAGGTGCAGAGCAGCAAAGGATGATCTGCCAATCCGGGGCTCTTAAGGCTGAGGCCTGGGGAGCTCAAAGCTTGAAATGGATGGTTTGAAGATCAATTAAAGGAAGTGATAATTTGAGATAGTGAGTAAAGGAAAAATCTTATCTTCAAGAGATTGAGCCATTTTCACATGCATCAGCTCATGAAATCTTCACCACAACCCCAGGAGGTCTGTGTCATCCCTGTTTCACAGCTGAGATTCTGAAGCCCAGCAGATTTAAGAAACCTGCCTAACGTCAGAGTAGAAAGGACAGAAACAGATTTTTAAATCCTAGCATTACTGAGTTTGAAGCATAATCTTGAGCTTCCTCTGATTCTCCCACCCACCTCCTCCCTTCTTTCTCTCCTTACCCACAATTCATTAGCTGGAAAGAAAATGTAGAGGTCCTAGTTTCACTGAGTGAATATACTGTATGACCTGCGATTAATCACTTAACTTCTCTGAATTTTAGATTCCCTTATTTGCACAATGACCTGGTTGAACTCTAAAATTCTCTAGAAGTGTTATCTTCCCCAAGGCTGTGTTTAAGAAAAACTGTCATGTGCACAGATCTCTACCCTTGATGACCCAATCCCTAGTGCCTCCTAAAACACAGGTGGTATAGTTTTGGGGGGCTGACCAAACCACTCAAAGGAAACTGCATTTCTTACAGCTTTTGCAATTATCATGCAATACACTGTAAGATCATGGTTTGCTCATCAAATCAGTACCTTAGTACAGGGTGATCTAACTGGGCTTCCCTTGAAGGAACAGAAAAGTCCCCTTGTCAGTATGATGTTCTCCATCTAGGAGAATACTGTCCTTCAAACTTTGCCATGTGCCCCTTTGCCCAGGTGCCCACTTTTACTGAGAGACCAGATGATGATAGCCCCAAGAATAACAATGGACAAATAGAAATGAACATAATTATCCAGAATTGGAGGTGATTACTGCACACGCAATAACCAGGGCTTCTAATAAGTGACTGTTGTATGGTCACCCTTGACAAAATCATTGCAGAGATACCTTATCCCTATTCTAAAATTACAAAAAGCACTAGCACTTTGAGAGCTTCATGTTAAACAAGTCCACAAAGTGTAATTTTTGAGAAGATAGTCTCGACTTCACTGAAAGTGTTGGTTTCTGTTTTGTAACTTTCTGTTCCTTTCACATAAGCTTGTTAACTGCATGCAAGCAGGAACACTGTTTTTCCTTCACTAAAATAGTGCCTGGCCAATAAGAGAGAATATATATTCTTGAATAAATTCACTCATAAAATTTGTTAAAACAATTTGAGGCTTCCAAATTTTACATGGAGGTGGGGAGATAAGAAAAGCATCCTGTTTTTCCTGCTCGGTGGTTTAGACCAGTGGCCACAACAGCATGCACACATATGGGCTCTGGGTTTAGACTAATAGTTGATCGATCAGTTCTTTCTCTACCTGTCCGACTCTGAATAAATGGCTGAATCTTGATGAGCTTGTCTCCTTATGTAAAATGTAGACAACACATGGGACTGTTTTGAGATCATGTCTTTGAAAGCACCTAACAAAATACCTGGCCCCTTAATAATAGGTTCTTATTTCCTTGCTGTCCCTAGTTGTACTGTCCAAGAAGGCAGCCCCTAGACACCTGTGGCTACTCAGCACTTGAAATGCAGCTGCTGTGATGATGAAATCAAAATTTAATTGAGTTTAATTTTCATTAACCTAGATTTAAATATAAAAACTGAAGCAGTGTAAAAATTTTTCACAGTTGTAGCATAATGGTAGGAATACAGTTCACTTTAATTATTGCATCACAGAAGATACAGTATGTTGTGTACCAGGCACCAGTATCATTTCTTTTTGTTTTTTTCAAACTGTTTCTATTTTGTATTGGCGTATAACTGAGTAACAATGTTGTGATAGTCTGAAGCCAGGGAGTCTGATTCCTCCAGCTCTGTTTTACTTTCTCAAGATTGCATTCGTATTTGGGGGTTTTTGTGTGTCTCCATACAACTTTGAAGATTTTTTGTAGTTCTGTGAAAAATGCCGTTAGTAATTTGATAGGAATTGGATGAATCTGTAGACTGCCTTGGGAAGTATGGTCATTTTGAGAATATCGATTCTTCCAACCCACACACATGGTATATCTTTCCATATGTTTGTACCTTCTGCAATTTCTTTCATCAGCATCTTAGAGTTTTCAGGGTATATGTCTTTGTCTCCATAGATAGGTTTATTCCTAGATTTTTATTCTTTTTGATGTAATGGTAAATGGAAATGTTTCTTGAATTTATCTTCCTGATCTTTCATTGTTAGTCTGTAGAAATGCAACAGAATTCCATGTGTTAATTTTGCAACCTGCAACTTTACCAAATTCACTGACGAGCTCTAGTAGTTTTACCAGGATCATTTCTAATGCTATACATAAACAAACACTGTCACGGAATCACCCAATGGACATGCTGATTCATTCAAGTGATTTTTTTGTTTGTTTATGCACTAGTGTATCATTATAATGTGTTTATTTGAATATAAAATGCAGACACTTCAAGTTATAGTGAAAACTACATAAATCACAATTGGTAATTCAATTGAAATCCTTACTTTATAATTAAATCATTTCTACTTTAAAAAAGTAACTATGAACAAATTTTAAAATTGTATTTTTTTATTTTTACTTTATTTTACTTTACAGTACTGTATTGGATTTGGCATACATTGACATGAATCCACCACGGGTGTACATGAACTCCCAAACATGCAAAATAAATGAGTCACTAGTATGAAATGTAGTGTGGGGAATATAGTCAATAACTACATAATATGTTTCTATGGTAACATATTGTAACAGAGCCTTGATCAATTTGAAATGTAGGGAAATACTGAATCACTATGTTGTATAACAGAAACTAACATAGTGTTGTAAGTCAATTATACTTCAAAAACAAACACATAGAAAAAGAGATCAGATTTGTGGTTACCAGACATGGGGTGGGGGCTGGGGGAAGAGAGAATTGGATGAAGGTGTTCAAAAGGTATAGACTTCCAGTTGTAAAAAAGTACTAGGGATGAAATATACGACATGATAAATATAATTAACACTGCTATAGTTATATATGAAAATTGCTAAAAGAATAAATCCTAAGAATTTTTGTCACAAGAAAAATTCTTTTTTGCCATTTCTTTAATATCTATATGAGATAATGAATGCTCACTAAACTTACTGTGATAATCAGTTCATGATATATACATAAATCAAACCATTATCTATACACTGTAACTTACACAGTGTTGTACCTGTCTCTTATACACATCTAGATGTGTATAAGAGACAGGTATTCTTGCCTGAAGAATCACACGGACAGAGGAGCCTGGCTGGCCACAGTCCAGAGGTTGCACAGAGCCGGCCATGACTGAAGCGAGTGAACAGCCCAGCAGCATGGGCGCCATGGGCCAGGCACAGCTCACACCCACACGCTGAGCTGACCGACTATTGCCAACCGATCATGCTACTGCCATNTGAGTTTCTTTTGAGATGAAAGGAATGCTTCCCATAGTCAGTAATTAAATCATTTGCCTACAAATGATCTAAACTTAAGTTCTATGGAAAGAAAAAGGAATCTGTATTGAAATTTTCCATAAAGCAAATTAATAGTATTATATGCATATTAAAAATATGAATTGAGATCTCTGTTTTAATTGCAATCAACAGTGTTAGGTATATTGGCTGCAAAAACTAAGAAAAATATGATCATCACTTTGTTAATATTGGTACATTTAGAGCTGCTTTTCAATTTATTCAATACTTTGAATTCAAAGTTAATAATACTTAGTTGATATTACTGTTAGTGAATTTACTTAACTTGGACAGATGTAGTTTTAAAATTGATAAGGTTTGCTTCAAAGTCAAATCAATTCTTTGAAGCAAAAAGATGAACCAGTTTTATAAATATGAATGTGAACATTAAAGGAAAATAATTTTTTGATACTCAGTTCAGTTACTGGAAAAATTTTTAAGTGTGTTTGGGACAACTTGGGTATGGGAATTTTTTAACTGTAAATTTTATGAACTTTAAACATAGATCAAGTATTTCTGATAAAAATTTAGCATCTGAATTGAGATGTGTCAAAGAGTAAGAAAACACACTGGCTTTCAAAGACTTCTTATGGAAAAAAAATTAAAGCATTTCATTAATAATTTTTATATATATCACACATTAAAAAGATCATATTTTGAATATACTGGATTAAATTTTAAAAATTATTTTATTATTTCCATTTTACTTATTTTAATGTGGCTTCCAAAAAAGTTACATTATATATGTTATTTGAATTAGATTTAAACTGGACAGTGGTAAAGCCTAGGTATAAACACTATGCCATGTGTATGTGCTCTGCACTCTAAGTTGCTTCAGTCATATCCAACTCTGTGCAACCTTATGGCTGTCTCTTATACACATCTAGATGTGTATAAGAGACAGCCATTATCTATACACTGTAACTTACACAGTGTTGTACCTAACCTATATCTCAATAAAACTGGAAGAAAAAGAAATAAAACAGAAAATGAAGGCACACTCCTGATGCAAAAGTGAGTGGAGGTGCAGAAGTCAGTACTGTGCCTAAAACACTAAGAACAGAAGAGACTTATGTGGGAAGGAAATCTGAAAAAGAGGGGATACAGGTNGTGGGCTGCTATACTCTCCTCCAGGGGATCTTCCTGACCTAGGGATTGAACCTGTATCTCTTGCATCCCTTGCATTGGCAGGCGAGTTCTTCATACAAGTGCCACCTGCAAAGTCCTAAACGCTACGCCATATCTAGGGTTAACTGCTCCTCACCCAAAGACTCCCAGAGTTCTCCTTCCTAGTGGTCATGCTAGTATCCATGTAAAATGGACAGGTCCCATCTTCCCAGTCTGACTCCATTCCCCATTTCCTCATCTGCTTTTTAAAAGATGGGTGCAGCATAATTCTTTCATTTTCAAATTAATTTCATCAAAATTAGATTTGTCTAATAACTTATAGAATCACACAATTCTATGAGACATCACCAAAGGCATCATTCTCTTAAAATCCACCTACCACATCTCCTGCTTGAAGACAACCACTTNTAAAAGATGGGTGCAGCATAATTCTTTCATTTTCAAATTAATTTCATCAAAATTAGATTTGTCTAATAACTTATAGAATCACACAATTCTATGAGACATCACCAAAGGCATCATTCTCTTAAAATCCACCTACCACATCTCCTGCTTGAAGACAACCACTTTAAATTGTTTTAGCTGTTTCTCTGTATTATTTACCTCTGTATATTTAAATAAGATGCTTATATTTCCTACTTCTTGAATTTTCAGTTGTAGGCATTTTCTACAGAAGATGAGGATTTAGCTCTTACCCGCTCCCATTCCTTTCCCATACACACACTATCTCTACCACCACAGACATGCATGCAAACCTTGTCCTCAGATCCTTGCAGAGCAATCACAACACATTTTTGTTTAGATCAGTACTCAGTCTTTGCATTGTGATGACAATGTTATTCATAGTTGAGCCATGGCTACGTATAGAATACATCCTTATTTTTCATTCCTTGCACATTTTTTGGTTTTCCCTAAAGTAATGATTTTCTTTTTTGCTTACTTTTTGGTGTATTTAAGCTGAATTTCTCCCTCAGTAGTCTAAATCTGTCCTCTACCAAATCATACACACAGCGGTGTTCCAGCTTTTCCTTTACCTGAATTGACTTCTCTTGGCATTTTCTGACTTGCTTCACAAGACTTGCTCCACACTCTCTTCCTGTGACAGCATTTCATCAAACTATTGAAAATACCTTTGACCTCTCTTCCTGGATCCTGTGTCTTTATGCTTTTACTTTTGTGAAACACATTATTCAGTGGCCTCCTGGAAAAGTATGCATGGGACATAATTTTTCTGATCCCCTGAACGTCTGAAAATGTCCTTGGTTTAACCTCCTTCTTCATTGATAGTTTGGTTATGTATAGAAATCTAGGTGGGAAAATATATTCTCATAAAAATGTGAAGATATTGTACCACTATCTTTCAGCTTCTGGTGGTGCCGTGAAATCTGATTCTTCCCAAGTAACTTTTTTTCCCCTCTTTCTGAAAGCTTATAAAACTTTTTTCTTCATCAATATTGGTAATTTGGTAATGATATGTCACATCTTTGCCATTATTTCCTAGAATTCCTATTATTCAAATGTAAGAGCTAATGGGGGAGTTCATAATTTTCTTGCATTTTCTCTTTGATTTTATCTCCATTTTTCTGCATATCTTTTTTTCCTGTGTTAGTCTTATTTGCTTTATTTTTACGGACATTTTCTCAACTTCATTTTCCAACTTTATATTGAGTTTTCATTTATATACCATAATTTTAATTTCTAAGAGATGCTTCTTATTCTTTAATCATTTTTTAAAAATAACATTCTTATTTTTTGAATCCTATTCTACCTCAGAGAATATTAATAATAGGTCTTTGTATTTTCAAAATTTTTACCTTTCTGGAAAAATCTCTCTTACTTTGGTTTCTCTCATGCACCTTATAGGTTTTCTCAGATGTTTCCTAGTCCTTAACTGTTTCTTCATATTTAATAGTGTGATTTTTTTTTTTTTTTAAATCGGAAAACCTGTACAGATAGGTGAGACTTCCTGACTGTGATTATCAGAATACCATCAGTGATATTCTGCCTGGGCCATCTCTTTGGGAAAATGTTAGTGCCAGTATCTTTAGGACTTTTCTCTTAGGCTAGTAGAAGTCATGTGAGTAGACTCTTCTAATCTCTTGTCTAAAGAATCTAAAGCTTGCTATCAATATGATAGGAACAGATTTAGTGAAAAGGGTTAAAGAGGTTTCAAAATTCACCGCATAAATTTCTACTAAACATCTACCATCAGTTGTGCCCAGCTTCCCATAGTCTGCAGTCCTCTTGCTACAGAGAACAAACCTGAAAACTTCTGCTGCGAGAGCAGGGGGCTGTCACAATAACATGTATAGTTGATGAGGAGATCCAAGGCTTAATCGATTTTCTGACAAACTTTAAATAAGTCTTCTGTTTTTAATCCTATCTTCATTTTCAAAGGCACCTAATATCAGTTTCTGAGCCCTTTACCAGACTAAGCAAGCTGCGCTCTATTTCTGGCTTTCTGTATAAGCTCTGAATTTTGTCGGACTTTTTTTTGCCTCATTTGAGATCATCATATGGCATGTCTCCTTTATTGTGTTAGTGTGATAAATCACATTGATTGATTTTATTCTATTATTTTAAAAATAATAGTTAGTTTCTGCAGGCAAAATCTTTGATCTCCACTGTGGCATGCAGGATCTTGTTTTTAGTTGAAGCATGTGAACTCTTCTGTGGCATGTAGGATACTGTTCCCCTACCAGGAACTGTACCTGGGCCCCTTGCCTTGGGAGTCTGGAGTCAGCCACTGGACCACCAAGGAAGTCCCCACATTGACAGATTTTAAATCTTAAACCAACTTTCCATTCTTGAGACAAACCCCACTTGCTCATGATATATTGTGTTTTAGTATATTGATGGACACAATTTATGAATATTTTGTGAAGATTATTTACATCTAACTTCTTGAGAGATTTAATAAGTTTATCTTTTTATAACATCTGGTATTTCTGTTATTAGGGTTACACTGGTTTTATAAAACAAATTGAGAAGTTTATTTTCTAAAGGAGTTTTTGCAAGATTGATATTATTCCTTAAATTACTTTTATAAATTTCAGTAACTGTTTTCAGTGAATTTTTAAATTTCATCTAAGTTGTCAAATTTATTGGCATAAAGTTGTATAAAATAACCCTTTATCATCATTTTAGTGTCTTTGTGGTGGTGGTTTTGTTGCAGGAAGGAAGACCCTTTCCAGGGCCCAAAACTGGGCTCTTGTCTAACACTCAGAAATGAATTGTCTGAGGAGACACATGTGCTGACAAAGCAAAAGATTTTATTGGGAAAGGGCACCTGGGTGGAGAGCAGGAGGGTAAGGGAACCCAGGAGAACAGCTCTGCCACATGGCTTGCAGTCTCTGGTTTTATGGTGATGGGATTAGGTTCCTGGTGGTCTTTAGCCAATTATTCTGACTCAGAGTCCTTCCTGGTGCTGCACGCCTTGTTCAGCCAAGATGGATGCCAGAGAGAAGGATTCTTGGAGGTGTTTGGACATATAGTGTCTCCTTTTGACCTTTCCTGAACTCTTCTGGTTCAGTTCAGTTCAGTTCAGTTGCTCAGTCGTGTCCAACTCTTTGCGACCCCATGAATCGCAGCACGCCAGCCTCCCTGTCCATCACCAACTCCCGGAGTTCACTCAGACTCACGTCCATCGAGTTAGTGATGCCATCCAGCCATCTCATCCTCTGTCGTCCCCTTCTCCTCCTGCCCCCAATCCCTCCCAGCATCAGAGTCTTTTCCAATGAGTCGACTCTTC
>SJYX01021621.1:297744-315191 GCA_006410675.1 Oreotragus oreotragus
TCCAGGCAAGGGTACTCGAGTGGGCTGCCATTGCCTTCTCACTCATTTGGATGGGCCCCTCTCAATTAGCTACATGTTACGTGGGCTCCACGCCTTTGCTCATTTCTCTTATAATTTGAGGCTTCATTTTAAAAAGGTACATTTCAAAATGATAAATTAAGGGAGATAAAATAACCTTACGTAAAAAGAACTTCTGCTCTTCCCAGCATGCAAGAAATGGCATTTACAAAGAACATTTACAAAGTCGAACAAAAGTTAGACTCTTCCAGTGTGCCACTGGACATAACCATGGGCAAAAGAACTTAAAACAATGTTAGCAAGACCAAATATCAGTTTTCCTCTTACACAACAGAAAACACTACAAGGGAGACCAAAAGGCTTATTAAATTTTCCTCCTTGCGATATAGATTTCTTCCTTATCTGATCAGACTGTTTTCTCTCCCTTTCCTACTTATAAGCACAGAAATGATTCTTAACAAACTGGAAAAAAACTGGCACTAAGTCTTTTAAATGTAAGCCTTTTAGTTTCTGTTGACCTAGTAGGCAGGCCCAATTTATAACACTTCATAATCCACTTATTGTACGTGTGACCCAACTGAGATAAAAATGTTAAAGTAGGAAGTGAATTTAACTACATTTAATTTGGAATCCTGGCGTCCCCTTGCCGATGCCATAATGTGTCCTTGCCTTTTCTTCACTCCAGATACCCAAGGGCTCCCACTGACAGCCCGGTTGTCTGAGAAGCTCCCTTTGTGCCACTGTGGCAGTCTATCCAAGATACCACCTCCCCACAAACCAGACAGCAGAGGGGCTGATAGCCTGAACACACGAGGCTCCCCATCGCCACAAGCACAGGCCTTCGAAACTGACTGCTAGCCGTGCAAGTTGCCTTCGGGTCACCTGCCGTACCAGGGGAGCGTTGATCTCCTTCCACCCGACCGAAACCCTCATCCAGCCCCTGGCTTCTTCCACCCTTCTGCCACATTCTCACTAGCCAGGGGGAAGAAAAGAACTTCCTTACAGACTTTGTCTTCTGATCTCGCCAGATGGTAGATAAATAAGTAACAACGGAGAGGAAAAGCATACTTGTTTTTGCTTGATGATACACTGATAGTGTGTGCTCCTGTCAAAGGAAACAGACAAACCTCAAGAGCAGACAAGAACTCACAGCACAGTGGGAGGAAGGCCTGGAGTGAGGAGCTCCTGCTCTGAGCCTTGGGTTTTCACTGCACAGAAGACTGGAAGCAGTTAGGAGGGTTTTGAGAGCTCCGGAGACGTCAGGGAAACTCAAGGCATTATGCCAAAACAAAAGGTTTCTATCCTCTAGGGATGACACTGATATTCCCTAGAGAAGTGACCACCTGTAAACAAAACTCAAATGTGAAAGAGTTTTGCTTAAAGGTGATGATTTCATAATGCCAACTAGACAGACTTTTTTAGACAGAAGAATTTGTGAACCACCTTTTCAGAAATTTCTGCTTGGTGAAATTTTTCTGACTGGTGCCAGGAAAAGATATGTCTGCTGATGAATCTGAACAAATTCTTTGGTCAGAAAAAGAAAACTGCATGAAAGTATGCATTTCCTCTTTTGCCTGAGCTGCCAGGAAACATGAAGCCGTATCCATCTGTTTCATGTCCTTATCCCAGATGCCGGGGCTGCGGGTAAACCTGCTGGGAATGCTTCTGAGAAACCATCTCTGTTCAGATATTGATTTTGGTAAAATCCCCAAATAATACTGGAGATATTTAACTTCAATAGTAATGAGTAATTTTGACATCCCTCTCAGATTTCACTTAGGTACAGAGAAGTTCTATAACAATGATAAACTATTATCACTGATTCATCTGGGCATGCGACTCCCATTTTGGCAATATTTTGCCATTCTAGTTCAAGTTATTGAAAATTTATATTTCTATTCCTCTCTTCTTTCTCTTCCTTGCTTTTTCAGTAAATAGAGTATGTGTTCTGTGCCCACAAAGTGCTGCCCACTAGGGATACAGGGGTGATAAAAATGCACTGAGGGTCTTATGTGATGAAGCGAGAGCTTAGCTGGGTAAGGGACAATAACCCAGTCATCTCACAAGCCAAACAGGAAAAGTTCAATGCTACCACATTCTACAAGTAATAGACATATGGCACTATCAGAATATGTAATTGAAGATCTCATAAAGAGAGCAATCAAGGAAGTGAGGAAGTGATGACTGAGCTGTGTGAAAAGGAAGAGTAGATTGTTGACAATGAAAAAAGAGAGATAGTATTCACAGAGCGCAAAATAATCCCACACATATCACTGTATTTAACCTTTGCATGTTTATGTTCAGCTTCAACTGCATGCCAGAGAAGTCTTTGGGTCTCCCTTTGAAAGAGAAAGACTGGTAGCCCAAAGGGTAAGGTACCTGATGGAAAATTATAACTTGTAATTAGTTAGGGTTTCAAGGTTTACATTTTTACAAAAGTCTTGGTGGTGTTATAACTAACACTATACATAATGTCACATAAATATGAACAAAACAACCTTTTAGACATTCATTTCTTTCTTCCTTTTTGGAAGAGGGGGTTGCAGTTTGGAGCAATGTTGATTCGTTTATATTATAGTCTCAGGATGACTGAGGGTTAGTACTAGAAGAATAATTCCAACCTCATCATCCGACACGTGGGGAATCCTAAACACTACATTTTAAATATGTTACAATTCAGAGTCGTCACTAAGTCAGCCCTCTGTCCCACTTTGACTTCTTTTTGCACACATCATGGATCAAATTTCAAAGATCACCCGCAGCAAATCTTTGGGTAAAATTCCACAATATGGTTCATTGGACTGGTGGAACTTCTCTCACAAAACCAGCATCTTAGAGGAACCTGGCCATGCCACATGATGACAAGGTTCTGTGTCAGAGCATCCATGGCTCCCCCTTTGGGATAAATGGGAATCAGGACCTGCAAGGCAGATAGACCGTGTTTTTTCCTAATGTAATCCCAACACGTCTCTCCCAAGAGAGAAATGCATGCCAGGGTCAAAGAATTCAGAGACAAGATGGGTTTTTCTGACTGCAAGTGATGGCTGCACTGATCACACCACCTTGATCTATACTTGGCTAACCTTGACCTCTAGGTTATGGCCTGTTCTCCTCTCAGCCCCTTTTGGAAGGCATCTGCATCTCCACAGCTTACCAATCTGAGTCTGAACTTTAATCATGCGATGTTAAAGAGGAATCAGTTATATCTGAGGCATATTTTTTAGGTCCCTGAACTGTAAATTTATCTTCTTGAGACTGGGCCTCCAGAGCAGTTATGTAAAAACATAAAAGATACTGAGGAAAGGATCTAATCACTGGCAAGTGAGATTGTTAACATCAGTCTCAGAATCAATGCCTAGATTCAATCTTCAGTGGTCATTTAGGATATAAATTTTAAAATAATGTATGTGGATTCAAATTCAGGACTAATTTTAGGGCAAACTGGAGAGCCACTGTTGTTAAAACCCAGGGATCAAACCCAGGTCTCCCGTATTGCAGGCAGACACTTAAACCTCTGAGCCACCAGGGAAGCCCCTAAATGATGATAGAGTCATTTAAATAAGAAAAAAGTAAAACTATTGATGAATCAATTTCTTAATGTAAAGCCCTTAAGAAATTAGGAACAGAAAAAAAAGGACATATTGACTTAGGTAAAACATATATTCCTCTCTTCTTTCTCTTCCTTGCTTTTTCAGTAAATAGAGTATGTGTTCTGTGCCCACAAAGTGCTGCCCACTAGGGATACAGGGGTGATAAAAATGCACTGAGGGTCTTATGTGATGAACCGAGAGCTTAGCTGGGTGAGGGACAATAACCCAGTCATCTCACAAGCCAAACAGGAAAAGTTCAATGCTACCACATTCTACAAGTAATAGACATATGGCACTATCAGAATATGTAATTGAAGATCTCATAAAGAGAGCAATCAAGGAAGTGAGGAAGTGATGACTGAGCTGTGTGAAAAGGAAGAGTAGATTGTTGACAATGAAAAAAGAGAGATAGTATTCACAGAGCGCAAAATAATCCCACACATATCACTGTATTTAACCTTTGCATGTTTATGTTCAGCTTCAACTGCATGCCAGAGAAGTCTTTGGGTCTCCCTTTGAAAGAGAAAGACTGGTAGCCCAAAGGGTAAGGTACCTGATGGAAAATTATAACTTGTAATTAGTTAGGGTTTCAAGGTTTACATTTTTACAAAAGTCTTGGTGGTGTTATAACTAACACTATACATAATGTCACATAAATATGAACAAAACAACCTTTTAGACATTCATTTCTTTCTTCCTTTTTGGAAGAGGGGGTTGCAG
Organism: Oreotragus oreotragus; assembly: GCA_006410675.1. NCBI lineage: Eukaryota > Metazoa > Chordata > Mammalia > Artiodactyla > Bovidae > Oreotragus > Oreotragus oreotragus. The sequence continues at coordinate 302,073 of SJYX01021621.1, forward strand.
TTTGGAGCAATGTTGATTCGTTTATATTATAGTCTCAGGATGACTGAGGGTTAGTACTAGAAGAATAATTCCAACCTCATCATCCGACACGTGGAGAATCCTAAACACTACATTTTAAATATGTTACAATTCAGAGTCGTCACTAAGTCAGCCCTCTGTCCCACTTTGACTTCTTTTTGTACACATCATGGATCAAATTTCAAAGATCACCCGCAGCAAATCTTTGGGTAAAATTCCACAATATGGTTCATTGGACTGGTGGAACTTCTCTCACAAAACCAGCATCTTAGAGGAACCTGGCCATGCCACATGATGACAAGGTTCTGTGTCAGAGCATCCATGGCTCCCCCTTTGGGATAAATGGGAATCAGGACTTGCAAGGCAGATAGANCCACAATATGGTTCATTGGACTGGTGGAACTTCTCTCACAAAACCAGCATCTTAGAGGAACCTGGCCATGCCACATGATGACAAGGTTCTGTGTCAGAGCATCCATGGCTCCCCCTTTGGGATAAATGGGAATCAGGACCTGCAAGGCAGATAGACCGTGTTTTTTCCTAATGTAATCCCAACACGTCTCTCCCAAGAGAGAAATGCATGCCAGGGTCAAAGAATTCAGAGACAAGATGGGTTTTTCTGACTGCAAGTGATGGCTGCACTGATCACACCACCTTGATCTATACTTGGCTAACCTTGACCTCTAGGTTATGGCCTGTTCTCCTCTCAGCCCCTTTTGGAAGGCATCTGCATCTCCACAGCTTACCAATCTGAGTCTGAACTTTAATCATGCGATGTTAAAGAGGAATCAGTTATATCTGAGGCATATTTTTTAGGTCCCTGAACTGTAAATTTATCTTCTTGAGACTGGGCCTCCAGAGCAGTTATGTAAAAACATAAAAGATACTGAGGAAAGGATCTAATCACTGGCAAGTGAGATTGTTAACATCAGTCTCAGAATCAATGCCTAGATTCAATCTTCAGTGGTCATTTAGGATATAAATTTTAAAATAATGTATGTGGATTCAAATTCAGGACTAATTTTAGGGCAAACTGGAGAGCCACTGTTGTTAAAACCCAGGGATCAAACCCAGGTCTCCCGTATTGCAGGCAGACACTTAAACCTCTGAGCCACCAGGGAAGCCCCTAAATGATGATAGAGTCATTTAAATAAGAAAAAAGTAAAACTATTGATGAATCAATTTCTTAATGTAAAGCCCTTAAGAAATTAGGAACAGAAAAAAAAGGACATATTGACTTAGGTAAAACATCAGAGAAATAGTTAACCAGTCTCATTTTCTGGTGAAGAAACTGAAGCTTAGAGAAATTAAGTAATATAGTTCCTTGACCTTGAACTTCTTAAATGCAAGGATCATATCTTCTTTATCTATTTATCCATCAGTAGCCCCAAGCCTCCCATACAGTAGTTTCTCAATAAACATTTCATGATTGACAGAGTAATGATCAGAGATGGGATTCAGACACAGATCTATCTAACTCAACTTGAGGTACATGCTGATCATCGTGCCATTTTGACAGCTGCAGTCATGAGAAGACACTGTTGAAATTCAGCTAGACTACAAGTAAATTTTTTAAAACTTCCGATTTTCTCAATTGAATTTTGTAAACATTATTGCGCATCACCATGTACTTGGCCATCCATCATGGGAGGCACAAAACACATGAAAGGCATAGTGTTTGGGTTTGGAGACTTTCCATTGTAGCTGACAAAAAAAACTCCAAGTGACTCATACTGAGGGAAATATGTAAAGGAAAGTGCATCAGCAGGTGCAAGGCAGCTGAACTACATAAAAGAATGTTGGATTAAGTAAAAGAGAGGAAGAAACTTTTGTGGAGTTGGGGATAAGTGTTCAAGGAGGAGGTAGAGTCTTGAAATCAGAACTTCTGGAAGTGTAGGGAGAAGAGAAGGTACTAAAGCTGGGGAAAGATCTGAGTCATGGTGTGCAAGTGGGATAGGGAGGCCCTGGCCTGATGAGGTTGATTTTTTGATGGGGGGCAGGTAACAATTCTAAATCAGAAAGGGAGAACACAGGCTTGTTGCCTTGAATCACACCTGAGATGCTTGGCTTCAGTCAGACAAACACCTGTATATTCTCAAGGGAGCATGCAGGCATTCTATAAGATGACAAATATGGCAGCACAACAGGCAATTAGGCACACCGTTCTCAGTACACTACTAAGAGACAAAGGCATGCGAAGTTTGGGGGCCAAGGGAGAACCCATCAGAGGCAAATTTAGGCTAGTATTTGCCACTTATGTAGGCTCGGATTTTAAGTACCTTTTATTGGCTTAGTCTTAGTAACATGAAGACAGTATCATAGCTTGTTATCTCAGAAACATGAGAGAAAAGGTGCTTTCCAAGAAATTCAGTCAATCTCCTCTACCTTTAGGGGTTCTTAGGAGTAGTACTTGTTTAGCTAGCTCACAGTCCCATAATTACAGAATGTTAGTGCTGGAAGAAACCTTAGCAAGTGAAGTACAATCCCTGTACTTAAAAGAGAAGGTGACCGTGACCCAGAAAGGCTATATGCCCCCAAGGTCACACAGCTAATTAGAAGCCATTACATTTTATTTCCCTGGACCATGGTAACAAGTGCTTCATATTCTGCTATAGGCCGAGTTCCGTTTAGTAAAGAACTTTCCCCCTTAAAACAGATAGACAAGTCGCTACACAATAATTCTGTTGTCACAGACTTTCTTCTTCCCTTGAAGTTTGATCTCAATTTTCCCTTTTATTTAGGGCTTGAGGATGACATCTTAGGCATTTCTGTAGACTCAGGACTTAGCATCATGTATGGCGCACACCAAGCATCAGTATGTTTTTGTTGAACCGAGCTGAATTTGAATCACTGGTTTTCATTCCCTTGCTCTCGGAGACTTTGATTATAATATTTTGTTAAAATAAAAGAATCATCAGATCATTAAACTGGAAGCAACCAGAGAAATCAGTCCTTTTTATGTAAGAGATGACACTCTGACTCTTTGTGGCCCCATGTTCTATCCAGTCCAAGGAAATCTCCAGGCCAGAATACTGGAGTGGGTAGCCTTTCCCTTCTCCAGGGAATCTTTCCAATCCAGGGATCAAACCCAGGTCTCCCACATTGTAGGTGGATTCTTTACCAGTTGAGCCACAAGGGAAGCCCAAGAATACTGGAGTGGGTAGCCTATCACTTCTCCAGTGGATATTTCTGATCCAGAAATTGAACTGCGGTCTCCTGCATTGCAGGCAGATACTTTACCAACTGAGATATCAGGGAAGCTCCAGGGCCCCAGAAAGGTAAATGATAAGTCCCAAATACAGCACTCAAGCTGGGTCCCAAACCACTTTCTCCAGATGACATTAATCATTCTTGGGTGAAAAATATTGTGGTATTCAACATTTCTATGTGAGGCAGATCCCAGAGTATCAACTCTTTAAGAGGGGCAAAGTCTTTGGAGCATTTCTGAGCATCCATACAAAACTCAAGACTAACAAGCATGATGATAAAAATCTTGGATGACCAAATGATTAAGTGACGAATAATCTCTGGGAAAAATTTCCCACTAAGCATGGGCTTGAACTTTTTGGAAATATCCTATAAATAGGAAAAGATTGATTCTAAGAAAGGCAATGACCTCAAAGCTAGAAAAAGGCAAGACAGTTGAGCCACAGACTCAGAGGCGCATATATCCTTGTACAAGTCAATTGTTCTACTCCAAGGGTCCCCAAAGCCCCATGCTGAAGTCTAGTACTGGCCTGTTAGGAACCAGTCTGCACAGCAGGAGATGAGTGGCGGGTGAGTGAGTGAAGCTTCATCTGTGTTTACAGCAGTTCCCCAATGTTCCCATTACCATCATCCATTACCCCCACTCCCTGCCCGCCCTCTGTCCATGGAAAAATTGTCTTCCACGCAACCAGTCCCTCATGTCTAAAAGGTTGGGGATTGTTGCTCTACTCCAGGCCTCAGCCAGCAGTAACTCCCCTACCCCTGACCCCCTGCCCATCCCTGTGAGCTCTTGACCTAGAAGAACCAAGTGTGAGCATGGGATCTTCAGAGGCCAACCCTGACAGTGGAACTGGGAAACACTCCCCCATGTCCAGAATGTGGTCAGAGCATCCTCTCAACACAAAGGGCTGGCCATTAATCCTTCCCCAGTGGAAGGTCAAACTGGGGCTGCCCTCCAACGCTCTGCTGATTTCATTCAAGTTCTTGATGGCTGTGGCCCTAAAACTCCCTTCACACTGACAATGTCTGGTGGGAGAGCCATGGGCTCGGGTGGTTCCAGGGTCCAGCTGGTCAATGGCAGAGCAGTCATGGGAAGTCTGGCCCTTGACCAGGGCTACCATAACACACTGTGAAGTTTAAATAGACATTTCCCCGCAGTTCTGCAGGCTGGAAGTGTAACATCAAGGGGTCAGCAAGTTTGGTTTCTCCTGTGGCCTCGCTCTCCTTAAATTTGCAGCAAGCTACCTTTTCTCTGTGTTGGTGAATGGACGCTTCTCTGCGGGGGTGTGACCAGTCCCCTGCTCCTCCTTTATGGACACTAGTTCTATCGATTAGGGCTCCACCCTATGACCTCATTTCAACTTGTCTTTTCAAAGAATGTATCTTTAATACCGTCACACTGGGCATTGGGGCTTCAACACCCCTACCCCTGACCCCCTGCCCATCCCTGCGAGCTCTTGACCTAGAAGAACCAAGTGTGAGCATGGGATCTTCAGAGGCCAACCCTGACAGTGGAACTGGGAAACACTCCCCCATGTCCAGAATGTGGTCAGAGCATCCTCTCAACACAAAGGGCTGGCCATTAATCCTTCCCCAGTGGAAGGTCAAACTGGGGCTGCCCTGCAACGCTCTGCTGATTTCATTCAAGTTCTTGATGGCTGTGGCCCTAAAACTCCCTTCACACTGACAATGTCTGGTGGGAGAGCCATGGGCTCGGGTGGTTCCAGGGTCCAACTGGTCAATGGCAGAGCAGTCATGGGAAGTCTGGCCCTTGACCAGGGCTACCATAACACACTGTGAAGTTTAAATAGACATTTCCCCGCAGTTCTGCAGGCTGGAAGTGTAACATCAAGGGGTCAGCAAGTTTGGTTTCTCCTGTGGCCTCGCTCTCCTTAAATTTGCAGCAAGCTACCTTTTCTCTGTGTTGGTGAATGGACGCTTCTCTGCGGGGGTGTGACCAGTCCCCTGCTCCTCCTTTATGGACACTAGTTCTATCGATTAGGGCTCCACCCTATGACCTCATTTCAACTTGTCTTTTCAAAGAATGTATCTTTAATACCGTCACACTGGGCATTGGGGCTTCAACCTATGAATTTGGGGGCACATAATCCAGAAGGAAACCAGCCTCACTTCTTTCCAGTCATCATCAGGACACCTCTGAAGAATTCTACTTATTCGCCTTGGTACTTTCTCAAAGAGATACTTGCTAGCTAACGGAGAACTTAAGGAAAGTTCTGAAGACTGCAACATAGATGAGAAAAAGAGGGACTTCCCTGGTGGTCCAGTGGTTAAGAATCCTCCTGCCAACGTGGGGCACACAGGTTCGATCCCTGGTCTGGGAAGATCCCACAGCTATGGACACCTAAAAGGAAGGCAACTAAGCCCGTGAGCGTAGTTGAGCCCATGAGCAGCTACTGAGCCCACGAGCCCTAGAGCTTGTGTTCCACAACAAGACAAGCCACCTCAATGAGACGCCTGAGCCCTGAAACCAGGGTAGCCCTCACTCGCTGCAACCAGAGAAGGTCCACGTGCAGCAAGATCCAGCACAGCCAAAAACAGATACCATTTTTTTTTAAAAGGAAAAAAAGACAAAGGTCACATTACCAACAGGAGTAAAAAAGTATTTGTGTGACACAGCAAGCTGGAAGACAGATACACATACACACAGAAGAAGCAGGCTCAGAAGTTTTCCCAACAGAAGAGAGCAACTTGAGCGGCAAGCTGTTGAGAGCACGCCTTGTCGGCCTGATTTACGCAGGTACAGAGAGAATGGTGGAGGCTACGGGCCTGCTCAGCCAAACGCCCATGTGTGCATGAAATTAGAATGTCAACATTTGATTCATGCTGCCAAGCTGTGACTGTGAAACAAATTATGTCAGTGGGTGGCAATTGCAATATTAGTCTAAGCAGATAACATTTAACTATAAAGAGGGGCCCCGTCTTCCAGCCTTCCCTCTATTATTATTTTAATATCGACATTGTTAGACCTAGATGGGATACAATTTTAAGAAAAGGGGAGATGTTTTTTGTGGACGCCTGGGTCCTATGGGAAAGGACTCATGGCTATTCAAGTGATTTTTGCTCCTAACCCTCTTGTGGGAACTTAGGAGTCAGGTAATGCAATGATGATTTTTTACAAACCACCACCACCCACTCAACTGAGTTCAAAGTGACTGTGCTGTTTGTGGGGTAATCTAAACCACAATTAAATAATCTGTCTCTTATAAAGGAAGGCTTTGATTTCCTGGGCAGAAGCTAGGAACTTTGTCCTTAAATGCATTTCAATAAAAAGGAAGTGGCAAGTGCCTTGAAAGCATGCCGGTGAGTAAATTCTTCCAACTGCCTTCTGGGTTTCCATACAAAGTAATTTTGCTAGAGTGAGATCTCAGCAGATGTTTGAGTTGAAACTTGTTATTTTCTGCTCAATTGATTTAAGCTTGTGCATATTTAACATCGATTTTAAATTAATATGTGGTTGGAAATTTGCTGAGGAATTTCATATAAAAAGTAGGGGCTTTGTGCGTATATTCTCTCTAAGACTTTCTCCAGGAAGCTGTAGCCTGAATCCTTCACTTGGCCTCTGAGGTGACAATTTTCCCATGAAATGAGGCGCACATCTATCTCCCTTTGAGGCCCACTTCTTTAACTAGCAATATGGCAAAACATCAATTTTAAGTTTTATTCCATTATAAACACCAACGTAGTTAAAGTTAATGCTGTGAAAAATCCAACTTGCAGCAGTGAAATGTTTATAGAAGTAGCATTCACTTAGCAGTTGGACCAGGCCAAGATGACTAGCCACAGGATTAACATGCAGAGAGAATACTGAGAGGTTTTAGGGGCACAGGGGTGCAGGAGGAGCTGGGTATCCCTTGAAGCCTTGTATATTCATTTAAAACATTTTTATTTCTAATAATGAAGGCATTCTCACATATTCTCATGGCTAACATGAATACCCATGAATAACCATTTCCTGCTATAGTCTCATGTCCCAGCTCATATGTATCTATGTCCTAAGTCTGGGATTGTATTTTTCTTTCTTTCAAGGCAGAGAATAAAGTCTGAGGCCTTTATAGAAGGGCAAATGTTAATTGAATTTGATTCTTTTTTATGTATTTTATTTTGGGGGGGGGATTTTTTAAATCAAATAATGTACTCGATCACATAAACAGGTTAAAGAATAATTGTATAATCATATCACTAGATAAGGGGAGAAAAGCTTTTGACAGAATTCAATACTTTAGAATTTGATTTTTTAAAAACAGAGTTCCTATTTGATGAAAAGTGCTGGTAGTAAGGGAAAAAAAAAACTTTAAAATTTACCAAAGAATCTTTTGACATTATCATTTTATATTATGGTTCTCTTATATCAGACAGGAAGTAATGTCAAAGCAATATAATTAGTAGCTTGACTTTGAAATCACTTGTCTTTTTGAAATATTTCTCAAGACATACTGATGGATCACTCTTCTTTTATAGCTGGATGTAATATGATATAAATTCACAAACCTCAAAACATTTTTAAAAATCAGACATTGCAAAGCAGGTAGCTGTAACATTTCTACTATGTCACTGCTATGTGGTTTCACGAAGGTGGGCACCAAACCCACCCACCTGGTCTTTGCCTACATACAAAATCCTCTGGATGAAATGCCCCCATTGTCCAAGAGGGCTGTGAAAAAGGTCTTTGAAAAACATCATTGTATGAGGGGGAGGTCTGAGGTAAAATGCCTGCTTGACCCACCAGTCCAGTCTATAGCTTCAGCCATGGCTACTGATGCAGAAATGTGTCTTTCCCTTGCCTCTCAAGCAAGAATTTCCACTTTGAAATTTCATTCATTCTGAAAACACCCCTTGGTTAGGCCATATTTCCTTTTCATTCAGATGATGTCAGGGCCCACCGTCCACCAAAAGCCTTAACATCTTCACAGCCATATAACGTATCTTGCTGTTCATTTCAAAAGTATTCACAGACCAAAGAGAATATTTTCTCTTTATGGGGCAACTGCAGGCTTATGACTTCTGCATCCTCTGAGAACCAAAGAGGCAAGTTGGCATTATCGCCCTGTGGTTAGCTGTCAGATGCATTTAATGCTTTATCAGGAGAAGGAGGGACAGACTGCTTTTATTAGTCACTTCACGTCAGGAAAGTTGACTTGGGTTCTCCATCATATATGGAACTAGCTGTGTTCCTTCAGCCAGAGATGTAAAAATCAGGAGATCAGAGAACAGAATAAACAATATTTTTGATGTACACAGATTATCAACATGAGAGGAATGACCGTCTGGTCACCCGGGGGGCTTATTCAGTTAACACTTCCACCCCTTAAAGACAATGGTGTGCAATCAATGCATATAGGGTCTTTCAGGCCCGTTGCTAAGTGATACGCAGTGTCAACAGAAAAATGCCGGATGTACAGAGGACAGCTACAGGCCCAAGAGAGATCAACACCCTCTGATGATATTTTAAACTTAATTCAGTCCCCGATGAAGATTGTGACAGGTTCTGTGGCTAGAGCAGAAAAGATGTTTGCACTTCAAAATCCGACTTCGTAAAGTTGCTCTGCTGTGTGCAAAGAGTGTTTAATTTGGTAACAAGTGAATCATGGCCCAAACAGTACTTGGTTTAAATAGGAAAAGGCACCCAGCAGGGGCATCTTGAATATTCATTTCTTGCCAGGCACAGCGGTCATCTTACAATCTCAGCGTCAGTATCAGAGCTGATCATTTGTCTCAGATTGTCTATGCATTCTCTCATTTTTTTCATCTCTAAAATCTATTTTAGGGACAGCCCCCGAAAGCCATTTGCAACAGCTTCTTCAGAAATTCTAAAGAAGGGAAAGAAACTTGAATAGGATCACATCACCCCATACAACCATGAAAACCTGTTTTGTGGGGCATTCTTGAAACCAGCCCAGAAGCTCTTAAAAGTTTTTGTATTTATTTACCCATTTCTTTCTCTCCCTTCTCCCTCCCTCAATGGATTTTTATATTCAAATGCAAAAGATTTCCATGTGCACTAAAGATCCATTTATGCATTGGTTTAGAAGATCATGCCATGATGTTGAGAAATGCAACTTTTCATAAACAGATGTTTACAAATTCAGTCTCTGTACCAGGAAAAGCACACTCGACACAAAGAGCCTGTTTTCCGTATTTGAAGGCAAAACCCCTTTGAAAAAGAAACTCCAGTCCTTAAAGTCCAGGAACCATCAACCTCAGACACATCACTCCCCAAAGACACCAAACCTGTGAAACGTCTTCCTTACAAGACACTGGTCAACCCCACATGCCTGGGGCTGCTGCCGACAGTAAACGCTTGGTCACACAGGCCCTGAGAGCTGTGTAGACAGAAGGCTGGGTGGGGGCACAGTGAGCTTATTCAATTCAGGACGCTGTATTCGCCTAGCCCAACACAGGCCTTTTAAGAGCCCAAGTCACATAATTTTCACAGCCAGGTTTGTCTTCTTTTGTCCTCAAGGGTTTGGTCTGTTTATTAAACCAATAAGAGCCCTGGAGCATTTTGTCTAGAGGGCTAAGACCTCCTAAAGCGCGGGAGTATATTAACCCAGATGGAGAAGGGAAAGGGGAGGGGCTGGCTTCTTGACATTTTTCTTCCTGCCTCATCCCACGAAGCTAATTTTATAGGGTTTGTTCCTGTCGTGTTGAAGCTACAGGTAGTAAGGGGGAGACTGAAGGCAGATAAAACCACACAATAGCATTCCCAGGCCTGGCTTCCTCGCCTCACTGAGGGTGGTTTTCCCTCACACAGGCACGAAAGCATTGTGAGGTATTGAAGAAACAAGCATACAAGTGATGACAACTGCGTTGACCCCCTGCCACCATCCTCCCAGTCGAGGTCTTTCTCCCTACCAGGATTCTGCAATAAAACACATACACACTTTTCTGTAGCTTTATGAGATGAAAAGCTAGGATTTTGAACCCTGGGTTAGCAAAATGAATGGGCCACAGATATTTTTGGATTAATGATCAGCTGCCTGTCTCCTTGTTGGAGCAAGAACGAGCAAATGCTGAGTGCTGGACAGAAGGAATTTCACTTCTAAGAAATAAAAGCATTTATTTGGAAGCCGCAGATAAATCCTTATTCATTGGAAGGCACAAAATGTTTTAATACTGACTTAAAAAAATTTTTTTTTCTTTGATGTGGACCATTTTTAAAGTCTTTATTGAATTTGTTACAATATTGCTTCTGTTGTTTATGTTCTGTTTGTTGACCTGAGGCATGTGGGATCTTAGCTCTCCAATCAGGGATTGAACCTGTAACCCTTGCATTGAAAGGTGGAGTCTTAACCACTGGACCACCAGGGGAGTCTCCAAGTACTGAAGTGTTCACCTAGAGCTATCACAAATCCTCTGCAAATATGAAAAAGTATGAATGGGCTAATCAAATTTTCTTTAAATTCCAAATAAAAGGAGTTAGACCCTAAACGTACATTTATTTCAATAAGCCAATGACTTTCCCTGTCTTTCCCAAACAGACCCAACCATAACACAGGAATCAGTCATCACACTCAAGTGCATCTGGCCCCAGGACAACTGTTGAGCCCTGTAGACTAACTAAGCAGAGACCATATGATTTGGATAATGCTTCAAATTGGGCATATTCTGAACTTCCAAATTTATTTGTAGGTTAAAAAAAAAGTTTTCCTTACCATCATTTGTGACAAAGATGTTAGTGACTGCCGTTTGTTTATCCTGCGTGTGTAAAGAGAATGCTGCGCCTGCTAACTTGGAGAGATGTGTTTTCTATTTTTCTCCAGCAGTGGGGAAGTGTTTGTACTAAGCCATTCTTTTTCCTTGTCCCTCTTGTGGCCAACAGGCTACACTGATAAACAGGCTGTAAAAGCAAAGAGAGACCTCAGCAGTGATAGTAACTGAATGAAAGTAATGTGGCCAAAATTAAGAGGAGTCTGTGATTGTAAAAGCTTTGCTCTCTTAAGTGTTGGTCAGCTGACATATTTGCTTAAATCCAGCAATTTCTGCAGGTAGAACTCTAGAGCATGCCATGAAACATCAAAGCCCAAAGGAATATAGGCATGAAACAAGCCTCAAATAAGACTGTTCTGTGTTTTCTATGTAAATGTAGAGCCATGAGCACATATTAATTTATTAAACCATGAAACAAAGCTAGATTATCTATTTCCAAAATTTCCCATGGAAACACCTATTATACATTTACTCTTTGATCTACTTTCTCTTACATAAGATCGTTGCTGATCTCTGGAACTCAGCCCTAGTTGTATATTAGAATCATCTGGGGAACTTTTTAAACTCTGCAGATGGCCAAGCCCTAGCCCCAGAAATTTGTTTTAATTGGTGAGGAGTGGAACCCAAGCAGTGATAGTTGGTAATGTTCCCCAGATGAGTTCAGTGGTTGTTAATTCCCCTTGGTGAGCTGGAGGTGGAAGGACACAGTCATAGATGATTAAGTGGAAGTAGGTGCTGACAGAATAAGCAAAATTTGTGAGAGGAAACCCCCAACTTGAGAAAATACCATCCACTGAATGGAAAAACAAAGGATATTATTTTCCTTTTTTTTAAAGTACTGGACATGTTATCTTTTTAAAAAAATTGAAATATAGTTGATTTACAATTCTGTGTTAGTTTCTGATGTAAACCAAAGTGAATCAGGTACACACATACATCACATTTTTTCAGGTTCTTTTCCATTATAGTGTTCACAAGATACTGAGTATAGCTCCCTGTGCTATATACAGCAGGACCTTGTTATTTAACTATTTTATGTATAGTAGTTTGTATCTGCTGCTGCTGCTGCTAAGTTGCTTCAGTCGTGTCCGACACTGTGTGACCCCATAGACAGCAGCCCACCAGGCTCCCCTGTCCCTGGGATTCTCCAGGCAAGAACACTGGAGTGGGTTGCCATTGCCTTCTCCAGTTTGTATCTGCTAATCCCAAACTCCTGATCTACTCCTTACCTCTGTGCTTTCCTTGTTGGTAACCATGTTTGTTTTCTATGTCAGTAAGTCTGTTTCTGTTTTGTAAATAAGTTCATTTACACCACTATTTTTTTTTTAGATTCTACATATAAGTGATACATTATTTATCTTTGTCTGTTATTCACTATCTCACATACTATGTGACTTACTTCAGTTAGTATGACAATCCCTAGGGGTCCATCCATGTTGCTACTGCTGCTGCTGCTGCTAAGTCGCTTCAGTCCTGTCCGACTCTGTGTGACCCTAGAGATGGCAGCCCACCAGGCTCCCTCATCCCTGGGATTCTCTAGGCAAGAATACTGAAGTGGGTTGCCATTTCCTTCTCCAATGCATGAAAGAGAAAAGTCAAAGTGAAGTCGCTCAGTCATGTTTGACTCTTCGCCACCCCATGGACTGCAGCCCACCAGGCTCCTCCATCCATGGGATTTTCCAGGCAAGAGTACTGGAGTGGGGTGCCATTGCTTTCTCCACCATGTTGCTACAAATGGAATTATTTCACTCTTTTTTTGAACAGTATGAAAAGGCAAAATGATAGGATACCAAAAGAGGAACTCCTCAGGTCATTAGGGGCCCAACATGCTACTGGAGATCAGTGGAGAAATAACTCCAGAAGAATGAAGGGATGGAGCCAAAGCAAAAACAGTACCCAGTTGTGCATGTGACTGGTGATAGAAGCAAGGTTAGATGCTGTAAAGAGCAATATTGCATAGGAACCTGGAATGTCAGGTCCATGAATCAAGGCAAATTGGAAGTGGTCAAACAAGAGATGGCAAGGGTGAACGTCGACATTCTAGGAATCAGCGAACTAAAATGGACTGGAATGGGTGAATTTAACTCAGATGACCATTATATCTACTACTGCGGGCAGGAATCCCTCAGAAGAAATGGAGTAGCCATCATGGTCAACAAAAGAGTC
>SJYX01021621.1:319747-359354 GCA_006410675.1 Oreotragus oreotragus
GATGCTTTTGAACTATGGTGTTGGAGAAGACTCTTGAGAGTCCCTTGGACTGCAAGGAGATCCAACCAGTCCATTCTGAAGGAGGTCAACCCTGGGATGTCTTTGGAAGGAATGATGCTAAAGCTGAAACTCCAGTACTTTGGCCACCTCATGAGAAGAGTTGACTCATTGGAAAAGACTCTGATGCTGGGAGGGATTGGGGGCAGGAGGAGAAGGGGACGCCCGAGGATGAGATGGCTGGATGGCATCACGAACTCGATGGACGTGAGTCTGAGTGAACTCTGGGGGATGGTAATGGACAGGGAGGCCTGGCGTGCTGCGATTCATGGGGTCGCAAAGAGTCGGACACGACTGAGCGACTGAACTGAATAGTCAAAGGATATTATTCTGTCTCAGCAGAACATCTTTGTTTAGCTCTAAAATTGACATATTTCATGAGAACATAGTTGAAACATAGTTTTAAAGAGATTGGAAAGAGATCCCCAGAAACCAGAAGGCAGTTTCAGGCCCTATTTAGAAAAGTCCCCATGATGGGTGTCAAAACACTGCAGAAATGTGGGGGTAGTGAGAAAGTGGGGCATCAGGAGAGGCTTCGTTGGAGAAGTGGTTCTTGATATGGGCCTGGAGTGGAAGGGTTCACAGGGAGCAACTGTGGGGGGAGTGGGGAGGGAAGATGGTGAGTTACAAGCACGGAATATCTTTTCCAAAGTCCAGGACTCTTTTTATGAAAAGGAGAAAGAGCATACCACTTTTGTATCTTACCATTCTTTGCTTAAATTTACTACCTATTGTGTTCCAGACATTATTCCAAGAGCTTTCTACTTAAATCCTTTGTGCTTAAATCATTTAACAGTCAAAATAACTGTAGGAAGTAAATCTTGAAATGATCACTTTCTTACAGAGGGGGAAATTGAAGCTGCTGCTAAGTCACTTCAGTCGTGTCTGACCCTGTGCGACCCCATAGACGGCAGCCCACCAGGCTCCCCCCGTCCCTGGGATTCTCCAGGCAAGAACACTGGAGTGGGTTGCCATTTCCTTCTCCAATGCATGAAAGTGAAAAGTGAAAATGAAGTCTCTCAGTCGTGTCCGACTCTAAGCGACCCCATGGACTGCAGCCTACCAGGCTCCTCCATCCATGGGATTTTCCAGGCAAGAGTACTGGAGTGGGGTGCCATTGCCTTCTCTTAATTGAAGCACAGGGAAGTGAAATAACTCATTCAGGATCACACAGTACCTAAATGGTCACTGTCAATCTTTTTGCTCTTTCTGGTCCTTTGTGATACTGTCATTGGCTGAAGCCTCCAGCAGCCCAGAGCTCACTGATAATAGATGCTGCTGTCCAGGGGCTGACCACTTACCAAACAAGCCCAGCCACTGTCTGGAGTCGGAAAAGGATGGACAACCTGCCCATTACAGTTCAGATGACGTGTGGGGAGGCCCAGTGCCCATCCAGGATCCACTGAGCACTGGAGTAGCTAAGGCTGCAGTCAGAGAAAGAGAACCCAGGTCCAGTCAGTTTCTCGAACCACCCCATCTCACCCTGGGTAAGGCCACATAAAGGGGACTTCCTTGTGGTCCAGTGGTTAAGACTCCACGCTCCCAATGCTGGGGACACGGGTTCAATCCTTGGTCAGGGATTGAGATCACATATGCTGCAGTTAAGAGCCTACACAGTGCAGATCGAGGTTCTAACGACTCAGCGAAGGTCCCATGTGCTGCAACTAAGCCCTGGTACAGCCAAAGAAATAAAGAAAAATTTAAAAAGCGCATAGAGACGCCCTCTTGCTTTATTATTATTATTACAGAGGTATAGATTATGCCACTTTCTTCTTTTTTGAAACTCTCTACAGCAGAAAGTTATTACAAATTTAGTGGTTGTACTTAAGGAATCCAGACAAAGATCATTTCATGAATATTTTTAAGAATGCCCTACAGAATTGGTACGGCAGAGGCCAACGAAATCTATTATTTTTCCCTCTCATATCAGTTAATGTAATTTAACTGATACATCTAGGGTTTCTAATCTGAGTAAGGAGTTACTCACAGAAGACAAAGGAAACAGGATCACAAGCAAAGTCTCCAAATGCTGTGACCATTTGGAGGCAGATGTGCCAGAAGGAGGGATCCTGTTGGGCTTCCTGGAGGAGGCAGCGCTTAAAATGGACCCTGAATCTGAAGAATTTCAATAAAGAGGCCGTGGGAGGAGGGAAGGGAAGTTAATTCTGCTGCGAGGAGAGATGCGCAGTCACTCCTGGCTGCCTGTCTTAAGAGGAGCGGGCCTTGGGATGCACATGCAGCCAGCAGGAGAACAAAGAAAATGTTTCTGCCAACTTCCAAAACTGCACAGCCGGCAGAGTCAGGGGCAGGAAAGCACTAAGGTCCTTCATACAAAGTAGCCAATTTACAGTTATGGTTACACTTGAGTCAATTAAAGTGTTTTATTAGCAGGAATTTGAATCTCTTACCTTCATTAACATTTAACAGTAAATGGGAGAAAAAAGGTAAATAAAATATTATCTGGCTTTTTAAAGGTCATTTCAGACTGAGCATTATAAAATGCGAGCTGGGGAAGGGCGGGGATGGCCCTTTGTGTGGATTTAGTACCCAGAGCCCACAACATGCATACATCTCTAGGGAGATGGCATAGCAGCGGCCAGAGCACACCTCACAGCAGGTGAGGTGCTGGCGAAGCATTCATTACAGGCAGCACATTTGGGGCAGGGGGAGGAATCAGAAGATGTGACATGCGAGAATGCATTTTCTCTTTAGATCTCAGACTGTAAATCAAATGGGGTATGCAGCCCTAAGTAATTACTCCCATGATCAACACCTGCTTCTTAACAACCCCAGGCTAGCAGCCCAAGTTGATTAAATGACATACCTCATCGTTCCCCTAAAGGAAAAAAGCTCGGAGGGAGACCAGTGCCCAGGTCTGAGAGGCCACGGAGGGACCCTGGGAAGTCCCCGCCATAGTCAGGAGGCAGGGCAGACTCCGGCCCCAGGTGCCCAAGAACACTTTCAATCGAAGCCTGCTGGGACTGGAAGTCAGACAGAAACATGATCTTTCGGCAAGGTGGGAAACAGTCAACCTGAACAGACACTTTTTATTTTTCCAAAGTGTCGAGCCAGAAGCAATTAGAAAGACGTCTAAAAGCTGCTTAGTGAATGTTTCATCTCAGTCTGTCACCCCCGGAGATGCTAAGACCTAAGCTGGATGTTCAGGTGCTGTCTGGCCCCAGGAAGGTGATAGGAAGCCAGTATGTCCCCATCATTGTGAAAAGATCTACCTTAATATTATTTATCAGAATGGATGAACTAGAAGGAAAAGGTCCACCCCTCGCATGATAGGTTCTTGAGGATCCTGAAGTTTTTGTGATGAGTGCTCCTGTCCTAGGTGAAAGTTGTACCTGGAGATATAAACCCTGGCAAGTGGAAAGATTCCCTTTCAAGATAGTAATAGAAAGCACAGTCTTACTCAAACGAATATTTCAACTGAGGAGGTAATGATGACAGGGAAGAGGCAAAGAGATGGGAGGATGGGGGATTACATAAATGCAAGTTATTGGTGACTTTCTAGTCCTTGGATTGGATGGTAACTTCACAGACAATAATTTTATTTTCCAACTTTATAACTAGCTTATGTGTTATATCTTGTGTATTGGGTTAAATCCCCTTCCTGAGCGTTCTTCATCATTAGAGTGTGCAACTTCACTACATCTGAAAATATTGGGGAAATGAATTCAAAACAAAATAAATATTTCCTAATTTTAAATACATATTGCTTATCAGTGTGGTCGTGTTTAGAGCACAATGCAACTATATCCATACAAGGAACAAAAGTAGAGGGGAAAGGGATATTTACATACATAAAAATACATCCAAAATCTGATTTTAATGTGCTAAAAGCATCTGGTCTAATTCTGTAAATGTCAAAGGCTGCTGCTCGCTGTCCCTCCAGCACTACCCCAATTAGCAGCTAAGGAGATGGCCTTCCGTTTATCCAAATCTGAAGGTAAATATCACGGACTTCAGCATGAAAACAATGAGGACCTTTTCCTGTTCCATTTAACAACTTTATTTTGCATTTGATCTAGCAAAGACATACAGAAAGGTTTCTGGGAGTTGGTAAACTAACTCTCTAAATAGCTCCCCCAACCTCATTCCATTCCCTTTTCTTTTTGCAGCTTACAAACAAGCAACTTCTCACCCACCCCAGAAGTCTGGGGGTGTCATTAAGTCGAGGACTTTCAGCACTGAGGCATACAAGGCCACAGTCAAAGGCAGGGAGACCATTTTCAGTGTCCTTCAGAGAAGCCAACATTCTCTATGATGCATGTAGATATATGTGCTATTTTCCAAAAAGCCATCAGACTGGGCTCCTGATAACCACTAAAACAATCATCCTTTTAAAATGTCTCCTGAACACACAGTAAGAGTCAGGCACTGTGCTTTTGCCTTAGTGAAGGTCACCACAGTTCGGTCCCTCAAGAATGGTGTGCAGGAGGTGCTGCTCTCTCAAATGCAGAGGATGAAGCTGGGCTCAGAGAGAATGCAGGCTGCTCTGGGCACCGTTCTACCAGCCCATGTCTTATTTCACCAGTATTCCCCCTCTCGTCAAGGGGATGTGGAAGGCGACTCAGGAAATCACCATTTATTCCTACCAATATGAAAATGCTCTCCTACTCTAGGTGAGTACCACAGACTCACTGAAAGCCAGCAGCAGAAGGCAACTCAAAGATCTGGGCCTTTCCACCAAGGGGCACACAGAAGAGGAGAGAGACTGGTGTACCAGGGACTAGGAATGCTATGATCCTGCAGTCCTGGGTCTGCCATATACAGTGAAGCACCATACTTCCCCACTGAGACATGCCAACTGCCTCCACTTACTGACTAGTGAGGAAACCAAGGTTCATATCAATAGTCAGGACTTGGATTGAAAGCTCCCAGAAATGGTCCATAGTTTAGTAATAGAAAAACTACACACACACACGTAAAGGCTTCCCAGCTGGCGCAGGGTAAAAAAATCTGCCAATGCAGGAGACACAGGACATGAGGGTTTGACCCCTGGATCAGGAAGATCCTCTGGAATAGAAAATGGCAACCTGCTTCAGTATTCTTGCCTGGAGAATCCAGTGGTCAGAGCAGACTGGCAGGCTACAGTTCCTGGGGTTGCAAAGAGTTGGAGATGACTGGGAACACACATATACCTGCACGCACACACATATGGAAAGCCATAGATATCTTAATGTTACTTCTGCTTTATTCTCCACAACCTGCCTCTGTTAACTAGCTCTGGAAAGGCTCATGACTGCTCCCTGTACCTTCCCTTTGAGGCAAATCAAATGAAATTCTTGCAAGAATCATACTTATCTTTTAGTGTCCTCCCAGCTAAGGGGCTCTTCCATTAGTAACTGAATTCAGCAGGAAATGTGCAGTCACTCCAAAGGAAGATGTTCTGATTCAGCCAAACAGCTACTGGACACCTTGTATATGCCAGGTGTTAAACTTGGTACTTTAATACATTATTTAATCTTACTTCAACTCAATGCTATAATGCATGTACTAAGTCCATCTTATAGGTTAGAAAGCTGAGGCTTTGAGTGGTTTATATAAAGTGTTCACGGCTCAAGCTTAGTGACTGACCCAGTGTCACACTTAGGTGTCTCATCTACTGCCACTGGGTTCGCTTCACATCCCCATTCCATCACATCCTGGCATCAGTCCCATCTTCCTCAGTGAAGGGACAACCACAGCAAGGGCCTCTCAAGGCTTAAGATTTTATTCAGGTGGGTGAGTCCTCAGGAGATACGTGTCAAAGACTCATTGAGACAGAAAAACTCTGGCCACATTTCCAGGTGAAAACGGCAAACCTGTGTGTGTATGCATGACTCACCATTGAACAAAAATATGTCAAAAGTGAACTGAAAACTCCCAAGAGAGTCACGATAAAAGAAAATCAATGATGAAAGCTCATGGCCATTTACAGAACATGAAGACAGACAGACAGACACACACACAGACATACACACACACAAAGTATAAACACACTGGCATAGTTAACCTCTGAAGGCATGCAGTGGAATCAGAGTGGGGAATAAAGGAATAAATCAGAAAAGAGGAGTGTGATTAACTGAATGATCTACTCCTGAAGTTAATTTTTTTAACTATTCATGACAGTTTAAAAATAAAGTCTATGAAAAAGATTCCCAATAAAAATGATAACATTCCCAAACCTTACGAGATGCCACTGAAGGTACAGCAGTTGGCAAGAGGAGGAAGAAAAGAACTCTCCACTTGCATAAGGTGGCGGGGAGTCTTCCCTGGGAATTTCATAATTACATGCTCTTGCTGCTCATTAATTACAAGGAAACCAACCCGGCTCCAGCCCCCTTGCCTGCTGGGAGGGCAGGACAGAATTACAGACTCACATGAAGGATGGGGACTGGCAGACGGCACCCATCAGAGTGCCAGGTAATGGGTCTGAGACTCCAGGTCAGAGATGGCCACCCCTGATTCAGGCTGCATGCAATTAAAAGATCTGAACAGAGTAGAAACTGACCCTTGCCATCTTACACATGTCAGAGGCTGCTCATTTGAAGCAAAATTCTTAATTGTTTTTCCTTTGCTCTTTTAGTTTCAAAACCATCTGTAGAAAGCATATAGCTTGGCAAACTAGAAAATAAATATCCTATCATCTAGCTACTGTTTAAAGTGCAAAGGTTTTCTGTGACTGTGCAGGGAGCATACACACACACACACAAAGCAGAGCAAATACTCTGATGAATAAAAATGTGAATTTGAGGGCAAATGAGGCATGAAACATATTGGCCAATAAACAACACAAAAGAAGGTCATACTAAATTTTTTTAATCTAACCAGACTGGGAAGCACTTGAGCCAGGATACCCAGCATGAGAAGACTTTGAAAGAAGTTATATTTCTTATCAAGTAAAGGGGATTGGTGTTCATTTATTTGTTATAACTCAGGCATAAAGAAGCCTAGGATCTTACTGGACTGTCTTTTTTTTTAAGATTTTTTTTTTTTAATGTGAACCATTTTTTAAAGTCTTTATTGAATTTATTACAATATAGTTTCTGTTTTTTTGCTTGTTTCTGTTCTATGTTTTAGTGTTTGGGTCATGAGGCCTGTGGGATCTTACCTTCCCAGCCAGGGATGCAACCCACACCCCCTGCACCGGAAGGTGAAGTCTTAACCACTGAATTGCCAGGGACGTCCTTGGACTAGGTCTCTAGAGGTGAGACTCTGAAGGCTTCATCATATCTGAAAAGCACATCAGCAACCTATCATGAGAAAATAAAATCTGCCTAAGTACTCCTGTAATCCAGCTCTTTTTTGAAAATGTCGCCTCCAGGAGGCCCTAAATTCCTAAAGTGCTTTTCAGTCCACAAAGCTCCTTCAAACTCAGCTCAAAAAGTAGAATGGTCAGGTATTATCGGCTCCATTCTCAGGCAAGGAAAAGATCTGCTCAGAAAGGTGAGGGGATTTTCTTAGGTTCCTGTGGTCAGGAATTGTACAATCCAGTGAGGATCTGACCCATCTGACTTCTGATCCAGCACATCCCTGCCAGTCCTGGGGTTTCACAGGTCCACTGTGAAATGTGCGCTTAGGTCCTGACGCTTCTGTCTTTTAGACAAAGTTGATTTCGGGAGGCTGCTTTGTACCAACACACCATATCAACCACCCTTTTCCCAAGGGAGGCAGGATGGTGTAGTGGCTTAGAGCCAGACAGGCCTGAGTACCAATCCTGACTCTGAGAAATCTACTGTGGAGCCTTGGAGTGTTTCCAGCCTCTGGACCTCTGTTTTCTTTTCTGTATTGTTGTGATGATAATTCCTGCCTTCCAAAGCGCTGGGCATGATAAAGGCCTTGGCCCACAGTAAGCATTATTACGATTTCTCCTCCATGTGATGCAAGAGTAAAGGTGGAGAAGCAGACACTTTAAGGGCAGGATCAGAAGAGGTCATGCACAGGGCAGCCTGGGTATCCCAGCAGAGTCTTAAACAGAAGGGCCTAGGAATGCGGCCGTTTCTGTGTGTGGAATATGTCAGAGTCAAAAGAACAATGGAAACGAATGGCTTAGACAATTTCCCACCCGTCCCCCCACTCCCACGCGCACACTCAGCATCGTGGGTCGAAAGGAAACGGGTTCTTTCAAGATTCCCAGACCAGCCTGAGCAAAGTGAAAAGGTTTCCAGCCCCAGTCAGTTCTGAGAAACACCTGAGCCTCGCTGGGCTGGGGTCACCTGAAGCTCCTCGGGGGGCTCTCGGGCTGCACTAATTAGAGGGAGCAACACTGTTTGAAA
The DNA here is from genome assembly GCA_006410675.1 of Oreotragus oreotragus. Lineage (NCBI taxonomy): Eukaryota > Metazoa > Chordata > Mammalia > Artiodactyla > Bovidae > Oreotragus > Oreotragus oreotragus. The sequence goes on from SJYX01021621.1 coordinate 328,072, forward strand.
GCCTTCCCTTCATCTGTCTTCCAGCCTTGCTGTGCTTCAGGTTTTGGGTGTTCGCAGCCCAGGCGCAGTTCACACAGCCTGCCAGCCCTTCAAAGGCAGAGAACCCACACAGGCTCACCGAGCAGGGGGTGGTGAGAGACGTGCCCAGACTGTCCTAGCCATTCCTCGCTGCACCTGCACTTCCATTATCCCCATCACTTGTCAAGCAAAGGCAGGCTGGCGAGCTGGGCCTTCCCCACCTTCAAAGGGAAACCCTGCCTAGACAGTGAGGCCGCTGCGGCCACGACCTCCTCTCACCTGCTGGACACCCATGGGGACTCGCATCATCAAAAGAGGAGTCGTCATTAGACGTTTCTCACTGATACTCAGTGGCCCAAGGGAGATAGGGAGAGATAAAGGGCCAGTTATAGGAGGGGTTACGTACCACACTGAGAAATTGGCAAAGGCAAAATTAACTTTGCAGGGTAAGACACAGACAGGACCAAGTCACTCGGAACCTGAGAAAAATATGCTGTCTGTGATGACAGAGTCCAACATTCCCCCAGAATTTGGCCACTGACTCCTATGGTTAATAATTTCACCTCTTTGGGGGGCTCAGGTTTTCCACTACAGACCCATAGAATTCCTCGTCTTAGAAGTTAGGAGAAGGACCCCTAAGTTGGAACAGGGACAAGACGAATTTCTCACTGCGCTGGCAAGACAGTGGATACAAAAGCAGTGAGCAAAGACACTCTTTGCATGAGGAAAGGGTGCAGCTCTGCCTGAGGCTCAACCCAGGGGTTTGGTAAACTAGAAAGACGTTCTTGAGTGGAGCAGGGAGAGGAGAGGAGGAGGAAGTAGGTGGCCTGGGGAGGGAAAATATTGTTCTGGTCGTTTTCTTTTGTTGCTGGGAGAGGCTGGACCAGAAATCGGAAGGTAGGTTGTTTGGTATCATAGGCAAGAGAAACTCTGCAGCCCTGAAGAATGTCCATGGACTTGAGCTCAAGTCAAGGTGGATCACAGGGCAGAAGACTAGGATTTGAATTAGAGCCTGGCCTCTCGTCTTCCTGGAGAATCTCTCCCAGCGCTTTTGTTTACTACTGTAGTTCTATGCTCATCACCTCGATATATGTCCCTCCTTAAGAGACAGAACTCCAGGGACTCCCCTGGTGGGTCAGTGGTTAAGAATCCACCTTCCAATGTCGGGGACAAGGGTTCAGCCCCTGGTCAGGGAACTAAGATGCCACGTACTGCTGGGCAATGAAGCCCGTGTGCTCTGGAGCCTGAGCTCCATGACTAGGGAGAAAAGAGCCCTCCCGCCACAAAAGAGGATCTCACGAGCTTCTGCAACGAAGATCTGAGGCAGCCAAATAAGTAAATAAATTAAAAAAAAATTTTTTTAAAGAGAGAGAGAGAACTCCATCTGCTTCCAAAAAACCTGATGAAAGGCATCACAGTGCAATCTTCCCCCAAGTATGGATCTTTCGTGATTCTGGCCAGTCAGCTGTAGGTTGGTTGTTTTTTTCCCCCCTACGAGTGAAAATGTCATTTATCTTTAAAGGTGACCTTGGCAGGCCTAGTCAAATAAATGAATATTTCTCTCTTAACAGATGCATTTCCCAACAACCTGTTTCTGTGAAAACACAGGAGCTGGCCTGCATGACCATCTCCTCTGAGAAATATAGACAGGAACATGATTTTGGTGTTAACCGCACTGAAAAACTCTCAGGGAGTTTTTGGAGCCCTGTGGAAATGTATCTTTTTGTTCCTCCCAGACTGGCCTCCAGCCTGAAGGATGAGCACAGAAAGGACAGAAGAGTGTAGGCATGGCCTGCCTGGAGAGACGGGGCTGTTTCTACTGAGCTGGAGCCAGAGAAGGGTTTAGAGGAACAATAGAAGATGAGGTCAGAAAGGTGGGCTGAGTTCATGTCAGGAGAGGCGGCATATATTTCCTCCCATTAAATGGCAATGGGAGCCATTTAAGATATTTACGTATGCATTTAAGATATTTATGTATGCATTTAAGATATTTACGTATGCATTTAAGATATTTATGTATGCATGGGGTTGGGTGAATCAGTTCTGGTGATTGCATGTGGAGATCTTGGAAAAAAGGAGAAACTAGAGATAGAAAGACAAGGCAATCCTTCGTTCATGAATGTAATGTGCCTGCCATCCTGCCAGGCACTTGAGGGCATTGTGAGGAAGAAAGCCAACACAAAGGACTTTCCTGGTGGTTCAGTAGTTAAGACTCCACACTCCCACTACATAGGGCTTGGGTCCATCCCTTGTTGGGGAACTAAGATCCTGTATGCTGCACAGTGTGGCCAAAAAACCAACACAGAGTCAACAAAATGACTATCCTGGAGCTTGCAGTCCAATGGGATGCAGGAATGTCACTGACAGTCCAGTTGGGTGTACAACGTTTGACATGGTGCATATGAGATGTCTGTGAAATAGCCATGTGGAAAGATGCAAGGTGGCCTAGAGTCAATACACATTCCTACAAGTTTAAATATAGGATTTTCAAAACTCACTTGATCTGAAGAAAGTCTGCTTGGCTAACCCCTCTCTGTACGTTTCTATTCAGGTGAGAACAGTGTTGAACCAAGAGGTGAAGCTTGGTGAACCTTGTTGCCCAAGTATCAGTACAATTAAGTGGCAGAGCCTCAGGGTTTAACTGGGCCCACACAGCCAGGGTCTGGCCCCCTCAACTGGCTGGGTATGGAGTAAAGGGTGTGCAGCACAAGCTCCAGGCCTGAAATCCAATTCTGGGACTCACTCTAAGCCCCTCTCTCCCTGCCATTTCTACATAGAAGCTGATGATTAATTATCCAAGAATGCAGCAGAGTCAGGGGAAATCTGACAGGGAACTGACCTGAAATGAATCCTCACTGGGTCTCTCTGTTCTATAAGGGAAACCTTGATCATCAGACCACTAGCCAGCTCTATCAAACCCTTCCAGAGGCCAAAAACCACTCTTCTCCAAAATCCAGCTCTGATTTATTACTATTTCTTTCACTGACATTTTCATATTTTATCCCACCCCTTCTAATTCAGCAAATCCTCCCTCAGCATCCCATTCTGCTCTGAGAGTCTGCTAGTCCTTAGCAAAAATAACAGATTTATTGCTTCAGTTCCCACAATGCACATGTGTTTATTAGGTCCTGCCTTAAAGCAAATTCAAACATTTTCTATGATCATTTTTTGCAAGTGTCAGAGATCTGGCAATCCAACTTCAGGATGACTTTCGACTTTTAGCGTACAGTCTGCTCCCCGGAGCCAGGTACTCATAAATTGTAATATTTCAATGCCTTCCAGGTACTCTATATGACCTGCTAATTATCTGTCAAAATGTAGGCATCAGACACAAATCAAATAGGTGAAAAGAACTTGATCTAATCTCTGCTTTTTCCAGTTTCTGAGTCTCTGAATACCACATACATCAAGCCTCTGTCTTGCTCTGGGACAGCACGTACCTTAATGCATTCGCCAAATCACACAATTCTCTGCAAAGAACTGTTTCCTTTGCTGCTGAGATTAATAAGCCAATTCTCTCTCCTCACCAGAGAACGTCTGAACAGTGCAGAGTTGACCCGACTCCTTCCTTTCCAGGGGGCATTTATAGCACCATGATATGAATGTCTCTTGAACTTGAGTGTAGCATTCTGTGCCCACAAGAAGAAAACTCGGGCTTGGAGGGGACTCCTGACAAGACTATCTGATTAGATTCGTCCTCTTCACACAAACAAATGTCTGAGCAGAAAAGGCAGTTAGCTTTTATTTCCCTTCCTGAATTCCAGGAAGGAGTCCCAATTATTGATAAGCAAACCAACTTTAATTATGTTTGACACACTGATTCATAAATTAATTTGATCAATATTTACTGAGGATTTACTATGTACCCAAACTGCATGATAGAATATAAACAAAAAACACAGTTACTATATGTAACTAACATTAATTCCTGAGGACTTTATATAACATCCCTGACCTTTATTAGATGGGAGTGTGGTATATACAACCATTATCCTCAGCTTTAAAAGGCAGTTCACCAATTTTTAAAACTATGTACCCAAACTGCATGATAGAATATAAACAAAAAACACAGTTACTATATGTAACTAACATTAATTCCCGAGGACTTTATATAACATCCCTGACCTTTATTAGATGGGAGTGTGGTATATACAACCATTATCCTCAGCTTTAAAAGGCAGTTCACCAATTTTTAAAAAGTGTGCCCTGTTACACTCCATGGAGTTCCCAGGGCAGAGAGTTATCAGGGCAGAGATTTCTGTCTATCCTATTCAGGGTGGATCCCTAGCATCCTGCATAACATCTGTTATATAGTAGACGCTCAACAAATATTTGTTGACCAAATGAATAATGCCCTGGACCCACAGAGAGGGAGGCAATTATTGTCCACCTCCCTTAACCGAGTAAGTACCCGAGAAATACTAGCATTTTCTTCTAACCGACAAATTGAGAAGCATGTCCACTCAGTCACTGGAAAGGATGTTGCCGGTGAGTTTTCAGTGATATGACCAAATGTCTGTGATATTAGCTGTGTGGAAAGGCAGTATGAGCAGCACGGTGGTGGTGGTGGTGGTGCAGTCGCTCAGTCGTGTCCGACTCTTGCGACCCCATGGGCTGTAGCCCACCAGGCTCCTCTGTCCGTGGGGTTCTCCAGGCAAGAGTACTGGAGTGGGTTGCCATTTCCTTCTCCAATGTCCAGCATAAGCCTGTTTATAAGCCAAAATGTAAGCAACAGCTCTTTCGGCTTGATGCGATAGCTTTTATTTTCCTATCGTGTGCTTTCTGTGTTATCTAAAGTCCCTACAAGGAGCACATATTACTTTCCTAGTCACATGAAAAGAAAGAAGACAATCCAGATTTTGACCCGATTTTATTTTCAGTTTGCAGTTAGAGTCTATTTAAGGCCTGTCATCCAGCTAGAAATAGCAAAAACTCTATTGTACGAGAGAGAGGGGATGAGAAGTTTCCTGACAGAGTCTGATATTCCATGCCAGATCTGGAGAGAAGAGAGGCAGCTGTAAGTATCATCAGATAATGACCAATCACTGACTACTGTCAAAGGCTAATTGTGCCAGTCATAACTCTGGGAAGGTCCCCTAGACAGATAGGAAAGGAGTGAGCACAGGAAAGAATGTACCAACACTGGAAAGCAATCTTGTAATCCAGCAGAATAATGCCACCCAGTCTATTTACTGGCAGTTAGCTGGAGTTCATGGTGTTGCTGAAACAGACTTCTCCTGAACATCAGGAATGAGAAGCCAGTTTTTAAAATCACTATTTTCTCCCCACCCTACCTTTCTCACCTAGGAGAAAGGTTAACTAGGATTTCAAAGCCCAGGCTAGCTGTAGCTTCTCTGGACTTTGGCAACTGTTGCATTTTGGTGCCTGTATGCCAGTTACTTGCTCTGCCAGCAATGTGTGAGGATAATCACCCACTGAAGGATTTCAACACGCTATGTTTCCCCAGGAGACTTTGTCTAACAAGGTAATTTATGACCTGTTCAGGAATCTGGTCTTTACAAAACAATAAATTCACACTTGCACTGGACTTCAAAGCTGCCATTATGAGGCTCTGGTAGCAGAAGGCGTCCTGCAGCTGAGAGCCAGATCAACAGATAAGTGAGTTTTTAATGATCTCTTTCAGGCAGGCTGTGAAAGGGACAAAGCTGACAGCCACTGTGGCCGCATTTGGCTACTCTTGCAAAATGTGACCCCACATCGGCTCCTCCTGACAATGTTAAAAACTGTTTCATCTACTGTCTTCAGAATGTGGGATCTAGGGGATTTGGGAGGTGGGGGTGGGGGGCAGGTGGTAGGACCTGGGTACTTCCCATGGGATGGCCAGTTGTTGTTGCCCTGGATAAGGATCTTGCTGGAATGCCAACCAAGGCCTGGTCCTCCAACCCAGCAGCCGGCAGGAGCCCAGAAAGTCTCTGGAAAGCATGCTGGAGGGGTAGGGGATTCCTGGTGGTAAGCTGTTCATTGTCTCCACTTGTTTCAACAGGTTTGGTGCCTACCTAGGCACAAATCCTGCTAAAAATGTAGGCCAGGTGTTTCAGAGTGTGGTCAGCATCCTTGCTTGAGCATCATTTGGGAAGCTTGCTCTAAAAATCACAGGTGCCTGGGCCTCACTCTAAAGCTACTGTTGTATCAACTCATGGTGGTAGGCCTAGGAATTCAAATCTTTATTAACAAACAGTCCAGGTGATTCTTATACCAAAGTTTGAGAAACACTGGGTAAGATGAAAACAGAAAGAGTAAACTAGGAATTTAAGCCAGAGGGCCTTGGGACGAGCAAGATCTAGATATAAATCTAGGAGCCACGATTTATAAGCTCTGTGATCTTGGACAAGTGTCTTATTCTGTCTGGACTTTGGTTTACTCGCACGTGAAAAGAAAGGACTATCTTCTAATTGTGTGGAGAGGAAGGGCTTCTGGCTTTGAAGATACGGCCTGCCATCCCCTCTTGGCTTCTTAAAGCTCTCCCTTCAATGTCTGGGCCTCCAGCTATGGTTCTTTGGCACTGTCTGGCCAGACACAGTAAGCTATCAGCTTTACCGTTCCAAGCAACTCCCTGTACTCTAGCTTCCAGGAAAATATGTGTCTTCTGTTCGAGACGCAGAGTGTGTAATACAGCTACCTATCCTATTTTCACTTCTCTTTCCATTTTATAAGCAGTAGAACTCATTTTCCAAATGCTAGGTTTCATAGAACTTCGATCAGGTTTTTAAATTGTTTTATGTTTGCTTATTAACTTGGGGCTGTGCCAGGTCTTTGTTAGGGCACACATGCTTCCTCTGGTTGCCGTGCGCGGGGGTCACTCTCTAGTCGGCAGTGTTCAGGCTTCTCTGGGGAGGCTTCTCTAGTTGCAGAGCACAGGCTCTCCAGCAGGTGGGCTTAGTAGTTGTGGCACATGGGCTAAGTCTCCCTGAGGCGCGTGGAATCTTCCCAGACCAGGGATCAAACTTGTGTCCCCTCCACTGGCAGGCGGATTCCTAGCTACTGGACCATCAGGGAAGTACAATCGGGTTTTTGTTTTTAATTGGTGCATAATTGCTTTACAATGTTGTGTTAGTTTCTGCTGTAAAATGAACAGAATCAGCTATATGTATACATATATCCCCTCCCTCTTAAACCTCCCTTCCATCCCTACCTTCATTGCACTCCTCTAGGTCATCACAGAGCACCAAGCTGAGCTCCCTGTGCTATACAGCAGCTTCCCATTAGCTATCTATTTTATACACGGCAGATAAATAGCTCAATATCAAAAAACAAACAACCCAATAAAAAAATGGACGGAAGACCTAAATAGACATCTCTCCAAAGACATACAGATGGTCAAGAGGCTCATGAAAAGATGCTCAACATCACTAATTATTTGAGAAATGCAAATCAAAATTATAACAAGGTATCACCTCATACTGCTTAGAATGACCATGAAAGGCAGAGGAACCAGAGATCAAATTGCCAACATCCACTGGATCATTGAAAAAGCAAGAGTGTTCCAGAGAAACATCTACTTATGCTTTATTGATTATGCCAAGGCCTTTGACTGTGTGGATCACAATAAACTGGGGAAAATTCTGAAAAAGATGGGAACACCCAGACCACCTGACCTACCTCTTGAGAAATCTGTATGCAGGTCAGGAAGCAACAGTTAGAACTGGACATGGAACAACAGACTGGTTCCAAACTGGGAAAGGAGTCTGTCAAGGCTGTATATTGTAACCCTACTTATTTAACATACATGCAGAGTACATCATGAGAAATGCTGGGTTGGATGAAGCACAAGCTGGAATCAAGATTGCCAAGAGAAATATTAATAACCTCAGATATGTAGATGATGCCAACCTTATGGCAGAAAGTGAAAAAGAACTAAAGAGCCTCTCGATGAAGTGAAAGAGGAGAGTGAAAAAGTTGGCTTAAAGCTCAACATTCAGAAAACAAAGATCATGGCATCTGGTTCCATCACTTCATGGGAAATAGATGGGGAAACAGTGGCTGACTTTATTTTGCTGGGCTCCAAAATCCCTGCAGATGGTGACTGCAGCCATGAAATTAAAAAGAGGCTTACTCCTTGGAAGGAAAGTTATGACCAACCTAGATAGCGTATTCAAAAGCAGAGATATTACTTTGCCAACAAAGGTCCGTCTAGTCAAGGCTATGGTTTTTCCAGTGGTCATTTACAGATGTGAGAGTTGGACTCTAAAGAAAGGTGAGTACTGAAGAATTGATGCTTCTGAACTGTGGTGTTGGAAAAGACTCTTGAGAGTCCCTTGGACTGTAAGGAGATCCAACCAGTTCATCCTAAACAAGATCAGTCCTGGGTGTTCATTGGAAGAACTGAAGTTGAAGCTGAAACTCCAATACTTTGGCCACCTGAAGCAAAGAGCAGACTCATTTGAAAAGACCCTGATGCTGGGAATGATTGAAGGCAGGAGGCAAAGGGGACGATAGTGGATGAGATGGTTGGATGGCATCACCGACTCAATGGACATGAGTTTGGGTAAACTCTGGGAGTTAGTGATGGACAGGGAGGCCTGGCGTGCTGCAGTCCATGGGATCACAAGGAGTCAGACACGACTGAACGACTGAACTTAACTGAACCAAAAAATCAACAAACAATAAATGAGAAGGGTGGAGAAAAGGGAACCCTCCTACGCTGTTGCTGTTGTTAGTTGCCAAGTTGTAAATTGAGATAGCCACTATGGAGAACAGTATGGAGGTTCCTTAAAAACTAAAAACAGTACTACCATATGATCTAGCAATCCCACTACTGGGCATATATCCTGAGAAAACTCAAAATGACATATACACAGCAATGTTCACTNTGGGGTGGGTGGGAAGCAAAGAGTGAGGAGCCACTTAGTGCAAAGGTGACAAAGAATCGGGTGCTGCCAGTGCCTACACTGGATGCACAAGACAGGGGACAAGTTTGCAGAAAGAAAGGAAGATGCAGTTAGTTTGAGGTACCCGGAAACCAGGTAAAGACACTTAGCAGCAGCTGGAAATTCACAGCCAGAACCACAGGCAAAGGTTCAATCACAAACGCAGATGTCTTTGCCTTCTAAGTCAGCGGTTCCCAAACATGGCTGCACTTTGGAAACATTTGGGAAGTTTAAAAATACTACTGCCTGGGGACTTCCCTGGTGATCCAGTGGCTAAGACTCTGTGTTCCCAATGCCGGGTGCCCAGGTTTGTTCCCTGATCAGAGAATTAGATCCCACATGCTGCAACTAAAGATCAAAGATCCAGAGTGCTGCAGCCAGGACCTGGCACAGCCAAATAAATAATAATAAATTTTTTTAAATTAATCAATGCCTGGGTCCTCCTTCCAGAGATTCTGATGTAATTGGTCTGGGTTGTGGCTGGGTGTGAGGAATGAGTCTCCCCAGTTGATTCCAGGGTTCAGCAAAGTTTGAGAACCACTATTCATAGCATAAAACATTTGTTCCTCATTTAGGCACAGCTATGCAGATGTTTAATTCAGTTGCTCAGTCATGTCCAACTCTTTTCAACCCCATGGACTGCAGCACTCCAGGCCTCCCTGTCCTTCACCAACTCCTGGAGTTTGCTCAAACTCATGTCCACTGAGTTGGTGATGCCATCCAGCCATCTCATCCTCTGTCATCCCCTTCTCTTCTTGCCCTCAATCTTTCCCAGCATCAGGGTCTTCTCCAACGAGTCAGTTCTTCATATCAGGTGACCAAAGTATTGGAGCTTCACCTTCAACATCAGTCCTTCCAATTGCCACTCAGGACTGATTTCCTTTAGGATTGACTGGTTGGATCTCCTTACAGTCCAAGGGACTCTCAAGAGTCTTCTCCAACACCATAGTTCAAAATCATCAGTTCTTGGCACTCGGCTTTCTTTATGGTCCAACTCTCACATCCACACATGACTACTGGAAAAACCATAGCTTTGACTAGATGAACTTTTGTTGGCAAAGTAATGTCTCTGCTTTTTAATACACCATCTAGGTTTGTCATAATTTTTTTCCCAAGGAGCAAGCGTCTTTTAATTTCCTGGCTGCAGTCACCATCTGCAGTGATTTTGGATCTCCCAAAAATAGAGTCTGTCACTGTTTCCATTATTTCCCCATCTATTTGCCATGAAGTGATTGGACAGAATACCATGATCCTAGTTTTCTGAATGTTGAGTTTTAAGCCAGATTTTTCACTCTCCTCTTTCACTTTCATCAAGAAGCTCTTTAGTTATTCTTCGCTTTCTGCCATAAGGGTGGTATCATCTGCATATCTGAGGTTATTGATATTTCTCCTGCAATCTTGATTCCAGCTTGTGCTTCATCTAGCTTGGCATTTCACATGATGTACTCTGCATAAGTACATAAATAAGCAGAGTGATAATATATAGCCTTGACATACTCCTTTTCCAATATGGAACCAGTCCATTATTCCATATCTAGTTCTAACTGTTGCTTCTTGACTAGCATATAGATTTCTCAGGAGGCAGGTAAGGTGGTCTGGTATTCCTATCTCTTTAAGAATTTTTCACAGTTTGTTGTGATCCACACAGTCAAAGGTTTTGGCTTAGTCAATAAAGCACTTAAGTAGAGGTTTTTCTGGAATTCTCTTGCTTTTTCTATGATCCACAGATAATGGCAATTTGATCTCTGGTTCCTCTGCCTTTTCTAATCCAGCTTGAACATCCTGAAGTTCTCAGTTCATGTACTGTTGAAGACTAGCTTGGAGAATTCTGAGCATTACTTTGCTAGTGTGTGAGATGAGTGATGAGTGTAAATTGTGTGCTGGTTTGAATATTCTTTGGCATTGCCTTTCTTTGGGATTGGAATGAAAACTGACCTTTTCCAGTCCTGTGGCCACTACAGAGTTTTCCAGATTTCCTGGCATATTGAGTGCAGCACTTTCACAGCATCATCTTTTAGGATTTGAAATAGCTCAGCTGGAATTTCATCATCTCCACTAGCTTTGTTTGTAGCAATGCTTCCTAAGCCCCACTTGACTTTGCATTCTAGGATGTCTGGTTATAGGTGAGTCACACCATTGTGGTTATCTGGATGGCTCTAGGTGAGTGATCACATCACTGTGGTTATGCAGATGTAGGAAGCTTTATTAAATATCCACATCCTTGGGATTATATCAAAAAGGCAGAGACAGAAATGTTAACTACCATTTGTATGTATCTTGAAGCTGCTATAACAAATAACCACAAACTTGGTGACTTAAAACACATATCCCTTCTCTCACACTTCTGGAGGCCAGGAGTCTGAAACCAATATCCCTGGGTAGAAGTTGAGCTGGTAGCAGGGTCACACTCTCTTGAGAGGCTCTTGAGAAGAATCCATTCCTTGCTCCTTTCAGCTTCTGGCTGCTGGCATTCTGGGCTTCCTTGTTATCACATTGCCTTTTCTTTTCCTATAGGCAGATCTCCCTCTGCAAACCTTCCTCTCATAAAGATACATGGGATTGCATTTAGGGCCCACTTAGATGATACAAAATAATCTCCTGATCTCAAGAGCTTTAATTTAATCACACTTGCAATGTTATTTTATTTTATTTTACCACATAAGTTTTTATTCAGTTTCCTGGGATTAGTACTTGATAACTTTAAGGGACTATTATTCAACCATGTTAGTCCTCAAAGATTCACATTTATCCCTCATGCAATTTAAATTCACCCCCATCTTAATATCATTTAAAGCATCAACCCATTAGGGCATTGATTCCTATCCAAGACCTTTAAGGGACTATTATTCAATCATGTTAGTCCTCAAAGGCTCACATTTATCCCTTATGCAATTTGAATTGACCCCACATCTTAATATCTTTTAAAGTATCAACCCATTAGGGCACTGACTCCTATCCAAGATTACACCAGACGTGAGCCACAGCTCTGGTGAACTTGAGCATCATATTTAACTGAGCCTCAGTTTCCTCATGGGTAGAATGAAGATAATACAGCATCAATTTCATTGGACTTTATATAAAGTTGAAATGAGATCATATATGTAAAATGTTTGTTTATAACTGGGCCCATAGTCAACAGACCAAAAATACTAGCAACTGTGTTAGTCTGTTCAGACAGCTGTAACAAACCGCTGTATCAAAGACGCAGTGGCTTATAAAGAACAGGAATTTAGGGAATTCCCTGCTGGTCCAGTGGTTAGGGAGGCTTGCTTTCACTGTCTAGGGTCCAGGTTCAATTCCTGGTCCCTGGTCAGGAAACTAAAAATCCTACAAGCCATACTGTGCAGCCCCAAAATAAATTTAAATAAATTAAAATATTTTAAAGAAAAGAACAGGAATTTGTTTCTCACAGTTCTAGGAGCTAGAAACTCAAGCTCGGGGTGCCAGCATGGTGAGGTTCTGGTAAGAGCCCTGTTCTGGGCTGCAGGCTGCTGACTCTTCACTGTGTCATTACTAGGCAGGGACACTGAAGAGCTCTCTGGAGTTCCTTTTATAGGGGCACTAATCCCATTCACAAGGGCTCACCCAGATGACCTGACCATCCTTCAAAGACCTTATCTCCTATACCATCTCTGTGGGGCTAGAATTCCAACATATGAATGTTGGGGGGCCACAACAGTCCATCACAGTAACAATGATCAACAATGGCAAATTTCATGAATGTTATCCCAAGAGCTGAGGCTCCTATCAAGTTATTTGTTGGGTTAATAGGTTTATAATAATAATAGTGATATCAGTTAAGAGGTATATAGCTCTTTATTGTCAGGCAGTATTCTAGTGCTTTACAGATACTGACCTCATTTGTTGTTCCAAAATAACCCTCTGAGGTTAGGTACTATTATTATCCTCATTTTACAGATGGAAAAGCTGAGGCACAAAGAGAAGTTAAAGTAGCAGGTCACACAGCTAATAAATGTGAGAACCAGGAATTGAACCCAGGCAGACTAGCTCCACTGTCCTCGTCTGTAGGTACCACACATCTCAGTTTCCACTATAAAAGGGGCAATTTGTGAAACAGCAGTAGACCACTGCAGATGGTGACTGCAGCCATGAAATTAAAAGACGCTTGCTCCTTGGAAGAAAAGCTATGACAAACCTAGGCAGGGTATTAAAAATCAGAGACATTACTTTGCTGACAAAGGTCTGTAAGTCGAAGCTATGGTTTTTCCAGTAGTCATGTATGGATGCGAGAGTTGGACCATAAAGAAGGCTGAGCGCCAAAGAATCAATGTTTTCAAACTGTGGTATTGAAGACTTCTGAGAATCCCTTGGTCTGTAAGGAGATCAAATCAGCCAGTCCTAAAAGAAATCAACCCTGAATATTTATTGGAAGTATTTATGCTGAGGTTGGAGCTCCAGTATTATGGCCACCTGATGCAAACAGCTGACTCATTGGAAAAGACTTTGATGCTGGGAAAGACTGAAGGCAAAAGGAGAAGGGGGCAGCAGAGGATGAGATGGTTAGATAGCATCACAGACTCAATGAATCTGAACAAACTTCAGGACAGAGTGGAGGACAGGGGAAGCTGGTGTGCTGCGATCCATGGGGTCACAGAATCGGACACAACTTAGCGACTGAACAGACCACTACTGCAACCAGCTGGTCTTAAAGGTAGTTGCTGTGATCCTGGCTAGCTGACTTTTGATGTCCATCCCAGCTTTAGCATTTTAAGTAGAAGGCAAGGATAAAGTTCTGAATTCCCAATTTATCCCCAGATGGGATAAATTCAAACAGCAGTGGTTCCCACTGCCAAGCTCCACAGCCTTTGGGCAAATGAATGCACTTGCAGGTCCACATGTTACACTGGCATGCATTGCTGGGCTGTCAGATTAGTGAGAGCTGGTGAGCAGAAATCAGGGAGCCTGAGTTCCCACCCAGCCCATCTCTTTGAACAGGCTGCAGCTGCCTCTGAGGTTGTTCTTTGGCCAGGACATGGTTGCAAAGTTCACACTTAAAAGTCCATTTAAGAGGATTTAAGAGAAACAACAACATAAGCAGGTGGAGTAGGAGTGACCTAGTCACCTTTTGCCCCGAGTGCTGCTTCAACAGCTGGGAAGAACAGGGCCAGCCAGCAATGCCGGACCATAAACCTCTGTGGCTCAGGCTGGCGGCAGCTTTGAACAGAGTGCCTATCAGGGACTCACTTGCTCCTCTGCAGCAGAGTGACTTGGAATCATGGAAAGAATTGCTGCTGGGACTGCAAGCAAACAGAGGTGAGACTGAGTCTTAATTTAAGGAACTGGAATTCATCAGCAAAGGTGACTTTGTTGCCAAAGGAGGAAGTCTCCTTAGTGCCCAGATTAACCTTGTTGCTTTCAGAGGTCTCAGGTTTGATGAGGTGTGGCGAGTTTTACAGAGAATTTAAGACTAACTGCCTCTGATGTTGGTTTTCTCATTCCAGGAACAAAGTGGTTCAAGAATCTGCCCATCTTAGTGGCTCTGTCTATATCCTGGGCTACACTTCATGAGAAAATGAGATCATAAAAACAAGGGGGGTTGGGAGTGAGAGTTATGTAGGGGCAGATACTATAGCAAGGTCCTGAATTCAAATTCAGAAACACTTAGCTCAGAAAATCTGAGTCATGTATTTTGTTATAAACTCCCAAGTTCAAATACTTTAGTAACTTTGCCCCTGCCCCACCACCAAAACAACTGCACCTCATCCTATCTTTTGCAGAAAAGAGATTTTAGATAATATTCTAAATTGCTGTTTGAGAGACGTTGACTACTTTGTATCTAGGGTCATAAATAGGGTAACTAATTGTCTTTACTTGCTGGGACTGAGGGAGACTTTCAGTGATAAACTCAGGCAAGGCCTCAGCCAACCGGATAGCAGTCTCCCTAGTTATAAAGAAAGTAAATGATAATANTGGATGCGAGAGTTGGACCATAAAGAAGGCTGAGCGCCAAAGAATCAATGTTTTCAAACTGTGGTATTGAAGACTTCTGAGAATCCCTTGGTCTGTAAGGAGATCAAATCAGCCAGTCCTAAAAGAAATCAACCCTGAATATTTATTGGAAGTATTTATGCTGAGGTTGGAGCTCCAGTATTATGGCCACCTGATGCAAACAGCTGACTCATTGGAAAAGACTTTGATGCTGGGAAAGACTGAAGGCAAAAGGAGAAGGGGGCAGCAGAGGATGAGATGGTTAGATAGCATCACAGACTCAATGAATCTGAACAAACTTCAGGACAGAGTGGAGGACAGGGGAAGCTGGTGTGCTGCGATCCATGGGGTCACAGAATCGGACACAACTTAGCGACTGAACAGACCACTACTGCAACCAGCTGGTCTTAAAGGTAGTTGCTGTGATCCTGGCTAGCTGACTTTTGATGTCCATCCCAGCTTTAGCATTTTAAGTAGAAGGCAAGGATAAAGTTCTGAATTCCCAATTTATCCCCAGATGGGATAAATTCAAACAGCAGTGGTTCCCACTGCCAAGCTCCACAGCCTTTGGGCAAATGAATGCACTTGCAGGTCCACATGTTACACTGGCATGCATTGCTGGGCTGTCAGATTAGTGAGAGCTGGTGAGCAGAAATCAGGGAGCCTGAGTTCCCACCCAGCCCATCTCTTTGAACAGGCTGCAGCTGCCTCTGAGGTTGTTCTTTGGCCAGGACATGGTTGCAAAGTTCACACTTAAAAGTCCATTTAAGAGGATTTAAGAGAAACAACAACATAAGCAGGTGGAGTAGGAGTGACCTAGTCACCTTTTGCCCCGAGTGCTGCTTCAACAGCTGGGAAGAACAGGGCCAGCCAGCAATGCCGGACCATAAACCTCTGTGGCTCAGGCTGGCGGCAGCTTTGAACAGAGTGCCTATCAGGGACTCACTTGCTCCTCTGCAGCAGAGTGACTTGGAATCATGGAAAGAATTGCTGCTGGGACTGCAAGCAAACAGAGGTGAGACTGAGTCTTAATTTAAGGAACTGGAATTCATCAGCAAAGGTGACTTTGTTGCCAAAGGAGGAAGTCTCCTTAGTGCCCAGATTAACCTTGTTGCTTTCAGAGGTCTCAGGTTTGATGAGGTGTGGCGAGTTTTACAGAGAATTTAAGACTAACTGCCTCTGATGTTGGTTTTCTCATTCCAGGAACAAAGTGGTTCAAGAATCTGCCCATCTTAGTGGCTCTGTCTATATCCTGGGCTACACTTCATGAGAAAATGAGATCATAAAAACAAGGGGGGTTGGGAGTGAGAGTTATGTAGGGGCAGATACTATAGCAAGGTCCTGAATTCAAATTCAGAAACACTTAGCTCAGAAAATCTGAGTCATGTATTTTGTTATAAACTCCCAAGTTCAAATACTTTAGTAACTTTGCCCCTGCCCCACCACCAAAACAACTGCACCTCATCCTATCTTTTGCAGAAAAGAGATTTTAGATAATATTCTAAATTGCTGTTTGAGAGACGTTGACTACTTTGTATCTAGGGTCATAAATAGGGTAACTAATTGTCTTTACTTGCTGGGACTGAGGGAGACTTTCAGTGATAAACTCAGGCAAGGCCTCAGCCAACCGGATAGCAGTCTCCCTAGTTATAAAGAAAGTAAATGATAATGATATATAAGAAGTGAGATCACAGTATATCATATGGTGACTTTTCTGTTTGCTACCAAAGTTACTCAGCTCCTGACCATCACAAATAAAGTCAAACAATATCAGTCATTTCTGATACCTCTTCTAAAACTGCTGTAATAAAACTACCAGCTAAAGTTGTAGACAATCTTTTACAAACACATGTCTTCTTCTCAGTAAGGACCTGGTCAGCGCGTGAAATGGCAATTGCAACATTATGTTACTAAAAGAGTGAGAAAATTAGTCTATTTATCCCATTTCAAACCAAGGATGTTTTTTTCATAGAAATTATAGTCTTAGGGTGTTCTTTTTTTTACCTTAATTCAATCTTTTGAAAAACACTGTTCATTTTCCTCAAAGTTATTGAATTTAATCTGTTCATAAAAAGGACTATTTTGATACACTGCCCTGACATACCTTCCCACACACACGCACATGCATGCCCATGTAGACTTTTGAAATCTTTTAAAAAGAGAACATGTTTAAACAGTTTTAACATGTGACATATTAGAAAGACCACAGACTCTGGAATTAAACTAATTTAATAGAGAGAATGCCTAATTCTGCCTGAAATTCCTCCTCTGAAGGGAAAGACCTTTAATTCTCACCACAACTTCAATTATTAGTGATATGAGCCAAATTTTTGCTTCAGTAAGACTCCAGTGAAAATTCTAGAGTTCTCAGGATTAAACGTCCTTTATCTTTTGTTTCTTAAAATAATAATGGCATCATTGAACAGCATTTATTGTTTAAAGTGACTTTTATAATGGGAATTTAAGCCTTGAATAAGTTTGTAGATAAACAGTTAACCCCTTTGTTACTGTGAATGAGAACAAGGACTGGTGATTTCATTTACAACTTTATCTATTAAAGGACTTGGGGTTTAAAAAAGACATTCTTGCAGTCTTGTATATATAGGATGGATAAACAACAAGGTCCTATGGTACAGCAAAGGGAACTGTAGGAAATATCCTGCAATGAACCATAATGGAAAAGAATATGAAACAGAATGTGTATATATATATATATATATATATATGTATATAACTGAATCACTTTGCTGTACAGCAGTAATTAACACAACGTTGGAAATCAACTATACCTCATTTTTTAAAAAGACATTCTCTTCCTGTGGGACGGGGAAGGCAATGGCACCCCACCCCAGTACTCGCGCCTGGAAAATCCCATGGACGGAGTAGCCTGGTGGGCTGCAGTCCATGGGGTCGCTAACAGTCGGACAGACTGAGCGACTTCACTTTCACTTTTCTCTTTCATGCATTGGAGAAGGAAATGGCAACCCACTCCAGTATTCTTGCCTGGAGAATCCCAGGGATGGGGGCTGTCTCTTATACACATCTAGATGTGTATAAGAGACAGCTCCTGCNGGACAGACTGAGCGACTTCACTTTCACTTTTCTCTTTCATGCATTGGAGAAGGAAATGGCAACCCACTCCAGTATTCTTGCCTGGAGAATCCCAGGGATGGGGGAGCCTGGTGGGCTGCCGTCTATGGGGTCACACAGAGTCGGACACGACTGAAGTGACTTAGCAGCAGCAGCAGCTTCCTGTGGGAAAACTGGATGCAACCTTGTGATGAGGTATGCTGTCACCACACAAAACTAGAAGCAAAACAAAGACAGAGAGCCTCTCATCTTTATTGTGCAAAGTGGTTGGGGGTCGTGAGGTGCTGTGACAAGCAATCCTCTGGGCAATCAAGAGATAACTGAATTACGCCTAACATTTTAATTATACTCAATTTCAATTCTAATATGCATTTTTATTTTAGTAATCTAATTTGCCTCCGAAGTTAGTGAGTTGGCCTTGAATTCCATCTACTTCATTGTTATTGTTAACTGATTATTATAAACTATCTTTGGAGAGTAGTGTAGTTGTAGAAAGCAGAAATTCAGCTGAAAGAAGGTGTGTACTGACTGTAGGTCAGCATGTGGGAGTTTATGTTGTTCACATTAAAAAAAGAATCATGTTGTGATTTAGGACTGTAAAGGAAATAAATCAACATTTATTGAGTGACTGTGCAGTCCAGGCATGCTGGTGGGTATCCTATCTCAAGTTATTTCATGCTTGCACATCCTAAGTGATAAGCCTCAGTTCCATCCAAATTCTTCAATAAGGAATTGGAGTCAGATTTAGACGTTTGCTGTCTACCAGGTCTGATCACAAAGCCTCTGCTCATTCAAATATTCCACAGGGCAGACCTGTGCAAACCAGTTCCCTTCAAAACAGGTTCCAAAAGTCTATGATGCAGGGGGAAAACAAATGCATGGCTTCTCAAAGAAGAATCTTTGAAACCACGAGCTATAGAAGCTTATAATGTTGTAGGACCTAGTTTCAGTTTTAAGACCTCTGATTGTATATTTAAAATATAATTACAGCAAAGAGATCTAAAACTAAATATTTGCAAAACCAAATTCTCTCTTCCCNGCATGGCTTCTCAAAGAAGAATCTTTGAAACCACGAGCTATAGAAGCTTATAATGTTGTAGGACCTAGTTTCAGTTTCAAGACCTCTGATTGTATATTTAAAATATAATTACAGCAAAGAGATCTAAAACTAAATGTTTGCAAAACCAAATTCTCTCTTCCCCCACTGAATCTAGTTATATTCTTTTAGCCAGAGCCTGGTTATACTGGGGGGTGGGGGTGGGGGGTATAAATGGATTAACTTAAGGAGGGCTCCCCAACCTCCAGGATCTAATGCCTGATACTGTGAGGTGGAGCTGATGCAGTAATAATAGAAATAAAGTGCACAATAACCATACCATACTTGAATCATCTCAACCCTCCTCCCCACCTAGTCCAAGCAAAAATTATCTTCCACGAAATTGGTCCCTGGAGCCAAAACAGCTGGGAACCACTGAACCTAAGTGTTGTGCCAGCTCAGTGCCAGCCATTTCATAGCACACAACCCCAAAAGGTAGATATTAAAGTTTCATTTCATAGGTAGGGAGACTAGGGCTACTGTCATGTGCTGTCACATCCTAGCTGTCTGATAACAAAGCTCATCCTTTTTTTTTCTTTCATTACAATGAGTTACCCCTCCCCAACCAATCACAATATAAACCAGAAACTTGGAAGTCAGCACAGACTCTTCTTTCTTCCTTCTCCTCTCTACTTATTCACCTTATGTCATTAATTCTAACTCGCAGACATCTTGACCAACCCTACTGTTACTGTCCTCGTTTAGGTCTTAATGATTCCTTACCTGGTCTTTAGTCAGATTTTCCTAAATGAACTTGAGCATGTCTGTTTCCCCTGCCCCATGGACCCACACACCTCGTAATACACTATACTAGAGTAACCGAAAGGACTTTCTAAACTGTACTCTAATTATATCCCTTGCTTTAAAACCTTCAGTGGCTCACCATTCTCTGCTACCAAACTCTTTATAGAAAAAAAAAAAAAAAAGGTTCTTCATTATCTTTTCTACAATCTTTTCTCTGATCTCCAATTACTCCTTTATACAACCCCACAAAACCCCTTACAGTTCTCAATTCAATTAAAAAAAAATGTTTCTTGAGCTCCTACTATATGCCAGGCACTGTCTTAATCATGGAGATAGAGCAATGAATAAGATACAGATAGCTCTTGCCTGATGGAGCTAAACGTCTGAAATGGACCTTAAACAAGTAATTGCCTGCAAGATGACTAGTACAAAGTAATAACACCGGAGCCCATGGCAACACATTGCATCAGGGAAAGTGTGATATTTAACCTGACATGTGGAGAGTGGCATGATTTAGTCCAGCAAAGATAAGAGGGAAACCCCAAGCATATAAGCAGGACTACATTGGTGCAGGTGCATTGTGACATAATGCATATTTCCATGAAATATATTTGCACCATAAATTCTATGGTACACTGGACTTGTTATCTCTTGCCTAGAGATTTCCATAGACAGAGGAGCCTGGAGGGTTACAGTTCATGGGGTCCCAAAGAGTCGGACATGACTGACTAAACAACAATTTAATTTCACACACCTTCCACTGCCACTTCAGCACATCACAGGTAACACTTAGAAGGCACACTGTGATGCTAACTAAGTTTTGCTGTATGTTGAATACCAGGAAAGAAAGACCTTCTCCTTACAACTATCTTAATAATTTAGTCCTCATACCACTTAAGAGAGAGTCAACCTGCTTCCAAAGATATTTTCATCTTTGAGTACAGAGAAAAAGTCAACATGTTGACCTTTCCTCTGATTTTCTGATTCAGCCAATATCAGGGAAGAGAGAGAGTGACAAGGACATGTTTTCTCTGAATATGCTTATCCACTGAGCGCTAAGAGTAACAGGTGTGAGAAACAGTTTTTACTGTATAAATAGTGGAGAGAAGAACCAAAGACTTTTTTGGCTCCACAGTTGAAGCAGGTAGCCTCAGCCACCAGACGCCACTAAAAGGAAAACTGGTATAAAAACCACTAGCAACACAGATGACAGACGATGAAGCAGAATGGAAAATCAACATTTAGGTGAGCAGGAAGTGAAACTAAGTTGAAATTAGAGAGATGGCACCAAAGGAGCCCAAGGATTTAGAGTTTTGAATTCTTGCTCCATGTGTGACAAACTTGTTTGTAATGGATTGGGAGACTATTAATATTTACATATTTGTCTTGCCATGTCTCACTCTTAAAGTTATACTTTGATTTTGATGGAGAATTTGTATATGTTTTTTAGGGAATTCATATTTTAACATGAATATTTGAACGCTTTCTTTACCATTAGCTACACCAAGAGAATTTCATTTCTGGAGGAAAGAAGTTGTTCTTGTCTGGGCTCATTAGAAAGAGGGAAGGTAGGAATCTGGGAAAAAAGTTGTGAGATAAAGTCAAGGATGGAGGAGGAAAAGATATTTTTATGGCAAAACATCTATATGCTTAGAGTTTCCAAAGTGGATGTCCTATCTTGAACCTTAATATGAATTCAGTGGTCTAGTTACCTCTCTTGGTCGCTTCACACTCTTATTTGTTAGCATATCTAAGACCAAGGTTCTTCCAAATCTACCCTTTCTGCAGCTGCCCCCATCCCTAATAATATCAACTTAATTTTTAAAATTTGTATCAATATAGTTATTTTATTTAAAGATTTACTACATTTAAAAAATACAGGTTGAATGTGACATTTTGGTTCCAATAGTAGGGGAGAGGTTCAATATAGAAATGATTAAACATTAATCCTTATAACACAGACAATATAGTATATAGGTCAATTTTTAATTCTGCCTCACAAGTACTGGTAATGCATTTATTCATACAGAGGGGATATAAGTATCTTCGTCCTGTTTTGTCTTTATTTGCACATTCATCATAATCAGATTATTTTCTTTCTTTCAATTAAGTCTGGAACAGAATTATTGCTTCTACTTAATATCAACTTTTCCTTCTGTTTATTCCAAAAAATTGTAGAGCAATCTCTGACCTCATATTTTGTTTCACATTCCTCATCTGATCCATCAACAAATCCTGTCCTGTCTTTAAGACAAAGATCTAGAGTTGAATTGTACCTCAACAGTCTCCTTACTGGTCTCCCTGCTCCATCCTGGTCCTCCTTAGACCTGCCCTCAACACAGTAGCCAGAGTAATGCTTTTAGAACATGTCATATCATCTCCCTACCCTGCTTATAATCTTCCCCTAGCTTCCCATTTTCCTTGGACTAAAAGCCTTATTATTATGGTCTACAAGGACCATCACTTGGCATTTGTACTGTTGCCCTCCATATGGAATATTCTTTGCTCAGACTCTCCATATTCATGTGCTCCTCCGTTAGTCTTTGCCAGTGATGTCACCCAGTTACCATCTAAACTGCCGGCTTCCCTCAGCTCCATTCTCCACTCTCGGCACCCCCTGCCCCCTTTACCTGATTTACATTTCTCTGTAGCACTCACCACCATCTGATGTTTGTGTTAGTCACTAAGTCATGTCCAGCTCTGCAACTCCATGGACTGCAGCCCACCAGGCTCCTCTCTCTGTGGGATTCTGCAGCCCACCAGGCTCCTCTCTCTATGGGATTCTCCAGGCAAGAACACTGGAGTGGGCAGTCATTCCCTTCTTCAGGGGATTTTCCTGACCCAGGGATCAAACTTTGGTCTCCCACACTACAGGCAGATTCTTTATCATCTGAGCCACCAGGAAAGTTTATATAGTATCTATTTATCTGGGTATTGTCTGCTTATTCCCACTAGACTTACTCCCACTGCAGCTGAAATTTTTCTGTTGTTCATTGCTGTAGCCTTAGCCCCTTGAATAGTGCCTACACAGTAAACAGTAGACAGTCAATGGATGTTTGTGGGAAGAAGGAAGGAAGGAATGAAGTAACAAACTAAGGCCTTATAAATGCACTCCAATAACTATCTGTGGAGCAGTAAATTTAAGAACAATTGCTGAAGGTGAACTCAATAATTCCTGAATAATAAATTCAAGAAAGCCTCAGCTATTAAGGGAAGTATAAGACCCAGGCAACAAGGCTGCTTAGTATATGTATCCATAAATACACACACATAGATATGCACACATATACAAAACAAATTTAAATGTCTTTTACTGAAACTGCAAAAAAAATTTCTATAGAATAAGAGACAGTTACTGGAAACCAATGATACAATTTCATTATTACTAGTTGAAGTACATAAAACGTCATTAAGATTACCTATATTGAAGGTGCTGTCTCTGCTGTTTTAGATTAGTCAATACCTGAACATTTGGTGGGCTTTTAAAAATCTGCTTCCTCTCTTGGCTCTCTAGTCATATTTTCCCCCTTAAGTTGCAAGGTACTTAATTTCAAATTTTCTTCCAATAGCAATGATCAGAATTCAAATTCCTAGCTGTAGAAAGACTTTTGAATTCCTTTTTAAGTCTTGCAATAAATGACATCTGAATTTATTCTCATTTATTTGAATGAGCATCTTCAAGGCTGGACTCACAATTCTTCCATTCATATAGCTTCTAATGAGAGTTCATGGAAGGTAAAATTTCTTCTCTCCTCAACCCCACAACACAGTAGATGATGTGACTATTATTTCCTTTTATGAAGTAAGCATTGATTTAAATAAGACCCATAATGACAAATGTTGAGGGAATAGCAAAATAAATTCAAAGAAAGCAACAGGAAGAAGTAATAAAGATAAGGAATAATTTATGAGGTAGGAAAGAAATATACAGTAGAGAATATCAACAAATAAGTATTGGTCATTTGAAAAGGCTAATAAAATCCGGAAGTCACCACTGAGATTGAGGAAGAACAGGCACAAGTTAGCAATATGAAGGATGAAAAAGAGGACAACGCTACAAATTCTTCAGATAAGTAACAGAGAATGAGGATACTATGAACTACTTTCTGCCTGTGTGCTTGATTATGAAACTAACATAACTTTGATTTTAATATTTCACAAGGATCAAAGAAAAGAAATGTCAGTTCAGTTCAGTAACTCAGTCATATCTCTTTACGACCCCACGGACTGCAGTAAGTCAGGCTTCCCTGTCCATCGCCAACTCCCGGACCTTGCTCAAACTCATGTCCATGGAGTCGGTGATGCCATCCAACCATCTCATCCTCTGTTGTCCCCTTCTCCTTCTGCTTTCAGTCTTTCCCAGCATTAGGGTCTTCTCCAAAGAGTCAGTTCTTCACATCAGGTGGCCAGAGTATTGGAGCTTCAGCTTCAACTTCAGTCCTTCCAATGAATATTCAGGACTGATTTCGTTTAGGATTGACTGGCTTGATCTCCTTACAGTCCAAGGGACTCTCAAGAGTCTTCTCCAACAACACAGTTCAAAAGCGTCAATTCTTTGGCGCTCAGCATTCTTTATGGTCCAACTCTCACATCCATACATGACTACTGGAAAAACCATAGATTTAACTAGATAGACATATTTCGGCAAAGTAATGTCTCTGCTTTCAAGACACTGTCAAGATTTGTCATAGTTTTTCTTCCAAGGAGCAAGCGTCTTTTAATTTCCTGGCTGCAGCCACCATCTGCAGTGATTTTGGAGCCCCCCAGAAAAGTCTGTCACCGTTTCCATTGTTTCCCCATCTACTTGCCATGAAGTGATGGGACCGGATGCCATGATCTCAGTTTTTTGAATGTTGAGTTTTAAGCCAGATTTTTCATTCTCCTCTTTCACTTTCATCAAGAGGCTCTTTAGTTCCTCTTTGCTTTCTGCCATAAGGGTGGCGTCATCTGCATATCTGAAGTTATTGATATTTCTCCCGGCAATCTTGATTCCACTTTGTGCTTCATCCATTCTAGCATTTAGCATGATGTACTCTGCATATAAGTTAAATAAGCAAGATGACAATATATAACTTTGATGTACTCCTTTCCCAATCTGGAAAAAGTCCATTGTTCTATGTCTGGTTCTAATTGTTACCTCTTGACCTGCATACAGATTTCTCAGGAGGCAGGTAAGGTGGTCTAGTATTCCCTTCTGTCTCTCTCTTTTTAATTCCCTTCTCTTTAAGAATTTTCCACTGTCTGTTGTGATCCATATAGTCAAAGGCTTTGGTGTAGTCAATAAAGCAGAAATAGATGTTTTTCTGGAACTCTCTTGCTTTTTCTATGATCCACGGATGTTGGCAATTTGATATCTGTTTCCTCTGCCTTTTCTAAATCCAGCTTGAACATCTGGAAGTTCTCAGTTCATGTACTGTTGAAGCCTTGCTTGGAAAACTTTAAGCATTACTTTGCTATCGTGTGAGATGAATGCAATTGTTCAGTAGTTTGAACATTCTTTGGCATTGCTCTTCTTTGGGATTGGAATTAAAACCCATCTTTTCCAGTCCTGTGGCCACTGCTGAGTTTTCCAAATTTGCTGGCATACTGAGTGCAGCACTTTCACAGCATCATCTTTTAGGATTTGAAATATTTCAGCTGGAATTCCATCATGGTCAACCTCACTCATAAAAACACTGATGCAAAAATTCTTAGTAAATTACATGTAAGAAAAAAATCCAACAATGTTTGAAAAGGATAACTATGTATAATGATTAGGTGGGCCTTATACCAATCTGGGCGTTCTTTGGAAGGACTGATGTTGAAGCTCAAACTCCAATACTTTAGCCACCTGATCCAAAGAGCTGACTCATGTGAAAAGACCCTGATGCTGGGAAAGATTGAGGGCAGGAGGAGAAGAGGACAACAGAGGTTGAGATGGTTGTATGGCATCACTGACTCAATGGACATGAGTTTGGGTAAACTCCAGGAGCTGGTAAAGGACAGGGAGGCCTGGTGTGCTGTGGTTCACAGGGTCGCAAAGAGTCGGACACGGCTAAGCAACTGAACTGAACTGAACTGATACCAATCTGCAAACTTAACATTTGATAAAGTAATTCTCAGCGAACCAGAATTAGGAGGGAAAATCCTTAGTCTGATAAAGGATGTCTATAAAAATCCTAGAGCAAATATCATATATAATGGTAAGACATTAAAATCTTTCCCTTTGACATTCAGAAATAGTTGAAGGTGCTTGTTATGACCCCTTCTATTAAGCCTGTTACTAGAGGCCCCAGGGAATAAAACAAGAAGAAAAGTTAAAAAGACTGGAAAGGAAGAAATAAAGCTCACTGTTTGAGAGTAATACAACTATGTAAATAGGAAAAAACTAACAGCAATAATCTACAGCAATTAAATATTCTAATAAATTATTAGAATTGACATAAAATTTGGAAGTTTCTAGATACAAAATCAATATATAAAAATCAATTGAGAGACAATAATGATCTAACTATTTAAAGGAATATGCCATATTCATGGGTTGGAAGCTTCAGTAATTTTGTCAATTCTAAATTTACTTACAGGTTTAATGATATCCAAATTCAATCTCAATAGATTATCCTGTTTTATAGAGATTTACTGAGATTATTATAAATCAAGAAGACTGTAAAATTTGTATGAAAATGCAAAGGGCTTAAGGGAGCTCCCTGGTGGCCTAACGATTAAGACTCAGTGCTTTTACTGTGGTAGCTCAAGTTCAATTCCTGGTTGGGGTGCTGAGATCCTGCAAGCCATGTGGTGTGGCAAAAAAATAAGACAGAGAGAGAGAAAGAAAGAAAAGAAAAAATATTCAGAGGAAAAAAATTTTAAATCCAAGATTTTTAAAAAAGAATTCCTGGGATGCCTTGCTATATGAGGCACTAATACACTGTAAAGCTATAATAAAGATATTGTTGAAATGGTACAGAGAAAAACAAATAGACCACTGGAACAATTAGAAAGCACCAAAATTGGCCCTAAGAACATGTGATATATGACAGAGGTAGCAAAACAGTGTAGCAGGAAAAAGACAGGCTTTTCAATTAATGATACTGGAATAACTGTATATCCATATGGGGAAAACTGAAACTGGACTCCCATCTCATATAATATGCAGATAATAATTACAAATGGATTTAAAAACTAAATTACAAAAAAAAAATCCAAACTTTTAAAGATTTTATGAGATAGGAGAATGAATTTAGGACCTCAAGGTAGAGAAGGATTTCTTAATCAAGGCACCTAAAAAATATTAACCATAAAGGAAAACAAATTCCACAATATTAAAATGATATTTAGTAAAGGCAGCATTGAAAAACCCTGAAAAGATAGGTTTTGCCATAGAATGGGTAAAGATAATTGGTAACATATACAACCAATGAAAACCTAGAATCCAGAACATATAAAGAAATCCTACATATCACAGGAAAAAAGGCATCCCCAGAGAAAATCTGGTAGAAACAAGGACAGGAACCTCAGATAAGAGGAAACCAATGGCCAACAAACACGTGAAAAAGTGGGCCATCTCAGCTACCAAGGAAATGCAATTTATACTATGGTGAGAAACTACTATATTCTCTTCAGTTTGGCAAAGAAGGTAAAAATATTGATCATACCATGGATGTGGCACACAGGAACTCTGAAACACTGCTGATGAGAATGCACATTTTGGAATTATTCTGGCATCCAAATATCTCATAAAGTTGGACATAAGAACAGTCTTTGATCCAGGAACTCTGTTCCAAGTATGGACCCTGCAGAAGTGCAGACTCTGTATACCAAGATAGGCATTCAAGACTGTTCACAGCAGCGTTGTTTATAATTGCCAAAAACAGAAATAATTCTATATTAGTTAAGGTGTCTGCTGTTATAACAACTAGTGAAGTCTCAGGGGCCTGATACACTGAAAGTTTACTTCTTTCTCCCATAATAACTCAGTGAAGGTGATCCTATTCAGAGGCTTTCTTAGGCAGCTTTCCTCCTAATGGTGATCTAGGAATCCAGGGTTTCTCCACCTCAAGACTCTATCATCTTCCACACATGGCTTCCAAGATTACCCACAATCATCTCCGGTCTAGAGAGAGAGGAAGGATCAGGGAGGATCAGATGTTGGAGGTTCCTATGAGCCAGGCCAGAACCCATGTCCACACCTCACTGGAAGGTGGACCTGTAGTCCAGATATTCTCAGGGACGAAGAGGCACCCAGGAGAAAACAAGAGCAGTAATTCATTGTTAGCCTCTGACACAAACCATTCATACAATGGGATGTGATCTGGCAATGGAAATGAACTAACTACACCGACACACAAAAACATGAATGACTCCAATAAAAAATAATGTTGAACAAAAGAATCCAGACCCAAAAGATATTTATGTGGTTTCATTTCTATCTGCATCTATATATGCAGTTCAAAACAGACAAGACTGAACTCTACGGCTAAGGGGATACACATAGATAATAAGAGTATAAAGAAAAGCAAGATGAAAAGTTTAGGCCATATGTCTGGAGGAAGAAGGAATTTGTGGCTAGGATGGATACAACTGTAATGGTTATACAGGGGTTTATGCACTTTTTCCTCATCTGTATTACATTTTATAATATATCCACACATAAAAGTTCCAAAAGTCACATGTCTTTTCTACCTTAATATAAGAAAAACATGCTATTTGGGACAGAGAAAAGCAGTTTCCTTGAGGCTAGAACACCATTACGTGCCTCTAGCAAACTCTAGTGTTCTTGCCTGGAGAATCCCAGGGACAGGGGAGCCTGGTGGGCTGCCGTCCATGGGGTCACACAGAGTCGGACACGACTGAACTGACTTAGCAGCAAACCAAGATTTACTGTCTCCCCTTCTAGAAACTAAATACCTTCCAGACCTAATTTTCTCTGATTTACCATTTCTATGGGGAAGAAAAAGTTGTGTTACCATTTGACATAATTTTGCCAAACACCCAATTCTGTCCTTGTATTGGACACTCCATGAATGTTATTATCTGATACTGTCTTCCATAATTACCGCCCCTCTCCTGAGTTGATGAAATTTGTGGCACCCGCTAGTTTTACAGTTAACAAATGCCACTTTGCTAGGAGCGTTACTCCTCCCCTCATGATCTCTTTATCTTTGTTTCCTATAGTAACTTGTAAATTCCAGTGACTCATATTTCTCTTGTTCCAGACACTTAGCTTTCAAATCTGTATTTTCCACCCTCCAGTGCACAATTGGGTTTATATTCTGTTGTGTCTCCCTTTCATCATCCTTGAATTCTACAGCTGGGAAAAGCTTTCGTCCAGTTCCCCAGCCCTGAACACCTTTGTTTTTCCATTTCACAGACCCAGGAATCTATTCTCGGGTACTGACTCAAACACTTGGCTTTTGAGGGTAGATAATCTGAAGTATCCCCATGCCTCTCTCCTTGCATAAAAGGCATTTGTATTGGTGTCCTTCAGCAGAAACTTCTCTCTGCCTCCTACTGGGATATCCAAAGGGTTTGGTTGGCTTCCAGCCCTGGGTTCCAGAGATGGTGGCATTTTAATGGCAAGATTCCCACTACCTCTCGATCGTGAACCGGGCTGGAGTGAAATGTCCAGTGTAAATGGGAATAAGAAAAGGATAGCGGACGGAGTTGCTTCCCCTTGGCTTCCACTGAATCTTTCAACTTACTTGTCAGATCCGTTTCCACCAAGATCTAGGAAAGTGGGGCTTGCAAGTTCTTTTTTAATCTCTTTCTTATTAAAAAAGAAATTTTTCTCTTAGAAAGCAAGTGCTTTTTCTTTTTCATTCACCCCCAGGAAGAATATCTATTTGAGACAGTGGCCAAATGTTTTTTGGGGGTATTTCTTTTCTATTTTTCCCTCCCTGAGTCAAATTAAGGTGGCCTGAAAGCTGGTTTTCACGTTGTGCACAGTTTATCTCTGGTGATGTTGGTACAATTTATCGGCACACTCTGTGACTGAATCACCTCTTTGGAGAAAAAGTGCAAGTTACACAACTAACACTCATAAAACTAATGAGCAGATAAACAGCAGACCCCAAAGCTGGGAAACAGTAATGGAAATAATCCAGGCGGATATAATTTATTACTTGTTGTTTTCTAATAGTTTATCATACAATCTGACTATTGTTGATTTCAGGGGTTTCATCTTCAGATTCAAGTTTCCTATCAGGCAGAGGCTGTTTAGGGCATCTTGGGAGGAGAATCAGAGTGCAAGGAAGTGTGATTTTATGCAGGGCTTCCCCACGGCTGGCTCCTCCCTCATCTCTTTCTATTGTAAATTACCTGAGACAGCCTGTGGTAAAGAATCTGGAGCTATTTTGACATTAAAATAAAAGTCCTTTTAAAAATGGCATTTATTATTTTCAAAAACAAATTGGCAAAAATACTTTCAATCTAAAATGCTTCAAGTGATTACTTTGGGCATTTCAAAAAATAATTTAAAGTATCAGACCTGTTTTAAAAAAAAAAACTCAAAAATTCTAAAATGTGCCTACTAAAAAAAGAAAGCAGTAATTTGTTATATGTATAGATCTCAAGCTTTAATATGACATGATTTCTAAACCTTATCATGTCAGCATCCTCAGTTTGTCATGGCTTAACTGAAAAAAATTATTTTTACATCTGATAAAATAGAAATATTTCTCATGGAAAAGCATAAAAATTTCCAGTGAATAGAATGCAGTGATCATATAAAGGCTCATCAAGCCTAGCAGATACCTGGCATTATAACAGTGCCCTGAATCCTTAAAGATTGCTTGGAGGCAAACTAATTTGAAAAGAACTACATAAATATTAAAAATATCCATGCTGGTTTAAAAAAAAAAAGAAACTTTCTTCTAACTGGACTACATGACTTCTTAAAGAAGATTTTTCTTTATAAAGGAGAATACAGAGGCTTATTTAAATGATGTTTAATAATCAACTACAGTCAAGAAATAATAAATTAAAGCTACTACCCCCACCATACTCTCAAATTAGGCATGTACTCGCACACACACAAGTACACACAGTTAACTGATGTGGTGGCAATTTCAGTTTAAATTGTCTGGATTTTTCTGGTTGATCTTACACATTGAATAATAATATAAAGTGTTTTGGGGTGCAATCACTTTATATTAATGGTCGATTCCTTGCACAAATAATGCTTTTCAGAAATCTACCTTAAGGGAAAAAATGTTGAAGGAGGAACATTCACTTTTCCCCCATGTCTGCTGTATCTTTCTCCTAAAACTGTGCTCTCTGATTAAAAGAAAAAGTTAAAGATGTCCTAAAGTAAAATAAACCATAAACTAGAATTTAACTATCAGTATGGTATTTGAGGGTTGGGGAAGGGAATGTGTAGATGGGGTGGGGTACACTAAGGGAAGTGGTTTAACAGCTGGTTCTCCTTCAAAGATATAAGGCAGGTTAGGGTATTTTTCATGTTTCCTCCAGAGCTGCCAGTTTCTGCTCACCAGCAACCCCAGAACACACAGGCTCTCCTC
>SJYX01021621.1:359465-406057 GCA_006410675.1 Oreotragus oreotragus
CCCCCCCCCCCCCCCCCCGATCCTCACACTGTCCAGTGCCCTCGTTCCTTCCATCTTCTGTGTCGGTGCAACCAGCTCGGGGTTGTGCCCTAAATACTGGAAAGTCACAAATCACTGGTTCAAATAGACCCGCTTCTTCAAAGGACAGAGTGGCGAGTGGTGAGGGAAGAGGGAGGAGAGATGCTTAAAGTGATTTACGACCCCCCTAGGAGAGGGGTTTTGGCACCTGGGCCATTATGCTGGGACCAGGATCCGGCAAGTAACAAGACATTGAAATGTACAAGGGGCTGGTAAGAACAGTTCAATTTTCCCTGGATTAGTCAGGCATTTGATACAAATAAGTAAACACCAAAATCACCTCCAACACAGTCCAAAACACCTCTTTCCCCTTTCACTATCTTTTTTTCCCTCAAACAGTTTGAAAGAGACTAGAGACTAGAAAAAAGAGGTCTTGTGTATTCAAAGTGCTAATTCAGAACTTCTTTCTCTAATGCTCTCATGAAACATTTTAATTGTCTGACTTTGCATTCAAAAGCCTTGTTTGCAACTCCTAATTGCAGGCTGCTTTGAACAAATAATTGAAATGCATGACTTGTGGGGCCTGCTTAAACAATTATAATGTGCTTTGCCGCTAGGTGCCCGTCCCCCTCCCACCCCCGGCCCTTTCTGCATAATGACGAGCAGCCAGCTTGATATTTGCAGGCAAGTTAAAACCATGCTAATTTGCTGCACTGCAATCTGGGACCGTGGCAGAGGCGGTACCTGCATTAGTGCTTGCCACAGCAAAAATGGCTCTCATAGTTCAACTGAATGTTAAGAAGACCTTTTCGTTTTCTGCTGAGAGACTCCCACTGGGGTTTTGTTTTCAAAATACAAATCTTTCACGTGCCTGTTAGTTTTGTATCTACACACAATTTATGGAGCTATTTTCCTGAAGATGTTCCCTAACCTGATTTTAGCATAGTCCTCAACAAAAGAGGTTCCTTATTTTCAGGGGGCTCAGGTTTAGAAATGAAACAGAAGTGTCCAGGTCTCAGGATCGGCCCAAGACTTGCCACAGCTGAGGACCACACACAGGGATGCGGTGCCTGAAAAGCGGTCGCAACTCCCTCACTCTGAGGATCTAGGACAGGACATCAGATGTGCCTGCACGGAGTCTCCCTGTCAGGATTCAGAGGCTTAAACAGACGAAGACTGTGCTCTCTTGCGTTCTGAACATGAAATTTGTTTTGAAATTGTAGCGAAACACACATAACAGAAACTGTACTCTTCTAACTGTTCACTTAAGAATGCCCAGTTCAGTGGCTTTCACACACATTGGTGTGTGATCACCAATATCTACCCACAGAACTCTTTTCATCTTGTAAAACAGAAACTCTGCACCCATTAAAGGTTAATGCCCCATTCCCCCTCCCTACAGCCACCGTTCTACTTTCTGGCTCTATGAATCTGACTACTCTAGATTGCGCTAGTGTAGATTTAAAAAAAAAAAAAAAAAAGATGCTAAACAGAGCATTTAAAAAAAATCCAACCTTACGAGTTTTAAGATTAAAAAGATAAACATTTTACTCTTTAAGAAAGAACTATATCTTTATTGGAGTGAAATGGTCCAGGTAACTGGCAATTCTCACATTATCTTATTTCTATTTAAGATGTTGGGTGGAGGGAATGCTGAGTAGACTGAGAAAAACGTAGACCAAAAAGTTCACTCTTGTAAGATGGCAGTTCTGCCTGATAAAAATAGCACTAAAAATGACTTCTCTGTTCCCAGGTACCTCTTAGATGCCCCGGTGGTCTTGGCACAATCCAAGGATGGAGTCTCTGGTGGTCCAGGCACTATGCTTCATATTTGATTAGTTTTAAGGGCTCACAATGACCCCTGAGATGGGTACTTCTCTTTCGTGGATGTGGGAAGAGAAAGCTCAGAAAAGATGGGTAAGTTGCCCAAAGTCACACAGAGACTCTGTAGGGAGACTGAGATTCCAGCCTGGTTACTGGGACTCAAGACTTCTTTTCAAGTCACTGAGCAGCACAGCAGGAAGTATCTACAGGAAGTGGTGCTTCAAAGACACTAGCTGTTTGGTAGGGGGAGTGGGGATTAACAGCAAAGACACAGGTGTAGCAGGTGTGTGGGACTGAGGGAAGAGAATTCCTCATCATTGTTAGGAATACCCCAATCTTGCCTGCAATATGTTGTACCCAGCAGGTGGTACTGGGACCCTCTTTGAGAATCTCTGGCCTAATGTTTCTTGGTCTTAATCTCCAGAGAAGAGTCTGAGGATACTCTCCATAACCCACTTTTGAGCTAAGAAAGCTATTCATCCCAGTAACAATAGCTGGCCTTTATTGAGTGATTACCATGCGCCAAGCTTTGTATGCATCACAAATACAGACAGCCTTGTTCTCAAGTTCCCACACTTAACACTACAGTGGAAAAGTTCTCCTAACATACAACACAAGCTGCAGAGCCCCTTTCTACTCCAAACCTTCTGTGCAGAGCCTGTGCATGTGACCATTGGGTGTATTGCTCCAAATGGGACGCTCTTATCTATAAGGCTCAGACCAAGCTGTTTGAAGTGTATATTTGAGTCTTTTGAATTACCATATGGTGAAATGGAAGAAAGCATCCACTTTGCTTTTCTAGGCAGGTGGTCAAGTCCCTCTAGGTACCCACTAGAGAAAGAAACTAGTGGGAAGGGAACAGCAGTTTCCAAATCTTTTTGGCATCAGAGACCAGTTTCGGGGAAAACAAAGTTTCCATGGGCCAGGCTGCAGTGGATGATTTTGTGATTATTCAAGTGCATTACATTTATTGTACACTTTATCTCTATTATTATTATATCAGCTCTGCCTCAGATCATCAGGCATCAAATCCTGATGATCTGAGGACTCTTGAACTATAGAGGGAATAAAAAGATATGGACAGTCTCTGTCTTGGGATAGAATTTTTGTTTCAGGCATCTTGTTGACTGAAGCACAAACTCCTACATTATTTTGTTCCTTTGAAGCCCAAATAAAAAATTCAAATTTGTGCTATGGACATCAAATGATGTACACATTTATTATGAATTTCCCCCCAAAGTATTCATTCATAGTACAGTAATTCAGAGCCCTGACTTTGAAGCTTGAAAACTCATGTTCAAATCCTGTGTCTGTCTGTCATTTATTAGCTGTGTGATCTTGGGCAAGTTACTTTCCTCATCTGGAAAATGGGAATAACAACAGTACCTACATCAGAGAGGTTAGTGGAGCTACATGGGTTAAGTGCTGANTAGTACAGTAATTCAGAGCCCTGACTTTGAAGCTTGAAAACTCATGTTCAAATCTTGTGTCTGTCTGTCATTTATTAGCTGTGTGATCTTGGGCAAGTTACTTTCCTCATCTGGAAAATGGGAATAACAACAGTACCTACATCAGAGAGGTTAGTGGAGCTACATGGGTTAAGTGCTGAATAAATGATACCTGCTATTATTACCCTGAGAGATAATTAGGCCTCCAAAATGTTCTTGTCAAACACGCTTTACCAGAATTTAACCAAGCTTTCACGTCTACAATGAAGGCTTTAAAAGATACAAGAAGTAGAAGGACAAACTACACGATACTACAAGGGGAAAGCATCAGACAGAATTATGATACAGGACAAGCGGCCAGTATCTTCCTCTTGATTGTTATCCAACAATAATGTGTCTTCCAATTAGTCTAATGTTTATGCTTCCGTTATGGGGCCACTGGGCCTGGGCAGAGCAGGTCTTAGGTCCATGTTGTGATGAAAGCTAGCTGACTACCCTCAACCACACAGTCAGTAAGGACCAAGGTATAAGAACACAGCATCCTTTCCCCAACATCTGTTTTTCTCAACTCCCCTTCACCTCTGCCCCACCCCACGCCAACTCCTGTACCTCAAACGCTGAGATCATTTTGATTTGGCTTCTCTAACTACAGTTAGGAGAACAGCTGAGACAAAACAAACAGAAAAACTGAAACCCACCCCACACGTCGGGATTGATTTACCTTTTTGTAGATTTGAGTCACTGCTACCTGCTGAACTTGCTACCTGACTGTGTCCTCGGGTGGTGGGCCAGGGCTGACTCACTTTGCCCCAAGTGTCTGATGAAGGAAAGCACATTCAAAGGCAAATCTGCTCACTCTGCAGTTTGCTCTTGATTATTCACTAAGACTTTCAGGACTTATCTAGTAGGTGTTACTGGAAGAATCTGCAGCTGTGAATGTGGTCCTCTTTGCCCAGCATCTAGTCCAATAAGAGACACAGCCAAGTTTTCAGATGTGTTTTCTGCTGAGGATGTCTTTTACCATTTTTCATCTTTAAATACTGACCTAACTCAAAGGGACGCCCCCCCAAAAAAAAACTGGGAATTTAAGCATCATAATGAAGGGCTGACTGTAATGAATTGAAACACAAGGACTACCTAAAATTCCACAACTCGATAATAATAGTCAAAAAGAGAAAGCAAGCAAATAAACTCTCATTTATTATCATTGGAGTAGGTTATGATACCAACTCCTTACTAAGAAGACTGTAAATAACTATATTTCGAGAATACATCAAATACCAGTTGACAAGGTAAGGTCTTCTCTATGGGTAAATACTGGTTAGGAAATGTAGACGAAATGATAAAATTAGAAAAATCAGCATTTTGCAATCCCTAAAGAAATATTAGAGTCAACCAAGGATCCTCTGTGGACAGTAGAAGATAGGGAATTAGATTCACACAGTTCAAAGTATCTCCTCTCCCTGACACACCAGATTCCTCACGAGTGACAAGTCGAAAACAAGCAGGGCATCGGAGTACGTGATACAAGCTCATGACCCTCAGCATGACAAAAGTATGACAATCAGACGTTGTGTGCCTCTTGCAATATAAAGTACACAGCACCACCTATAAAATATTCTCATCAAAAACATTTCACCCAAATCACTGCCTTTAGATGCAGGAAATATAGGGAGGAGAAAACAAGATAAATGTCATCACGAGAGGAAAAAAAACTCAGACAATTCAAGAATTATGATACATTCCTCAGGACACTAGTCTTGTATCCTCAATTAATCAATGTCATGAAAATGGAGAGGAGACAAAGAGATGGATCCTAGCATAAATAGTCCACAAGAATCAGGATTATGGGATTCTATCATTTTCTGGAAGCTGGCTTTCTTTCAAGAACAGTGCCCACTGCAAGGAACAGGCCATATTAGGCCCTCAGGACATATCTATTCAATGAAAGAATAAGTCAGCCAATGGACTCTACAGACGAGATCAAACAGGCTCCAAGAGCTAACTGCTTTGCTCAAGGACAGGTAGCTGGCTAGCAGCCAAGCTGGGACTAAAACTTGGTCTGTCTGTTCCTAACCTTCTTATGCAAGGCTCTACTTTTTGCTTTCTCATGTATAATTTAGCACTACATTTTACAAACCTTAAGAAACATAGCATCAGCCAATGGACTCTACAGACGAGATCAAACAGGCTCCAAGAGCTAACTGCTTTGCTCAAGGACAGGTAGCTGGCTAGCAGCCAAGCTGGGACTAAAACTTGGTCTGTCTGTTCCTAACCTTCTTATGCAAGGCTCTACTTTTTGCTTTCTCATGTATAATTTAGCACTACATTTTACAAACCTTAAGAAACATAGCAACCAAATATAATGTGTGGTTCTTAGTTGGATCCTTGAATAAACCAACTACAAAACACATCTTGAAAACAACTGAGAAACTGAACAGGGACTGGCTACTGGATGACACAGAGGAGTCTCTGACGATTGCATCAGGTGAGATAACGGAATTGTGGTTACACAGGAAGTGGTCTGTCCTTATCTTCCAGAGACACATACCAAAATTTTTAGGGGTAAAAGTCATGACACTGGCAATTTTCTTTAAAATACTCCAGCACAAAGACCTTGGTGGAGCACTCGTGGTAGCATGTTAATAACTATTAAACCTAGGGAAACGGGTGCTGCTGCTGCTGCTAAGTCGCTTCAGTCGTGTCCAACTCTGTGCGACCCCATAGATGGCAGCCCACCAGGCTCCCCCTTCCCTGGGATTCTCCAGGCAAGAACACTGGAGTGGGTTGCCATTTCCTTCTCCAATGCATGAAAGAGAAAAGTCAAAGTGAAGTCGCTCAGTCTGTCCGACTGTTAGCGACCCCATGGACTGCAGCCCAGCAGGCTACTCCGTCCATTGGATTTTCCAGGCAAGAGTACTGGGGTGGGGTGCCATTGCCTTCCCCGAGGGAAATGGGTACATGGTATTTTTTGCTCGTGTTTTGTTTTGTTTTCGGCTATGCTGCTTGTGGGATCTTAGTTCGCCTACCAGGGATCAAAGCCAGGCTCTCGGCAGGGAGACTGCAGTCCTAGCCACTGGAACTACCTGTACATGGGTATTTATTTATTAAGATGTTCTTTCATTTACTTGAAAATGTTCATAATAAGACAGAAAGATGACTGGTTGATTAACAGGCAGAGAGATTAGACAGAGAGAGAGATAGAAATCCAGCCAGCAAAAGCCTGGAATTCTTTCATTTCTCAATGTTCCTCAGTTTTACCTAATTAGGATATGAATGATACAAAAGAAAAATTTCCCAAACAGCTATTTTTAAAGAACTTTAGAATTAATATTGATTTAATTCTCAGCAGAAATAACTATTCTTAAACACCATTAAATCACATGTATTTGCACAGTACAATGTCCTGAACAGACAGGTTAGAAGCCACTGAAGAGTCCAAAAATATTTAAGATGTGTTCCTCAAACACTGCATTGGAACTGTTTTTCCTCATCAACAAAAACTAGAAGGGGAGGATGCCAAGGACAACCGAGGTTAGTCAATCCCGGGCTACAGCAGACTTTAGCTTTCTGCTCGTGCTAAATCTGAGGAGAAGCATGCGACCCTTGGTTAAAGTACTCTCCATCACATCTGAATAGTAATTCTAAGAGCGTGCCACAGAGAGGACAAGCAATTGGCTTCTGCTTAACATTCTGCTGACCCCAAAGAATTCAGCTACTTGACATTTGGGAAACAGGATACGGAGAGACAGCTCTTTCTTCCTATCTATTCATTTTTTAAAAAAAAGGGCAATTTATTTTTCCCCTGCATTGGATTTATGTTGCTGCGTGCAGGCTTTCTCTAGTTGCAGCAAGCAGGGGGCTACTCTCTCTCCTAGCAAGGGCTCTAGAACACGTGGGCCACAGTAGTTGCAGTATAAGGGTTTAGTTACTCCATGGCACGTGGAAGCCTCCCGGACAAGGGATGGAATCCGTGTCCCCTACATAGGCAAGCAGGGTCTTAGCCACTGGACCAGGCAAGTCCCTCTTCTACCTATTCTAACCTCCAGGTCTACCCACAGAAGAGGAGTCATCTGTCTGTGGCTGCAGTGATCATACCGTACCTGCTCAGTGCCAGAATACCGTAAACTGCAAGCAGAGACTACAAATTTGAACACGAGAAAATATTGAGGAAACCTTTGATTCATCACTGCATGAGCTTAAGGAGCTAAACTATGCATGAGAGAAAACAGAAAGATGATTATGGAAGGAGCACTGTCTTTGGAATGGGTAGACCCGGGTGTTCGCCCCAGTTTTGCCTCCAACTGGCTACCTGTCAATCGACACATGACTAAGCCTTTCTTATCTATTAGATAGCTATCAATCTATTTTCCTTGTGCCACAACTGTTTTTTGAGAGCACAGTAAGTTTGAGGATGAGATGGCTGGATGGCATCACCGACTTGATGGACATGAGTTTGGGTGAACTCCGGGAGTTGGTGATGGACAGGCAGGCCTGGCGTGCTGCAGTTCATGGGGTCGCAAAGAGTCAGACACGACTGAGTGACTGAACTGAGCTGATGTGCCAGCTAAGAAAACATGTCTGCTTCCAGAAAATGAAAGACATCAAAAGCTACGTAGGGTACTCCTGAATTATCTTTGGCTCCACTTTCCCCTTCCCCTCCTTTTGCCTGATGCTGTGTCAACACTAGGATGTATGTCCATCAAAGCAGAGAAAAAGCAAACTGGTAGCCCATGACCAATCCAACTCACCATCATGGTCTGTGTAGGTTATAAAGGGGACCTGCCCAGGTGTTCTTCTAATAGGGAAGTACTTCTCCATACTGCTGTCTTTATCAAAATTAGGAAAATCAGACAGAGGATAGATTAAGAGCAAAAGATGTTTTCAGGGAAATGGTATTGAGCATACACTGGGCCCTGCCTTCTGTTTTTTTTTGTTTTTTGTTTTTTGTTTTAAACATATACCCTGTCTGATCTGTATAGCTGTTGAGTTTGTGATGCTTCTCTCTAAAGGACAAGTCTGTCTGTGCCCTGTCTCTCCAAAGGCATGTTGCTCCCTAATACAAGGGGTTGTGGGGGAGAAGCAGGGAGAGGAAGTTGAGCAGAGGCTGCCCTCTTTCTATAACTTTGCAGTCACAGCACAGCCAGACCCATCTCACACTTGAAGCTGAGACACGCTGGGGATTATCTGGCTCAATTCTGTTACTTAATATATGAAGAAATCAAGCCTCAGGGAAGTCAAGAGCTTGACACAAGCCAGACAGCCGAGCCGGAACAAGCTGAACCCGAGGGTTTTTTCCTCTCCTTTAAGACGCCTCACCCTCAAGTGAAAGCGAAACTATAGCTTCTATTAAATCATGTTTTGTATCATCTCTGAGGACCACAACTTTAGACAGGTTTGTTTCCACTCCAAGTTGATGGTCTAAGTGAAATCCCTCCTGCTGTCCTGGCATTAGGAGCCCAGAAAAAAACGAGCCCCCAAGAGTAGGCCCATTAGCAGCATGTTCTGCAAAGCTTCTCCAGTTGACTAAGGAGCACTTCAGAGAGCCAAGTTCATCTCTCTCATGTCGCAAGAGAACACAGGCTCTTGCAGGAATGTCATAAGTGCAAAACAAAGGAACTTGGGGAAAGCAGTAGAGTTTTGGGTTAAGAATATGAACTTCGAAGTCAAACCAGACCTGGTGGGGTGGGGGCAACTCTTCTTTGACTCCGAAAGCTTCCCTTTCTGCAATATCAAGCAACTGGTAGCACCTATTTCATACTGTCCTTGTTGGAATGAAATGAGATGATATAAGTAAGATAACGTCAGCACATAATAAGTACCAGAAAGACATTAGTCAGCATGATTATAGCTAGGCAAACAAATATATCATGTGCTTGGACTGCTTTTAGTTGTTCCTGTTTTTGGAGAGACCAGATAATCGTAACTCCCTTTCACAAGTCATTTAGGTATTGAAATCTCAATAGACATTTTGAACAAAGGTTAGGTGGCTCAGCAGTAAAGAACCTGCCTGTAGTGCAGGAGGCGCAGGAGTTGCAGTTTCAATCCTTGGGTCAGGAAGATCCCCTGGAGGAGAAAATGGCAACCCACTTCAGTATTCTTGCCTGGAAAATCCCATGGACAGAGAAGCTTGGCAGGCTACAGACCATGGGGTTAAAAAGAGCTGGACACAGCTGAGCCACCGCACAATTCAATATGATGAAAACAGACAATTTCCCAGCATAAATCTTTTTTTTTTTTTTTAAATTTAAGGGGACCTCAAACCAAGTTCAACTCTAATTGGGTACCTTGGCGAGACTGTTAGTCTGTTCTCCCTGTAGTATGTCAAACTGGACATGCTTACTAACGGGCCATTCCTTTTCTGCTTTATTCACAGTGGGTACTTCCAGAATAAGGCAGCAGTCACTACTAATAGCAATCACTACTAGTGTGATTTTGAAAAGTGAAAAGAGACAAAGGAAAAAAGCCCAAGTGATTCCTTCCTGTGCAAATGTCCATAATTGCTTCCCAGTCCCAGCAGTCCCCAAGCCACCACATAAGCAGCTGTTTGTATGGCATTGTGATATGTACCCTTTTGTTAATCCCCAAGCTTAATAGACTCCTGAGATGGAGTGTAAATTGTGGATTATTAGAAGGAGTACTCTTCTCAAATGATTTTTTGAGGGAACACTTGGCTTTACAAAAGGTGTAAGGTTTACTCTAAAAGTAATTCATTGAACATTTTAAAAAGGAAACAATTGTAAAGGGCAGATAACTAACAGAGTGATATCAACAGGACCTCAAGTTAGGCACTTCTTTGGCAGTCCAGCGGCTGAGACTCCATGCTCCCATGCAGGGGGCCTGGGTTCCATCTCTGGTCAGGGAACTAGATTCCACATGCGGCAACTAAAGATCCTGCGTGCTGCAAGTAAGAGCCAGTGTAGCTAAATAAGTAAAACTAAATATTAGAAAAACACGACAAATACACACACATACACACATATATATCACAAAATGTTTATAGCTATTGATATTTCCTGGGTAGTGAAGTAGTGGCTAATTTTTATTTCACTTTTACCAGTCTGTATTTGCTATTTTTATTACAATAAGCGTGTTCCTGTTTTTCAAAAGAGAGCGAGAAAGAAAGAAAAAAATCAATTTAAGGAAAAACGAACAAAATGAAGTATTCTGGAGATCATTACCAGTGGGGAGGCTGGCTATAATTGTAGAACAACTCTTGTCTTTGCTGACGCTTGCCAATAGCCCCATCTCTAAACTGGCCTGTCAAGGAACACCCCCTGAGGACTCAGGGCCTTGGGGTCTCAGTAGTGATATTTATATGTTACAATAAACATGTCTGCCATCGTACAGATTTCACACTCTGACCTTTCCCATTTCCAAACTCTGAATCTATGTCTATCACATGTGTTCTTTTCTTTGGCAAATGGAATTGCCACAAGAAGTAGAAACATTTAATTTTTAACAGTTAATTCCTTTAAGTTGGGAGTGGAGGCACAGTCTTATTAGTGCTTTGTAGTATGAAACTGTCTGGGTTTTATGGTCTTTTCTCAAGTGACATTTTCAGATCCTTTCGTAAGACAGTGGCACCCACTATGCTCCACTGACAGTCAGGGGAGTGAGAAGATACACCCACCAGAATGTCAGCTCTAGTTGGCTGGTGACAGTAAGCAGTGAGGAGGGGGAAACTCATCTCACGCAAGTCTGGGGAGTGAGTTTTCAGTGCTTCTGTATATATTTGCTTCACGTCTAGGGATGTTTTAGGTCTTGGCTTATAGGTCACTTCTACAGGAATGTCCTTCCTGGCTCCTCAGATTAGCTGGTCCCCTGTTGTGCTGTTATTGTACTTTGTATTTCTCACCGTGACATCTCTCATGCTATAATCAAACAATTACATGGGTAACTGTGTGTTTAACTGTCTCTCCCACTAGTCAGCAAGAGGAAGGATTATGTCTTTTTGCTGCAATATTCTCAACACCTAGTTCTGAGGCTAGAACATAGTTATTTACTGAACAACTGAGTAAATGAATGAATGAAATACATTTCTAGCCAGTTTCTTTGCCCTCTTTTGGTTAGGGGGCATTCAACTTCATATTGATTGCTTACCAAAGTCATGATAATACAAATTTTAAAATATTTGCTCTGCATTGCTACACAGTGATTACTGGATATAACTGGTCCTTTATACTTTTTCAGGGCTTTCCAAGCCCTAAGGTGGTATAGCTGTGGTTGCTGGTTTCACAGTAGATTTGAGGAAAAGAAGGCTCAGCAAACGACTGACCCAACCGAAGTCACAAAGAGCTAGAAGCGCCAGCGTGAGTGTTTCCCATATACTCACTGACCCTCGGGGATGAGTGGGTAACCTGCTCTCTTGAGCATCAGCCCTGACCCTGCAGCCTTTTCTCTGCAGAACATCTGGTCCTGAGCCCCCTATACTTTAGAGGCTCAAAGATGGTGGATGTGACGAATAATGTTTCAAACTTACTCCAAATTTTTATTTTATAGAGGCACTAGAGATGATTTTACAAGCATTTTTATTTTAATAGTTACAAATCGAATGTGAATTATAAAAAATTATCACCAGACACAAGATTAACCTTTTCCTATCTCTTACTGCTTTGGATGATGCTATGTATAAAGAAAAGTCAGTTTAAAGAAATACATCAAATAAATAGAATAAAAATAGTTCACAGATCTCGCAAATACTGGGAAGGCATTACAGAAATAGCTGAGT
Organism: Oreotragus oreotragus; assembly: GCA_006410675.1. Classification (NCBI taxonomy): domain Eukaryota; kingdom Metazoa; phylum Chordata; class Mammalia; order Artiodactyla; family Bovidae; genus Oreotragus; species Oreotragus oreotragus. The sequence goes on from SJYX01021621.1 coordinate 371,487, forward strand.
TTGGAAAACATAATTTTAAGTCTAAGAATTGAAGAACTAGGTATTCAGTAAATGTTCATTCATCCTTTTATCGCAAAAATGTGTTGAGATCCTAGAGTCTTAATTGCTAGAGAAACAATGGTAAGCAAGATAGTAGCCCTACTCTCAGCAAGCTACAGCCATTCACATGAAGGAACAGAGGAAGAAAGGGAAGGGAGGGACTGAAATGAAAAGGAATCTTGTCTAGATTGGCATTTCTAAAGTTCTTGTTCTTCTAGGAGCCATCACTGTAAAAATATGCATGGATATTTAGAAATCATACCCTCTTTGTTTTCATTTTTTGAATATTGATAAAAATGTTCAAAATGTCTATTTTTATGTTGAAGTAATAAGGGCAGCAGAGAAGGCAATGGCACCCCACTCCAGTACTCTTGCCTGGAGAACCCCATGGATGGAGGACCCTGGTGGGCTGCAGTCCATGGGGTCACTAAGAGTCAGGTACAACTGAGCAACTTCACTTTCACTTTTCACTTTGATACATTGGAGAAGGAAATGGCAACCCACTCTAGTGTTCTTGCCTAGAGAATCCCAGGGACGGGGGAGCCTGGTGGGCTGCCTTCTATGGGGTCGCACAGACTGCCTGCTATGTGGGAGACCTCGGTTTAATCCCTGGATTGGGAAGATCCCCTGGAGCGGGGGGGGGCATGGTAACCCACTCCAGTATTCTTGCCTGGAGAATTCCCATGGACAAAGGAGCCCGGCGGGCTTCAGTCCATGGGGTCACAAAGAGTCAGACACAACTGAGCAACTAAGCACATAACATCACAATAATGGTAGGTAATGAATTTTACATTTTGGATTTTTCAACAATGTGAAAAAAAGGAGGGAGGGAGGGAGAAAGAGGGAGGGGGAAGGAGAGAGGGAAGACAGGAGGGAGGGAGGAAGGGGAGGAAGGAACAATATTCAAATACAGGAATTTTGAAGACTATGTTAGAGCTAGGGGGCTTCCTAGGTGGCACTAGTAGTAAAAGAACCTGCCTGTTAATGCAGGAGACACAAAAGACGTGCATTTGATCCCTGGATCAGGAAGATCCCTTGGAGAAGGAAATGGCAACCCACTCCAGGATTCTTGCCTAGAAAATCCTATGGACAGAGGAGCCTGGCAGGCTCCAGTCCATAGGGTCTCAAAGAGTCAGTCACAACTGAAGTGACTTAGCATGCACTCATGCAGGAGAGAACGATTTTGAGATGGTCCTCAAATTATCCCACCTGACTACAGTCCCCACAGAGAGAAGCATAGAAAGTATTAGGTCTTACTGACTTTCCTTTGGAGGTTCAAGAGAGACAAGATTATCAGTATAGATTTTTTTCTAGCAATATCTAGGTCCATTTGGTAGATTTTTAAAAAATATTTTACTTCGTTTTTTAAGTTGTTGGCTGCTCTGAGCCTTCTTTGCTGCGAGTGGGCTTCCTCTAGCTGCAGAGAGTGAAGCTGCTCTCTAGTTAAGATATGCGGGCCCCTCGTTGCAGTGGCTTTCTTGTTGCCGAGCATGGGTTCTAGGTGCGTGGGCTTCAGTAGCTGTGGCTCTCGGGCTCAGCAGTTGTGAGGCAAAGGCTTAGTTGCCCTGTGGCATGGGGGATCTTCCTGGACCAGGGATTGAACCGGTGTCCCCTGCATCGCAAGGCAGATTCTTAACCACTGGGCCACCAGGGAAACCCTGGTAGATATTTTGACTACTACATTATCTGGATGTGTTAGTCATACAAATGTCCCTCAAGCCAAAGATGCAGTGAATGACTACAAATGTGCCTCACATACTAGATTTTGAACTCTAGAAATTTTGAGAGATGAGGCGAGAGGAGCCCTAGGAACTACAGATGTTTTTCCTATCACACTGAAGTGAGGAAAACCACACAAGCAAGAATATACTCTGGAAAACTTCGCGAGATTTCTAACATAGATACTTGACTGGCTGTTTAAAAAAGGAAAGTACTTGGACATGCATATTTGAGAAGAAAGTACAACAAAGCCCCTGATTTTGGATATCAGTTCAAGTTTTTAAGTCTGAATCTCTACCACTTCATGGAAAATCCATCTTCGTTTGCAGGAAGCATTTTCCCCAGTTCGCCATTGCTTTTCGAGGAAGATGGATAGATCTGCATCTGGCATTCTAATTAGATTACAGAATAATGACCAGGGAGATCTTGAGGAAGAGAGGATAATTTATTAGTCACATTACTTCCACCCTATCTAAGAATTCAGGAGTAAACGAATTGCCCTAGGATTCACTTATCACACTCAGGAGACAAAACACAAGTAGGAAACAAGAAGCTACAGTGGGGTCACGGTAAGAGCTTGCAGTCACTTCCAACCACTCCCATCACTTTCCACCTGGAGAATCATGCTGAAGGAAAGGGATGGTTGTAGTAGCTATCACAAGCTGACATATGTCGGGCAAACTTAATTATCCAAATTAGCCTTGTGAGGTAGATGGAAGTATTCCTATTATACAGAAGGTGAAAATTTAAAATGCAGAAAATAACTTACCCAAAGTCACACAGTTGATACACGATGGAACAAGTGTTTGAGCTCAAGTACGATGCTAAACCCATGCTCTCTACTGCTCTCCTGCCTCCCAAAGGACCACTTCCTAATTACATGATACTCAACTACAGCTGGAGCAGGACACATGATACCCAACTACAGCTGGAGCATCTCAGGGCCCAAGAACAATCTGCAAGCTGCATTTAAACAAAATATCAAGCAATTAAAATATCTAAACAAAATATAAAAACAGTAACAAGCAATACTAATAACCAGCCTATCACTTGGTTCATTTCAGAGTCAAAGCCCAAATAAACTGATGGAGAGGCTGTGGTGCTCCAAACACCTTGGAGACGGGGGAGGCAAGCAGGGACACAAGAGGCTGGCGCCTCCTCCTCTGCCCACGTTTATCTCCTCAGCGCAAGTCCTCAAGCCCTCAGGCTATGTTTCCCCGGGCAGTGAGGTGGAAGCCGTTTGCCATTCTGAGAGTTAAACTGGCCAGATTTGTTTCCTTCCATTTCATTAACCTGTCTGCTGTTTGGTGTCGAGGGCAGAAGGCGGTGGCACTTTGGAGGGATAGAAAAAGAACCTGATGACCTAGGGACTGGACCACTCCTTAGAAGGGGAACTTTGGGCTTAATATCCTTAATATCACTTAATATCCTGTCTGTAAAACAGGAGGTTCCTCACCTCATGGAGAAGACTACAGTAAGTCCCCTACATATGAGTGAGTTTCATTCTGAGAGTGTGTTCATAACTGCAACAAAGTTAGCCTGTTTAGGTACCCAACTAACACAATTGGCTCTATAGTACTCTACTGTACTAGGTTTTTAGTACTTTTTTCCACAAATAATACATAAAAACAAACAAAAAACAAAGGAAACATTTTAAATCTTGAAAAGTAAAGTAGTATAGTATAACAGCTGACGCTTCTTAGCAATACCAGCTATACCACTACTCCCTGTATGCTTCCGGACATCCTGGGCTTGAAACACAGATACTGTCCCCTATACAGTTATGTACAGTGAAGTACACACCAGCACAGCCACTTGTAGAGGATACACACACATAACAATGGAGCTAGACACATGAACTAACTTATGTGATTGAACATGCAAACACATGGTTGAATCTTTGAAAGTTCACAGCTTGAAGGTTTGTATGTAGGCGACTTACTATAAATGTGAATATGTGTGTGATATTTAATCCAGGACTAACTGGCACAGAGAACAAAACTAGAAAGCAAATTAAGATCTACATGTCCCCTTTGCCATGCTAACCTTTCCTATACCATGTGTTGCCAAGGTAAACTTTCCTATACCATGTGTATAAAAATATGCAGGACACTCTGCAGACCCAGCAGCATCTCCTCCTCACAGTAGCTTGTCTAGTGGGTAATGTCACCCCCTTCAGATGAGGGAACAGGACATGGCCTAACCAAGGTCCACATCTAGTTTGTAGCAGATCCAGATTTGAATCGAAGTGAGTTTGACTTGACTTCCACAGTCCCAAACTGCCTCTCAAGACAAAAACTGGAGACCCTGCTTTATCAGGTAATGAGCATTCTCTCATTGGAAATAATCAAATAGAGAAACTGGTTGTAAAGTTGGGACAGATTAGCTGGCAGATGCCCTCAAACTCTAGCATTTGTAATTTCAAACATTTAATGTTCATTCATTCAACATTTTATTTACTATATATTTACTTGCAATGTGGCAAAGCTTCTCTGGGTAACAAGATGACAGAGAAACAGTTAATAAAGAAGAAAATAAATATCACTTCAGAAAGCAAACTCTGAAGTTATGTGAACAGGGTCATGTGATGATGTGGGGCTATGAGGGGGTCATGGCTAGAGGCTCCGTTAGATACAGATGGGAGGTGGGGGGAGAAGGGAGGTGGGTATGTCAGGGAAGGCTCTGTGTGGAGGGGGTGTCTGAACAAAGTCCTGAAGATGATGAAGAATCAGCCATGTGGAGACAGAAAGAAGAGCACCCTGAGCAGTGAGGACAATAAATGCAAAGGCTTCGAGGCAGGAACAAAGTTGCCAGTCAGAGGGACAAAAAGGAGGATGCTGAGCACAGGGGAGACGGGAACAGACAAGAAGCTGAGAGGGGTAGGCAGTAGCTGGGCCACCAGGGGCCTGAAGGCTACGGTCAGAAGTCTGAATTTTATTCTAGTTGTCCTGGAAATCGCTCAAAAAAAAATCTGAACTAGAAGCTCTTGCCTCATTCCCACCCTGGTGGCATCATACAAAAATCCCAGCATGGAAGTATTTGCATTTTTCCACAGAATCGGCAGCATTAGGAATTACCCAGGTCTGCAGAGATTGCCACTGAATCTGACATAGATCCATCTATGTGTGCTCGGACAAGAATGTGAATTTTGTCTGGCAGGCACTAACCAGCATCACTGAGAAACCTCCAGGAAGTAGATGATAAGTTTCCTTGCTTATCACAGGTTCAAAAAGCATTTGTCTACAGTGAGGCTGGGCTGTCCCCACCTCCCCCAGCAGAGGTTGGCACCTGCGAGAATCCAACCCCATGATGACACCCTGGGGAATTTTTATTTGCACATAAGCATATCATCACCTCCGCCAAGCCTTTCTCCCTTGGCAATTGGGCAGAAGAAGCTTCAGAATCTCATAGTTGTAGTGCAAACTAGATTTAGAGTCAAACAGATGAATGCTTTAGAATTCTATACTTCACATGAGCAGAAATAACTACTTCGAACTTCATTGCCTTGTCTATAGAATGATGGTAGAAAAACAATCTTACAGGATTGTTGTAGAATAAAAATATGATGACATATGTGAAAGCACCTAGTCCAGTGCCTTCCATATATTCCATGCTCAAAAACATACATTAAAAAAGCTGAAATAGCTAAACTTTGTCACATGAACCTAGGATCAGATAAGAAACACCGCTTGGGAATCTCTGAAAGCCACCTTCATCTTTTTTGTGGGACAAGAGAAGAAAAGGACAAGAACAAACACACCTTCCAAGCATTACTTCAAAATACAAATATCTTCAGTATCCAAAAATAAAGTAAAATTTAAATATTAGAATCAGCTAAACTTGGGAGAGAGGAAAATGAATAATAAATGCGGGTAAAAATTTAGAGTTGAGCTTTATGCATACAAGGGGAATAATTAACTAATCTCAAAACATGTAAATGAGAGCTTAGAAGCATTTTCAAAACACCACATCCCATTCCAGTTACATATGCAGAATTTGCTACATTATAATAATTAGGGTTTTTTTTCACAAAAGATTTATTTATTTTGAATAGAAGTATTAAATATTATACTAATTACTGGTTATTTTACTTTGTACCCAGGGAAAAGAAATGAATATTCATTAGCTCCTTAAGCTACTGATCCTCCACTGACTAGACAGATTCCAACATCACCACAAAGCTGTGGTGGGTGGAAAATGCTCCCTGTAAAATCAGGCTGGCACTACAAATCACAGCCCAATCTATTCTGCTAATGTGCACAGGCGAGAATCCCCAAGTGAATTCTGCTAACACTGTACCCCAGAGTCCCCAGCTAAGTAGCCAATAAACAAGGATAAATGTTAAACTGATTGTAAGACAACATAATTTTTCTGTCTACACAATTCAGCGATCTAGAACAAGACAGTTCTTAAAATACTTAACATGGCTTCACACAATAAAAGTAACATCTCCAATTGTCCAAAACATGCCTAGTTTACTTCAAAAGAATATTTCAAAATACATATTTCCATCACCTTTCCACTTGGCTTTTGATACAGCACAAAGGAAAATAACCCCCAAAAGACCAGGCTTAAGATTTTATGTGCCAAATAGCTCAACAAGCAAACTCAATTCTTTTAAACTGATTCATTTGAAAAGACTCTGATGCTGGGAAAGATTGAAGGTGGGAGGAGAAGCAGATGACAGAAGATGAGATGGTTGGATGGCATCACTGACTCAACGGACATGAGTTTGAGCAAATTCCGGGAGTTGGTGATGGACAGGGAGGCCTGGTGTGCTGCAGTCCATGGGGTCACAAAGAGTCAGATATAACAGCGACTGAACTGACTAACTGAAAGGGAAAACTAAGTAAGCAGTATATTTTTGAAGATATCAGCCCAGTTAACTTTTAATTTTTAAGCCTTGCTCAGTTTAGGGCACCTCTCTGTTAGAGTCTGTGCTGTGTAATTTTTGTGGTTTTGGTTTGTTAAATTTTGTGAACAATTTGGTGCCTGTGGAAGTCGATACCCCCGAAGGAGGAAGGGGCTATGGCTCTGGGGGAAATCTGGTCTTGCAAAAAGGGCCTCCAATCTCTCTCTTGACTTCGCTGTGACACTGACCTGCGGCTCTAGTGTCACAGCATCTTTACAGGGCAGAGACTGCTCATTATGCTACACTGGGTTGGGGAGGAGTGACTAGATCAGGCGTGTACATCGATGCCGGCTACATGGCAAAACAGTCCTGGGTCCTGCCTCCACGTGGGTAGAATATGGGGATGTGGGTTTAAGTATGTAAAACATAATATCCTGATGGAATTAGCTTTCCAGAAAGTAGAAATTCCTCGCAGTCTTAAGCAGAGAACAAAGAGGAAGGCTGTGTCCTATACAGGAGGATTCACATTTCTAGGGCTTAGGACAGAAGAAGGCTCATTCAACAAACACTTAAGTACCAAGCATATGCTCTACACTCTTGCTCCACTAAGTGTGTTTCCTGGGCCACTCACATTGACATAACCTCGGAGCTTCTGAGAAAGGCAAGTTCAAGGGTTTATCAAGACCTCCTGAATCAGCCTCCTGAGGTGATTCCCATATTAAAGTCTGAGAAACACTGTTAGGCATTGTGTTAGGTATCTATCAATGAGCTCTGCTTACCACGTTATAGAAATAGAAGTCCAGATCACACATGCTTATGTCACAACCTAAGAGACAGCTCTAACTCACTGCAAGGGACTTGGTGTAGCCACTTAAATGATATGAGGTACTCAGGGGCCTCCCATGAAGACTGCATGTGACAAGCCAAGGAGGAGCCTCCCTTCAAGGCAAACAAGGGTGCCTCAACCCACCTGACATAGATCAACCAACAGGGCTTCCATTTCTAAATTCAGATCAGAAGAGTTTCCCATATAGAAACTTTAGACATTAGGAGGATCTAGGAAATAAAGGCTGGTCTCATCTGGTTTCCAGCAGGCAACAGAGAGAGGGCTAGAAGGAGAATTATCCAATTCATTTAGCCAGCTAATTTATTTAGGTCTTTCTCCAGTCCATAGCACTTGCATAGGAGTTGTTAATGTCATCCAAACAAGTACACATTTTGGGGGTCAGTACAGTATGTTGATTCCTGAGCGATGTGAATACTTGGGTCTTTCTTCAGCTTAGGGAAATTTTATTTTATTATAGCTATGATCAGTTCCTCTTTTTTCCCCCACCTTCCCTGTCTTCATCATCTTTGTTGTAAATGTCCCCCTTCCTCCCCTGTCTTTCCCCCTCCCCACCTCCCTCCTCTTCCTCCTTTTTTCTCCCCTTCTGTCTCTTTTATTGGTGAATTGTTTTGAATCAAATACCAGACATCATGTCATTTCAGCTCTACATACTAGCATATACATCTCTAGAAAATACAACATTCTCTAACATAATCACATTACCACTTTTACACACATAGGTAAATGTAAAAATTCCCTTGAAATCATCCAAGACTTAGGCACATTCAGATTTCTCTGTTTAAAATGTTTTTATACTTGGTTTTATGGGATCCAAACAATGTCCATACAATATTAAAGTCGCTCAATCTAAAATTGCCTCTCCTCCCTCCTCTTTATTTTTCCTTTTTTTTTTCAGACAATTGACTTGTAAATGAACCAAGTGTATTGTTCTAAAGAAGATCTAATATTTGGGGTTTGTCTGTTTAATTCCTTGTAGTGTCAATTGATTGTCCATTCATCCCTTGTATTTCCTCCAAATGGAAGCTGGCGTTAAAGGTTGGATCAGATTCAGGTTCAGTTCTTTGGCAAGAATATTTTATAGGTCATAGCCTGTACTTCATAACTGCATCATGTCAGGAGGCACACACTATCTGATGCAAAGATGGATTGGTGGGTTTGGGGGATGAAAGTCTGGTTCATTGTAGAGATTCCAACAAAATTTAATCTAATGGTTTTATCCACTGATAGTTATTGCCCCAATCCATTGTTCATTAGAGGTTAAAATGCTGACCTTCCATTATTCCTTCTACATTTTTATGTGAAATATTTTTTGTAATGAAAAATGTTTACTCATCACCTAGGACCATTTGATTATCCCAATGTAATGTTCACACACGAAAGACAAGATAAATGTTTAATCTGTTTTTATACTTGACACCTTCTAGAGTAAAAAACTATTGTCCTAATTATTTTCAACAGTGCATAGCTACTGAGGTGTTTTTGGTTGTTGGTGTTCTTTTCTTCTTTTGTTGTTGAAGACAATTATGGAATCTATGTAACCAGTGTTTTTCATTCAATAGGACACGCTAGTGCTTCTGGTGCTAAAAATTTCCCATCCTTATACAAGGAAGCTCCTTCATGCTGATGGCTGGATGGCATCACCGACTCAATGGACATGAGCCATTAGTCTTTGATAGCACTCTTGCTTTCAGGCACAAGATGTCCCAGAGATATCTTGTAAATTTCTTATCCCAGAGGCGCATTCAGTCATTCCCCTAAAGAATCCTGATTTCTTTTGGTGTTAAGAAACCACAGTTTGACAGTGAGATAGTTGTTGTCATTTGGCTTCTTAGCTTTTACACACTTTTTCAGTAAACAAAGCTATGAAAATGTGCACTTAAAAAAAAGAAAACAAAATAATAAGATTATACTGGTATTTCCTATTAAAATGTAACATTACAAGATTTTTATTTATGGTATCATCCAAAAGGCAAGAGCTAACAAGTCTTAGCAAGGATGTGTAGAAAAGGGAACCCTTATGCATTATCAGTGGAAATGCAAATTGGTGCTGTCACTATGGAAAACAGTATGGAGGGTCCTCAAAAAATTAAAAATAGAACTGCCATATGGTCCAGCAGTCCACTCCTGGGTATATATTTAAAGGAAACGAAATCACTATCTTGAAGATATACCTGTACTCTCATGCTCATTATAGTATTTTCACAAGACATGAAAGTAATCTAAGTATCCACTGACAGATGAATGAATAAAGAAAATCTGGTAGGTGTAAACAATGGAATATTATTCAGCCATAAAGAAGAAGGAAATCCTGCCAATTTCTAACAACATGAACAGACCTTGAAGACCATGTCCCAGATGAAGTCAGTCAGACAAATACTATCTGATGGGAGGCCTAGAACCCCCCAAATTCATAGAAATGAACAGATTGGTGGTTGTCAGAGGTAGGGATTAGGGGATGGAGAAAATAGGTCAAAAGTGACAAAATAAACGAGTTTTGCCCTTATGGCAAAAAGTGAAGAACAACTAAACAGCCTCTTGATGAAAGTGAAAGAGGAGAGTGAAAAAGTTGGCTTAAAGCTCAACATTCAGAAAACGAAGATCATGGCATCTGGTCCCATCACTTCATGGGAAATAGATGGAGAAACAATGGAAACAGTGGCTGACTTTATTTTTTTTGGTGCTAAAATCACTGAAGATGGTGAGTGCAGCCATGAAATTAAAAGATGCTTACTCCTCGGAAGGAAAGTTATGACCAACCTAGATAGCATATTGAAAAGCAGAGACATTACTTTGTCAACAAGGTCCGTCTAGTCAAGGCTATGGTTTTTCCAGTAGTAATGTGTGGATGTGAGAGGTGGACTAGAAAGAAAACTGAGAGCCAAAGAATTGATGCTTCTAAACTGTGGTGTTGGAGAAGACTCTTGAGATTCCTTTGGACTGCAAGGAGATCCAACCAGTCCATCCTAAAGGAGATCAATCCTGGGTGTTCATTGGAAGGACTGCTGTTGAAGCTGAAACTCCAATTATTTGGCCACCTGATGCGAAGAGCTGACTCATTGGAAAAGACCCTGATGCTGGGAAAGATTGAAGGCAGGAGGAGAAGGGGACAACAGAGGATGAGATGGCTGGATGGCATCACCGACTCAATGGACATGAGTTTGGGTAAACTCTGGGAGTTGGTGACGGACAGGGAGGCCTAGTGTGCTGCAGTTCATGGAGTTGCAAAGAGTCAGACATGACTGAGCGACGGAACTGAACTGAATGAACAACATATGACCATAGTTAATAATGTATGTGTGTTCTGTTTCTCAGTTCTGTCCGAATCTTTTCAACCACCTGGACTGTAGCCTGCCTGGTTCCTCTGTCCACGGAATTTTCCAAGCAAGAATACTGGAGTAGGTTGCCATTTCCTCCTCCAGGGGATCTTCCAGGCCCAAGAATTAAACTCACATCTCCTGTGTCTTCTGCATTGACAGGTGATTCTTTACCACTGAGCCACAAGGGAAGCCCATAGTTAATAATGCTGTATTACAAGTGTTAGAGTTGCTAAGAGAGTAGATTTTAAAAGTTCTCATCACAAGAAAAAACTTTGTAATTGCATGATGTGACAGACGCTAACTAAACTTATTGCAGTACACATTTTATGATACAAACATATAAATATATACATATAAATCCTGTTGTACACCTTAAACTAATACAAAGTCATACATCAGTTATATCTCAATAAAACTGGAAAATAAGTTTACCTAACTTAAAAAAATTTTTTTAAATTATTTCTTTCATCAGGAAAATATTTTCATTTCTAAGGAAAATATTTTCTCCCAGTCTGAGGCCTGTCTTTTAGTTCTCTTGACATTGTCTTTCACAGAATAGAAACTTTAAATTTTAATGAAGCTTAGCTCATCAATTTTTTTCTTTCATGGATGGTGCTTTTAGTGTTGTAACTAAAAGTCACTGCCATATCCAAGGTCAGCTAGGATTTTCACTTAGATAATTTCTAGACTTTTATAGCTTTGCATTTCACACTTAGGCCTAGAATCCATTTTGAGTTAATTTTTGTAAACGGTGTAAGGTCTGTGTCTAGATTCTTTTTTTTTCCCCATGTGGATGTCTAGTTGTCCCAGAATTTGTTGAAGAAACTCACTTTGCTCCGTTGCAGAGTGTTTGCTTTTGTTAAACGTCAAGTGACTGTATTTGTGGGTCCATTTCTGTGTTCTCTCTTCTCTTTCGTGATCTGCTTGTGGTTCTGCCGTCAGCACCACACTGTAGCTTGACAGTAAGTCTTGAAAGTTGGCTGTGTTAGTCCTCTAACGCTGCTGTTCTCCTCCAAGATTATGTTTGCTCTTCTGGGTCTTTTGCCTCTCCACACGAACTTTAGAATCAGTTTGTCAGCATCCAGCTGCTAATATTTTGACTGGGATTTCACTGAGTCTGTTGATAAAGTTGGGAAAAACGGACAGCTTGACAACATTCTATCTTCCTATCTATGAACATGGAATATCTCTCCATTTATTGAGTTTGTCATTGATTTCATTCATCAAACTTTTGTAGTTTTCCTCGTTAAAAGACCTTTACATATTTTGTTAGACTTACACCTGAGTATATCTTTTGGGGGGAGTGGTGGTAATGTAAGTGGTATTGAGTGTTAATTTCAAATTCCACTTGTTCATTACTGGTATACAGCAAAGTGATTGACTTTGTATATTAACCTTGTATCTTGCAAACTTGCCATAATCACTTAATTCTGGGTCTGGTGCCTTCTGTTTTGGAAGGTTATTAATTATTGATTCAATTTCTTTCATAGATATGGGCTTTTATAGATTGTCTCATTCTTCTTGTGTGAGTTTGGCAAGCTGTCATTCAAAGAACGGTTTATTTCATCTAGATTATCAAGTTTGTGAGTCCAGAGTTGTTCGCAGAATTCCCTGATTAGCCAGTTGCTGTCCATAGGATCCGTAGTGAAGCCCAATCCTTCATTTCTGATAAATAATTTGTGTCATTGTTCTTTTTTCTTAGCCTGGCCAGAGGATTACTGACTTTTGATCCTTTCAAAGAATCATCTTTTGGGTTAGTTATTGATTTCCTGTTTTCAAATTCATTGGTTTATGCTGTAATTCTTATCATTTCTTTCTTTCTAATTACTCTGGATTTAATTTTCTCTTCTTTTTCAAGTTGTCAAAAGTGAAAAGCTTAGATGATCAGTTTCATATCTTTCTTTTTTTCTAATATATGTATCCAGTGCTATAAAATTTCATCTAATTATTGCTTTTGCTGCATTCTACAAATTTTGTTTTTATTTTCATTTAGCTCAAAACATTTTTAATTTCTCTTGATATTTCTTGACTCACGTTTATTCATTCAACAAACATTTTACTGAGCTTCTTGTCCTGAGCTAGGTACTAAAAATACAAGTTGAATAAAACATTTGTTTTCAAGAAGCTCTATCTAGTAAACAAAAGGATATGAGAACCACTAACTATAATGAAATATGGTAATACACAATGGAGGTAAGTATATATTATTATAGGGGGAGAGATGAAGGAAGATAAAATCTGCCCGAGGCAGACACAAAATGCTTTCTTGAGTTCTCTTATTCAAATATAACCTCTGTTTATTTCCTTCCTCGATAGTTTCATGTAGGATTAATTTAGTATTTCAGTGTTTCCAGAACATGCTTTATATTCATCAACAGTATCAGTTATCACATTTTACTACAGTTTGTTTATAACCCTATAAGGAATATAAAATTGTAAGTTTCTTGACAACGTGGTACAGATCTTACTCATCTTTGTATTTCTAGTACCTAACCTAGATAGCATATTCAAAAGCAGAGACATTACTTTGCCGACTAAGGTCCGTCTAGTCAAGGCTATGGTTTTTCCAATAGTCATGTATGGATGTGAGAGTTGGACTGTGAAGAAGGCTGAGTGCCGAAGAACTGATGCTTTTGAACTGTGGTGTTGGAGAAGACTCTTGAGAGTCCCTTGGACTGCAAGGAGATCCAACCAGTCCATTCTGAAGGAGATCAACTTTGGGATTTCTTTGGAAGGAATGATGCTAAAGCTGAAACTCCAGTACTTTGGCCACCTCATGAGAAGAGTTGACTCATTGGAAAAGACTCTGATGCTGGGAGGGATTGGGGGCAGGAGGAGAAGGGGACGCCCGAGGATGAGATGGCTGGATGGCATCACGGACTCGATGGACGTGAGTCTGAGTGAACTCCGGGAGATGGTGATGGACAGGGAGGCCTGGCGTGCTGCGATTCATGAGGTCGCAAAGAGTCAGACATGACTGAGTGACTGAACTGAACTGAAGAGCATCAATAATAAGAATTTAATAAATTTTTTTGTATGTAACTGCACACATATAGATGGATGAATGAGATAATATATGGCATTATTATAACCATTGTTTTAACAGAGCTATATTAATCAACACAATAGTTTGTGTAGATATTGCAGCTATGACACAGTGAGCCTGAAAAAAGCAGAGCCTTAAACGAAGACGTTGTTGTTGTTCAGTCACTAAGTTGTGTCTAACTCTTTGCTACCCCATGGACTGTAGTATGCCAGGCTCCTCTGTCCTTCACTATCTCCCAGAGTTTGTTCAGATTTATGGTCATTGAGTCAGTTTTGCTATCTAACCATTTTATCTTCTGCTGACCCCTTTTTCTTTTGTCTTTAATCATTCCTAGCATCACAGTCTTTTCCAATGAGTCAGTTCTTTGCTTCAGGTGGACAAAGTATTGAAGCTTCAGCATCAGTCTTTCCCACGAATATACAGGGTTGATTTCCTTTAGGACTGACTGGTTTGATCTCCTTGCAGTCCAGTGAATACATGGATGACTCAATAAGATATTAAAATTTGTATTATTTTAAATAACAAATTGTAGATCTTCATCCCTCTGTATGCCTTCTAGAAAAATTTCCCCTATTCAATCAAATATTTCTCTGCTATTTGAAACTCCTCCTTTATGCTAAAATATATAACTACTCTTGTTCCCTGCCTAAAGTTGGTGAATCATTTGGTTACCTTTAATGCTAACACAGCCATTCAAGGTGTCCATTCTAATCCCAAGAAGATTAATCTAAATGCATGCATTTAGAATGATTGCCTTTAGGAAAAGTTCCAGAGTCATGCTTACTTACAAGCTGGAGGGAAATTTATCAAAGGCTCAATGGGTAAAACACAAACTCAGACATTTTAATAGTCATAATACACACCATTTCTATATTTTTCTTTGGAAATGGAATTAACATTCTTGCACCAACTGGAAATGGTAAATTCTCACATTGTCAATAGCTTCCCCAGGCTTCTACTCCTTTGCTGTGCAATCATGTTGGCTCCAGATTATGAGAATATTGCAGTACATGCTCATCAGCTGGCAATCGGAAGGCTCCTTCTACTACTGAAAACAACATGTGGAAATAAACTACAGAAATTCACTTCTGGGCAGGAAGTATTTCAAAATGGAAATCTACTGCATATTCTGTACCTGGTTTCTTGAATATTGACAGATAACACATCCAGATTTTAGGATTACAAATTTATTTTGCTAAACACAGCGCCATGCTTAGTGTATAGTAAATCTTGCCAATTGTCTTAAGTTCCATCCTTGGGTAGGGGGTTGGTGGCAGATGATGCCTGCTGGTAACAAGTATGAAACTAGAAGAGTTACTGAGTGGGGGAAGGAAAGGTGGGGTTCAAACTAATTTTTAAAAAGGACCTTGTTGCTGCTGCTAAGTCACTTCAGTCGTGTCCGACTCTGTGTGACCCCATAGACGGCAGCCCACCAGGCTCCCCCGTCCCTGGGATTCTCCAGGCAAGAATACTGGAGTGGGTTGTCATTTCCTTCTCCAATGCATGAAAGAGAAAAGTGAAAGTGAAGTCACTCAGTCTGTCTGACTGTTAGCGACCCCATGGACTGCAGCCCACCAGGCTACTCCGTCCATTGGATTTTCCAGGCAAGAGTACTGGGGTGGGGTGCCATTGCCTTCCCCGAAAAAGGACCTTGTTATAAGAATTAAATGAAGAAATGTAGGCAGAGAGAAAATAAGGTAAGGAGCTATTCAGATGAAGAAGGTAGACAAATGGAAGTGGGTGAGAAACTAGAATTCAGATTCCAGCCACCACCATATTCTTTGTGTTCCATGGTATCCTTGAGAAAAACAGATGCTCAGTCTAATATGAGATAGAATTTTCTCACATGTGTTTTCATGAAGAGTCCACTTGGGCCTTCCCTGGTGGTCAAGTGGTTAAGAGCTCGCCTGGCAGTGCAGGGGATGTTGGTTCAACCCCTGGTTGGAGAACTAAGATCTCACATGCCATAGGTCAACTAAACCCTTGTGCCACAACTAGGGAGTCCGTGTGCTGCAACAAAAAATCCTGCCTGACACAATGAAGATCCAGAGTGCTGCTACTAAGACCCAATGCAGTCAAATCTAAAAACACTCCATTGTACGCAAATAGAGATGTGCTGTGTCATTTATGAAAACTTTTGAAAATCTTGAAAACAATTATTTGTCGACACTTGGTTATGCACTAACACAAAATGTGGACAGGAAAGATACAAGAAGCATTATATTTCAACAGCGTTAAAAATAAACACAAGTATAAAGTCTTTCAGTCCTTTCTTTTTAACACTGCTTGAAGAAAGTCAATGGTAAATGATTGAAAGACATGCAATTCTGTGTAAATAACTCTGTGAGGTAGGGAGGTGGTCAAAATGATGCTACTAGATACCTTTGGTGGTCCAAAGGTGGTTTGGCCACCCCAGTGATGGTGAGTACCATGTTGGATGAGCCACAGACAACCCTGGGTTCAAAGGTTTATTCACTGCTAAGTACTTATTCCGTTAAATTCAGCCAAGATGGCCCCCACGGCAGGCAGGGCTGAGGCTGTGGTATTGTGGGCAGAGACTGCCTGGACTCCAGGTAGGTAAGGGGCAAGGCAGCACATTTTCATGCAGACTGCTACCATTTTAGACTTAATTTCTTCTTCAAATGGAAAACTTAATCAATGATAACTGTTACTGTGCTTTTGTATGAAGTTTACTAAATGCATAAAATAAGGGAGAAGTTTGGGCAACTACATTAAATATTAAACAGCAGCGCAATAAGAGCACAATGTCTTTATTGTATTTTTATTACCATATTATTTTGATTAAATATAGATTTATTTATATAAATATAAATATTTTAATTATTTTGGTTACATCAGCAAATGTATAAACACAATCACCACTCTTTGGGCATTTTAAAGCAGATGTAACCAAATTGCCACCTTGGTCATTAAAATAATACTACTGCTAAATATTCCACAAAAGCAGCCATAGTTCTAGAGATCTGAAAACATATGTCCTCCTATAACTCTCCCTCTCTCCTGTTACTAAGGCAAAGGGATGATGTTCCTATTTTCCCTTCCATCTACTGTCTTCTTGCCCATTTTCAGACTTCCTGCGAAGTCTTAAACTGATTGCACATATCACAGTAACCGGAAGCGGACCCATGTGATTTTCCTTGTTTCTCACCCCTACCTGCTATCCCTGAGAATGTCTGTAACTATACAAGCTAACTTTTCTAATGGGGTCCTTTATGAACATCCAAACTAGTGCTTCACCTTGGTATGCTGTGGATGCTAGAGAAACCAGGAGGTGGGAGCCTATGGGGGAGCCCTGGGTTCAGTTCCCTCCCCCACTGGCCAACACCTTCACAGGCCAGAGCATGCTGAGATGTACAGGATATCTGCCTCCCTGGCTCAGCGGTAAAGAGCCTGCCTGCCAGTGCAGGAGACGTGGGTTCAATCCCTGGTCCAGAAGATCCCCCTAGAGAAGGAAATGGCAACTCACTCCAACATTCTTACCCGGGAAATCCCTTGGACAAAGGAGCCTGGCAGGCTACAGTCCGAGAGTTGGAAAGAGTCAGACACAACTTAGTGGCTGAACAGCAAAACAAACAACAACGGAGTGGCTAGACCTTCAGGGTTTCGTGTATCTAGTCTGGACCAGTGGCTCTCAAAGTGTGGCCTCCAGCCCATCAGCATCATCTGGGAGTTGGTTAAAAACGCAAATTCTGGAGCTTCACTTCAGACTTAATAGATCAGAAACTCCAGTCATGAGGACCACTAATCTGTGTTTTAACCAGTTCTCCAGGAGGTTCTGATGCTTGGAAACATTTGAGAACCATAGATTATTTTCAGTTTGGGTCCACTGGAGGTGTGTTAAGAGTGTGGGTTTTGGAGCCAGACTTTGATTTCAAATTCCAGTTCCCCCACTCACCACATGCTATTGTACAAAATGCTTCCCCTTTCTGTACCTCAGTTTCCTTATCTGTAAAATGGGATTAATAAAAGCATACCTTTCCATTGGCTGGTTGTAAAGACTCAAGAACTGTTTGAATAAATACTAGCTACTTTTATGAAGTTAAACTACTGACTGAGGAATCTGCTCCTAAGGAATGAAGATCTGGCTCAAGCTGTGCCTTGGGCAAACCTCTTTACTTCCCTGAGACACAGTGATGTCAGCTGTAAATGGACCATTACATCTGAACCACCTGAATCACCAGGCTGATGTAAGTTCTTTGTAAACTGTCAGAGACACAGAAGGCAGAGTAGGAAACATCTGGCACATTCGTCAACGTGCTTGTGATTTCCTTTCCATTAGTGCAGTCTCCTTCAGTTTCTTTCCACCAGCTGATCATCCTACATTTTTTAGAGGACATTCCATCCATACTGAGAGCAGCTGCTACAGCCTACAAGCTATTTTTCTCATGCCTTTTGTAGCACTTGTTTAGATATCAAACATCTCTCTCATCTTCAGTGACATCATTCTCACTAAATAAATATTTGTTTTTCTGCTAGTGGTTTCCATCTGAGTTGAAAATATACCATAGTTAGTAGCATGACTTACTTGTTGATCATTCTGGCAAACTTGTATAGAGCAATTATACTGAAGACACATTACAACCCGTGGATCTTCCCTGAGCAGCATGTGAGAACTCAGGTTAAAAAAAATTTTTTTTTAAAGAAAAGACTCAGCAACGACAATCCAGCACAGCCAAAAATAAATACATAAAGCTGTGTGTAACCCCCAAAAATATCTAAGGAAAAAAATATCTGAGCAGAGACGTCAGAAGATGCACATGCTACACAAATCAGGAAATAAACTTCACAGAGTTAGTTAAGAATTAAACAAATAGAGGCTTTTCTAGCGGTCCCTTGGAGAAGGAAATGGCAGCCCACTCCAGTATGCTTGTCGGGAGAATTCCATGGACAGAGGAGCCTGGCGAGCTACAGTCCATGAGGTCACAAAGAGTCGGACACGACTGAGCAACGAATGCACACGACACAGTGTGCTAAGGCTCCACGTCCTTCCTTTCATTCATTCCGCAAACATCCCTGTGGAGCAAGCACCACGACTATTATAAGTGAGAAAACAAAGGCTGAGAGAGGGTAAGTAACTTGACCAAAGCTTTGCAGCGAGGAAGATCTCTCTGATTCCAAGAGATCTTTCAATGACCTACTCTGTACAATAAAAGCACCTTCACCTGGAACTCTTCAGGCACTTTGAAAACTAAACATGCTAAGACAAGGACAAAGACAAATGAGCCAGCTTGTTGTCACAGGCCTCTCAATAAGAAAACTTGTGTTTGGGTAGAGTGTTAGCAACATTTTAGGAACGAAAGGTCAAGGAGCATTTCAGTCTTCTCCACT
The DNA here is from genome assembly GCA_006410675.1 of Oreotragus oreotragus. NCBI lineage: Eukaryota > Metazoa > Chordata > Mammalia > Artiodactyla > Bovidae > Oreotragus > Oreotragus oreotragus. The sequence goes on from SJYX01021621.1 coordinate 390,656, forward strand.
CACTACTTTTGTCCCCCAAGATCAAGGCTGTGCTTTAGGCGGACATCTAACCTTACTTAAATAAACCAAAATTAAATTATCACTGTGTAATTTTTGTAGTTTTGTGTCATTTTTAACAATTTTTGTTTGTTAATTACATTGATTTAGATAAATCCCATCTAGTGGGGAATTTAGATAATTCCCCACTCCCATCCCTAGGGCATGTTTTTAATTAGCAATTGAAATAATATCACTTATCTATTCAAAAACATCTTTGATGACTTTAGTTTTTGTAAGGCTTCCATCATTCAAAGAGGTCAGCATGCAGAGGGTCACTTGGAAAACCCTAAATATCTATAAAATATTTTTAAAACCTTAAAGCTTATTTAGAAATGTGAATTACATAAGAAAATCCTGTTTACTTATAACATCATCTTAGGATGTGAGCAAAAAATGTCCAATGATCACCAAACGAATGTTTATAAAAACCTATATATGCAAACATTTAAGTAAAACCAAAAAATGTCTCAACCAACCTCTTTACTTGGCAGGTGCCATGATCCCTCATCTGGTGAAAGTGATACTTAAAACTCAGTTTTATTTAAATTGGGCTTTTTGCTTTGCTTTGTCACAGTGTCTTGGAAAACAAATCTATGTAGTTTCCCAAGTATACAGACCTGAGAACTACCCTCCAGAAATATTTGAATAAATTAATTTGCTAACGCAAATGGAAATGAAATGCAATTCAGTGGATCTTTTTATCTCAAGCCTGAATTCTGTCGAGGTTCAGAGTGCAGTGGCTTCAACTTTTGAAGTGGATTTTGTAAAGATCCTTAGCTGTTACCCATGGATGGTATGAATTTATGGCGTGCTAGTCTGAATAAAAACAGCATTATAACATAAAATGCATCATTAATACTTTAAAACGAAGTATGATTCATATTTATATAAATAACATAAAAGAAGCCAATTAAACCAAAGTCACTGGAGTGTAAATAACATAAAAACTTATTGTTCTGTAAGCTACTGAAAATAAACAAATAACGAAAGCATTTGTCATACGTCTAAAAACCAAGCAGGTACGTGTGGGTCAAGCAGACTGCAGGGGGAAGCATCTTTATTTCTCTGACATCTTTAAGGCAGGCCCAACATTTTCATCCAGTTCAGATCCATTTAAACTGTGACATTATAAGTGAAAGTTGCCTTTTGTCCATTTGAGTAATTAATAATTTAAGTGTAACAAGGACATCTTGATTCCAACACTTTGTAATCTGACTAGGAGGATATTTAAAATTCATTACAGTACATTAAACTTGCGCTGAACAGTTAGCTTCATCGCAAAATAAATAAATAGCCAATTTGCTTTGATCAGCAGAAATTCTGATAAAATCAGCAAAACCCCAATTAAAATGTGAAAAATGTCACCTACTGTAGTTATTCTAATGGAACATGGACTTAGAGGAAGGAACTGATTCAATGTTTATTTTCATACCAGCTGCAGCTTCCAAATGTAAATCATTTCATTTTTGCCCTGTGTTGGTCCTATGGTTGAACAATTTGTATTACCCAATAAGGCTGCTCTATGGGGGCTGCAGTTGAATTCCCTTCATTTCCTGGCAAATCATTGTTTTCTTTAATAAATGTTCACAAGTCTTCCCATCTGAGGGAGTACTATCAACTGAGAGGGCGCGAGCTGTGACCAAATGGCCCTCAGTCCCTCCTGGCATGTGTGAACTCTATCCTGGGCAGAGGCAGTCTCTCGCTCTCGGAAGAATCACCACCCTCTGATCTTGCTTCTCGTCCTATCAGTCATTTCAGTCCATCAGCACAATGCTGCTGTCTACAATAGTTCAGACTTTTGCCACAGCATGGCAAGTTCAAGTACAATATTTGTTTGTTCATTCCTAGTATTTAACCTGGTGCCGAGTGCCATGTGGGTGCTCAATAAAACAGTGCTGGAAGCACTGAGAAGTCCCACCTAAATGTTAGCCTCTTTCTCTCTAATGCTATGGCAGGCGATTGGACTTTCTCAGGTCAGAATCAAATGGCAAGTCCCAGGACCTCGGTGCCTCCAAAATTAAGAGAATAATTATGGCAAAGGAGGAAAAAACTGCTTAAAATTTCATTGCATGCCCTGTTTATGGAATTTTTTTTAAAAAAAACCATAATTGCTTCAAATTTTAAGATGAGTTTTCTTTCCTCATCTGCCTTTTCTTCCATGTAGGCAGTTTCTTCTTGACAGAAACCATGAGTTAATTTCTAACGAGCACTGTGGAATCTCTGTCAGTTCTGGTCACTTCAGAAATCAGTAACAGGAAAGGAATGTGCAAAAATGAAAATAACCGTGCTGTGTCGTGGGCGCCGTTTTCTTCTGATGCATTTTTTCACAATGCGTTTCATCACCTTCTCAATAATCACACATGGTAGATATTTAAGAAGAAATGTCACGATGAGACCCTCAGCATGGAACTGGGCCCATATGCAAATGAACTTGCTTATTATCCAGCCAGAAGATGGAGCCTATGTTTAAGCAAACTCACAATTCAAAAACCTCTAAATTAAACACCTCTCAGCAAATAATGAGTTTAAAATTAAGTGAAATAACTGCCATTTTACTGAGTTCAAAACAACTGTTTGGAGGCTGCTTTCACTCATTTGAAGTTTTGTCCAACTATTGCCATTGCATTTCATACTCTGGTTTTATATTTTTGTCATAGTTTAAAGAGATTCCTTTTACTAATAAGCAGATGAGCCAGTCCATTTGCCAATAAGAGTTCTGCGTGTACACCTTAATATATGCACTGTAAAATTCAACCTTGAATATATCTATGTGAATTTAAGGCTGTATTTGTATCTTAAAGAAAAGTTAGTAGACATATGATCTCATCTGCAACTGGTCATTGTTTTCTTTGAATTAAAATGCATAGTGTAGTGAAAACAGAAAGGTCTAGGTAGAGATCACTTTCCACCACTGCCTGTTTACTGAGATTCTAGGCAAGTACCTCAACAATTCCAACTCTCATTTTCCTATATTTATAAAATGGGATAATTATATACCCAGTTGGTAGGATTATTGTGAAGACTGGATGATCATAAATGTAAAGCACACAGGCGAACACTCGGCACATAGTAGTCACTCAATAAATCCCAGCCGCTGTCATTAGTCACTACCATGCTTTGACTAAGAAACATGGCATATTAATAAGATGCAAGGTCTTGGCCCTCAAAAGGGTTGCCAGATGAGCAAATCAAAATACAGGACACAATATCTGGGACATACCTGTAATAAAAAATCATGCAGTGTTTACTTGAAATTTAAATTTAAAGGGGCATCCTGTATTTTATCCAGCAATTCAGTGCTCAAGTTCTGGTACTTAAAGACCTTACAACGTCGTGTCCAACTCTTCAGGACCTCACGGACTGTAGCCTACCAGGCTCCTTGGCCCATGGGATATTCCAGGCAAGAGTACTGGAGTGGGTTGCCATTTCCTTCTCCAGGGGATCTTCCCGACCCAGAGATGGAACCTGGGTCCCCCACATTGTAGGCAGACGCTTTACCATCTAAGCCACCAGGGAAATCCTTACAACTGCATTCGGTTCAGTTCAGCTCAGTCACTCAGTCGTGTCTGACTCTTTGTGACCTCATGAATCGCAGCACGCCAGGCCTCCCTGTCCATCACCAACTCCCAGAGTTCACCCAAACTCATGTGCATCGAGTCGGTGATGCCGTCCAGCTATCTCTCTGTCATCCCCTTCTCCTCTGGCTCCCAATCTCTCCCAGGATCAGGGTCTTTTCAAATGAGTCAGCTCTTTGCATCTGGTGGCCAAAGTACTGGAGTTTCAGCCTCAGCATCAGTCCTTCCAATGAACACCCAGGACTAGTTTCCTTTAGGACAGACTGGTTGGATATCCTTACAGTCCAAGGGACTCTCCAGCACCACACTTCAAAAGCATCAATTCTTCGGCGCTCAGCTTTCCTCACAGTCCAACTCTCACATCCATATATGACCACTGGAAAAACCATAGCCTTGACTAGACAGACCTTTGTTGGCAAAGTCTGCTTTTGAATATGCTATCTAGGTTGGTCATAATTTTCCTTCCAAGGAGTAAGCGTCTTTTAATTTCATGGCTGCAATCACCATCTGCAGTGATTTTGGAGCCCCCAAAAATAAAGTCTGACACTGTTTCCCCATCTATTTCCCATGAAGTGATGGGACCAGCATATTACCCTTTAAATATTTGGAAAATAAACAAAGAGCAGGTAAGAAGTGAAGTGTTTAGATTATAGCTTAATTCTTCACTTTACTTTGGGCACAGAGACAGAAAGTTTCCACTGTCACTTTGGATGTCCTTGGGATACCATGACATGCAATCAACATCACCTGTGCTGGCTGATAATTCAGAGGATATGATGCCCTTGTTTATAGCACCTTCAATTCCACAGACATTTTTACTTGACTAATTCACTGTTTCATACCAGGCAAGGGGGTTGGGAGGAAATCATTCAAACCACATGCTACTCTGAAGTTCAGTTACTTGGCTGGAAAACAGCAGATAAATTGATAACTGCAAATGGTCTGAAATTTGAATGATTCTTTTTCCACTTCAGCTAAATCTATTGAGCACACTCAAATAATTTAAAAGTGCTGAAAATAAGCAGTATTGGGGATTAATGAAAGCAATATATTCACTCTGTTGCATTTATTATTTTTAAATTATAGGACACCCACTTGAAAGAACGCAATGAGTCTGAAATGAACCAATTTTGTTGTTAAATATTGTCATTTAGAATAAAACGCATGTGACTCTGGGACTGAAATAGCCCAGGTTGTTGCTGTTTTCTGTTTATCCTTAACTATTTTCAAGTGAACCAAAAAAAAAAAAAAATACTAACAAGGAAGTACCGTGTCTCTATGATCCCACAGGGAATTGGCTAGATGTGGCACAAATGTTGCTCAGGATGTGAGAACGAAGGAGGCAAAGATGGACTTCCAGATCCCAGGCAGCTCCTTCTGGGGTCCAGCTAGGAATGGCTTCTCTTTGCTACTGGATGGGCTCTAACCCAGTACCTAACAGTGGGGTCACAGAGAGGAAGCAGCGGGCAAACAGAGAGACCTGGATATCATGTTCTTTGGGTTAAAGACCCTACCCCCAATGAGCTTACTTTCTACTAGAACAGACACTTTTTGGCTATGTGACTTTAGGCAAATTTCCTATCCTTTCTGAGCTTCAATTTCCTTATCTGAAGGATGGATGATACTATCTAATGTGAAAGGTTCTTGTGAGGACTAGAAATGATACATGCAAAACTCATGGAGTTCGGAGGAACGGAAGTGGTAACTGTAAAGATTTTTATTACTTTTGCTGCTCTAATTTTTTGCTATGTCTCATTAGAAATGGAAACCAGCAAATTAAAAAAAAATTGCAAATACCATATGATATGACATATGTTGAATCTAAAATTTGACATAAATGATCATATCTACAAAAAAGAAACAGACTCACAGACATGGAGAACAGACTTGTGGTTATTAAGGGGGAGGAGGGAAGGCTTGGGAATTGAGGATCAGCAGGTGAAAATTACTGGATATAACACAGATAAGCAACAAGGTCCTACTGTATAGCACAGGGAATTATAGCTAATATTCTGTGATAAACTATAAAGGAAAAGGATATGAAAAGGTATATATATATATATATTTATTTATTTAACCAACTCACTCTGCTGTACAGCAGAAGTTAATACACTGACTTCGATAAAATTTTAAAAAAAGAAATGGAAACCAGTGGCAGATAAAGTATAGGATACCCAGCTAAATTTGAATTTTAGATAAATAATGTGTAATTTTGTAGCATAAACATGTCCCATACAATATATAGAACATGCTCAATAATGAATAAAATATCATTCATTGATTACCTGAAATTCGAATTTAACTAGTTATCCTCCACCCCCCACACCCCAATTTGGCAATCCTAAGCAAAAGGTCCCTTCCAAGATGCCTGATGAAACTGAAATCCTTCTGAGTCAAGTTCTCCTTTCATATTAATTTTGTTATAATGTGGATGCTTTCTTTATATAATTTTAATTTTAAATTTATGTGCAACAGCAAATTGTTTATTAGGAAGAAGGTGCAGAGTGTTAATATCTTCAGAATGGCATTATATTACTTACAGCAGAATCAAATCTGTGCTCTCAGAGTGGGGGTGTAAAATAGCAGTCACCTCACTTATAGGGCATTACAGATAGCACACATTACAGTCTGTGAGGAATTGAATGTGGAAATTGGCACAGGGAAAGTGCACACAAAAGGGAAGCTATTATTGTTATTATCCACTTATTCATTCAACCAACCTTCACTGAGATCCTGCACTATGGCAGGCACTGTTGAGGCACTGGGGAAAAGGCAGTAATTCCCAACTTGTTGGGAGCTTCTATACAGCACAGACCCTACTGTCATAGACCATACTTTCTAATGTGGAAAACAAATAGATAAAAATAGGTTATATCCAGTGATGATAAATAGTACAGAAAAAATGCTCTACAAAAATGAGAGTGACTTATCACGTTGTGCTTCTCAATAGGATGGCTGAAGAAGGAAGGCAATGCTGATAGTGACATTTGGGCAGAATCTTTTGTGAAGTTAGGGAGCAAACCACAGAAATCTTCAGACAAAGAACATTCCAGGGAAAGAGAAGAGAAGTGCAAATATCCTGATGTTGGAGAGTACTGACAGGCTGAAGAAAAGCCTTTATTGATGAGACTGATCAGGAAAACCTATTTTGGTTTCCACAAGTCAGTTTACCTGGAAATTCTGGTCTCACATAGACCTCAGGTTCTCAATTTCAGCCCAACTGGAACCACTGCCTACAAAGCTTACTTTGACAACCCCCTGTATGTGTGTCAAGGCCTGAGAAAGTGCCACTTAAGGGTTTGTTCTTAAGGGGAGCAATGCCCAGCTGCTGCCATGGCCTTTATCTAGCCCCATTGACACTAAAAGGTGATGCTCCAATAGCCACCTGAATCTTGTACTAAACGGAGGATCTTACAACAGAAGAGAAATTCTCGCTGCTCTCATCCAGCTTCACTTTTGTTTTCTATTTCAGCCATTTTCTTTCTCAGATTCCCATTTCTATCCTTTGTTGTATTAAATGATTATTAAAACATCCTGTCCCTGCAAATGTCTTGTATTCAACCTTGACTTCCAGCATTTATTCATTATCTTCATTTCTTTGTCATGATATGGTGAAGGCAACTTAGTAAGATGACCTTCAGGAGACGTCTAGGTTATTTTTTCAATCTTTTAAATATGCAGCTTGACTAGTTTTTTAGTACCTTCACATGTTTATTCCCCTAGAGCTCTTGAAAGTGCTTTCAAGAATAGAAAAGAATTATTTAAAATAGTCAAACTCATTTTTAATATGCCAGCACTATATGAAAGTGGTTCTTGGATTCAGTAGTTGTAGCTCACTCTTAAGTAGTGTAAACATATTTCTTTCATTTACATTACTTTCTTCTATATAAAGTATAAAGATCAGCTCCAGTAAATTAACCTGATAGGATCTATCAGGTTCAATGTTGTGAAGGGTTTCTTATTTTTAAAGTTCTTTTTATTCTTTTCGGTAAATATTTTATCACTGTGGTGGTGAGCAGAATAGATACTAGGACATTTTTCCCGCTGCTGTTGCTCCTATCAGAATTAACCCTGATACCTCTCCAATTCTGGGGTATAAAAAGTTCCCTCTGACAGAGCTTCTGAAAGTTTAGCGAGAGCAGTTGAAGATCTGGGAACAATGGTTTCCTGAACTTTCTGCACAAGGACTTATTCATGCATTATCGACTTTTTTTGAGACTTCTGAGCAATTTTGCTTTAGCGACAACACAGGAGCCCATGAAAGGGAAGGAGTCACTTAGACTAGGAATTTCTTACATTGAATCCTTTAAGCTATTGAGGGGTATGCCAAGGTAGAGAGAGTATTAAGTCATGGGCTCCAGCTGAGACACCTTTCAGGAAGGTGGCACCTCCTCTGCCTTTTCCTTGGATCTTCTTCCCCACCCTAGAGCTCACCAAGAGTTTCCATTTCTCTGAGAAATGGCCACCATCTCACATTTCCTTAGATTAAGATACTTGATTGCAGCTTCTACCATCCTCAGATCTAGTTTTAACTTTCAAAATGGAAGTCACTGAAAACAAACAAATACACAGAGACTCTCAGCCTAATGTACCAGGCTCATTAGCTAGGAGACTTGGGTTACAAAGAGTGCCATATTGCATGTATGCCCTTGAGAAGTACCACATCCCACGGTAATGATGTACCTTAAAAAAATGCTACCTGAAAGTTCAAGCATTCCTCAACAGTTAATTTTTGAAGATGAATTCCAACTTCCCAGAAGCTCTTTCCATCTCACAATGAAAATAAGATGCAGGGCACCAAACAACAACACCACCCCCTCCCATCTCCAGAGTAACCTACAGAGTAAAATGGTAGCTTACAATAAGCAAACAGCATGAAAACATAACGTTATCAATTAATAAAGAAAAATAAAGTTTCCTCTCCATGCTGTTCACTTATCCTGCTCATTTCTTAATAGTCCGACATTCATAAAAGGCCAAAGGACTCTGACCTTGACAAGCTAACTGAGCAGGAAAAGGCAATCATGTGTACAAGGCTGTCATCCACTCCACAAATTATGATAAAATATATCTCGGCACCAGAAAAAAGAGTTGCATATCTCCAGTGACATCCACAGTAGTACATTTAAGGATTTGAACAGAACAGCAATTCATTTTGCACTAACATGTTTTATGGTTATCATCAAGTGTTATGTCTTCAGAGACTGAAAGGTGATGGTTTTATGGACTCTGGATCCTCGCTGCATTATCTTCACAGCTCAGAAATTATCTCTCTCTCTTCTTTAATTTCCCCCTTCTCACTCCCTACCTTTGCCCCCCATTTAAAACAAAGCAGTCGTTTTTGTAAAGAAAAAAAAAAATAAAATGAATCCATGTTACACAAAGGGCACAAAATGAACAGATTTCCAGCCCTGAATAGTTTCAAAATGAATGATTATCTGGCTAATTAGTGAAATAAATAATAATAATTGCCTGTCCCTCCTCATTAGAGCCCTTAATAGTAAATGAAACTCCAGTGCAGAGTGCTAGTGAGCTGGTTTCACAGCACAGGACTCAGAGTTCTGAGTGGAGGAAATAAAAGAGAGATGACCCTAGCTGTCAGATGTCCACATACCAGCCCCCCCAAAAGTACCCATAAGAGAAAGAAAATCAGGGGCTTCAGAATCTGCAAAGGAGATGTCTGGGGGCTGAAAGGGAATATTTCTGGTTTCCTTCCGTGCTTAAGGGTTATGCTAGGTTCCAGGCACCAAAGAGCGAGCACCAATAGTTATGGACACAGACCATTAGGGCCAAAACACAGAAGGAAGGATTCACCCTTGTTCAAAGATAATTTGTTCAGCAATGTCCATGTTCTTAAGGTCTGATCTAATTTACTCACATCATCATTTACCCGAGCTGCTTGTTAAACCTTGGGTTCTAGACTCTCTCTTAGATCCACTGGCTCTAGGGGTGGCCCAGGGTGGGCATGTTTAACAAGATTCTCTGGTGTGCAGTCTCAACCTGAAGTGGAGTACCCCTGCAAGAGTCAGGGGACAGTGAGTCTGGGCAACGCTGTGAAATAAACCCTGTGCTGCCTTGTGGGGAAGATTATGTAGCAGGCAATCTCATCGAATTGGATCATCCCCCGGTAGAGATTTTTACCCTGTGGTTCAGTTACAATATCCTCTTGCCAGGGCTTCGCTCTGTCCCAGCCTTGCCACCACATTTGAAATTAGCAGAGAATCTTCTCGCTGTTCTGCTTCTGGAATCAGCCCAGCCAAACCTATTACTCAACACTGAAAGCATCTGATTGGCTTCTAATGAGGCAGCAGATCAGCTTTTAGGGGTCTGTTCTCTGTGTGATGTATGAATGGAGCTCCCATTAATGTTAATCAGTGGGGAATTCCCATTGCTCAGGCAATTGTATTGTAAACTCTTGCTACTTGATACTCCAGTCATCTTCTTCCTGGGTTTTGAAGTCCACAAGTGTTCAGGCATAAGCAGGAATTGTGAATGAAAAGGTCTTTAACCTTCTCCAGTTTTCTAAGTAAACCTCCTTTCTCCAAGGCCCACATCCATGCTACTCCCTCCACAATGACATATTTTATTCAATCACATTAAGTAATTAACTAGTGTAACCATAATGTGCTTAGTCCTGGGGAGACAGAGTTCTTCCTTGAATGTGAAGAACTTATAGTCTGGCCTGGGTGACAGATGGGTAAAGGAACAATCATAAAACTGCCGTACACATAGAACGGACTGAGAAGGAAGCTTGGGGTGGAATTTCATATGATGAAGAGGAACTGCTCAAGAGGAGAAGAAATGATGCTCAAGAGAAGATGCTTAAAAGAAGAGCATTCCAGCAAGGGAGGGAAGAGCTTATATCAGGGCCAGCTTCAGCTATAGTTTCCACTTGTCCGAATCTCTCACAGTAAGCACCATGCCCAGGACCCACTTAATGCAGAGGACTGCAGAAATATTTTTGTTTTCATTTATTTTAAAAGTAAAAGCAAAAAAGATATATAATAATGAATTTAGCCTGGATTATACTCAGCTTTATACCAACAAACCCATAAAATACAATATTTAATTTTTTAATGGAATGAGGCACATAAAGGCAAAAATGCCTAGGGTCTCAAAAGTCACAGTGGGCTAAGTCATCAGCCCTGGCTTACGCAAAGATACAGGTGCAGAATAAAGTCTGGAATGGCAAATGATGATACCTAAAGCACTCTGATCCCATACCCTGCAAAAGACACTTTTCTAAGAGCCTACTATTAACCTGCTACTAACTTCTTTACTCTTCACAACCCAATGATGTAGGTACAACTACCACCACGTCTATTATAGAGATAGAGAAATCAAGGCAGAATAGGATAATCTCCCCAAAGTCATGCAGATAATACATTCACACAGTCATCCAGAAAACCAGGGCACCTCTCCAGGCCCTGTAGCTCTAGAGTCCTCACACTTAAGCTTAAGTGGTGCTGCTGCTAAGTCGCTTCAGTCGTGTCCGACTCTGTGTGACCCCATAGACAGCAGCCCACCAGGCTCCCCCATCCCTGGGATTCTCCAGGCAAGAACACTGGAGAGGGTGGCCATTTCCTTCTCCAATGCATGAAAGTGAAAAGTCAAGGTGAAGTCGCTCAGTCGTGTCCGACTCTTTGCAACCCCATGGACGGCAGCCCACCAGTCTCCTCTGTCCATGGGATTTTCCAGGCAAGAACACTGGAGTGGGGTGCCATTGCCTTCTCCAAGCTTTATGTGGACACACCTCAAATTATTCAGTTATCTGTGATGAAGAGTCTACTTTCTTTCCTTCCAGTCAGCCACAGGCCAGTACTTTTATAAAAACAAAAACAATAAAAACAAATTCCTGGAAAAAAAAGAAATATGAAACATAAAAAAGACAAGCTTCTTTTTTTAAACATAAATTAACCCATTTATTATAGGCTAGCAACATTATCAGACGGTGGTGCTTCCACTGGCCCTTCAGTTCCTTCAGTCTTCTGATGGCAGACTTCACTGCGACAGCAGAGGTGGTGTGTGGTCCAGGCACCAGCAGCTGCTGTTTTCATGCAGGAACCACAGTGCCAAATGCCCACAGCTCGTCTCTTCATCTTGGTTTTGCCACAGAAGGAGCAGGGATACTTGGCGCGCTGGCTGATTTCAATTTTCTCAACCATTTTCCTGAGGGAGGCACCATAATGGGTCTCGTATCTGCCCATGATTCTGGCCTTCTTGGTGTGTTTTGCCCTGTTAACACAACCTAGATCCAAGCCCAAGAGCAAAACAAGTTTAAAAAAAAAAAAAAAAAAGACTAGCCTGGGGACTTCCCTGGCAGTCCCATGGTTAAGACTCTGCATTGCCAAGGCAGGGGGCACAGGTTTGATTCCTGGTCAGGAAACTAAGATCTCACATGCCATACAGCATGGCATAGCCAAAAAACATTAAAAATAATGAGTGAATAAATTAAAAGGCTTAGAAAAGATAAGCCTAACTTAGAAAAGATTAAATTCAAGATAAAGTTATGTTTCAGTAGTACTTTGATGTTGCAGTTGTGTCAAATTTCTATAAAAGTTGCTCATGCTTTCCCTCAATGTATATGTTTACCTGATCTCAAAGATTTGCAGACTAGCAAGAGTCTGTGTATCACAAGTGAAGAGCACTGTTCTGGGGATCCCATCAGTAGAAAGAGCTACAATCTCTCCCTCAGGAGGGGAGTGGAAAGAAGGCACAACAAGGAGGATGCCACCTCCTCAAAATGATGGTGAAAGGGCTTGAGAAGGGGGAGGAATGGGACTCCAGAGTCAATCAGGTCCAGACCTTTGTCAACCAACTTGAGGGGACACTTTATATCAAGCACCCATGTGTGACAGGCAGAGTGGGGCCATGTTGCCTGAGCCTGCCGATTGAAGTCTCAAACTTTAGACTTTTGGTTCATGATCAAATGAGGTAATACATACATGTCATCACTGAGGCATACTCATAGATCACAATAGATGTTCAAGCATAAATTTTAAATTGGGCCCCATTAACAGTCCATACTCCCTACGGTACTCTATGATTTGGTATTTTTAATTTAATCTCTAATTTGTCTTATGGATCATACAACTGCATTGCATTATACAATTCTGCATCAAAACCTAAAAATTTATTAATTGCTATATCCTACAATTTTTTGTTTCCTTTCTATATTGAGGTTTACATCATAAGTGTATGATCATCAGTTCAGTTCAGTTCAGTCGCTCAGTCGTGTCCGACTCTTTGCGACCCCATGAATCGCAGCACGCCAGGCCTCCCTGTCCATCACCATCTCCTGGAGTTCACTCAGACTCACGTCCATCGAGTCCGTGATGCCATCCAGCCATCTCATCCTCGGTCGTCCCCTTCTCCTCCTGCCCCCAATCCCTCCCAGCATCAGAGTCTTTTCCAAAGAGTCAACTCTTCGCATGAGGTGGCCAAAGTACTGGAGTTTCAGCTTTAGCATCGTTCCTTCCAAAGAAATCCCAGGATTGATCTCCTTCAGAATGGACTGGTTGGCTCTCCTTGCAGTCCAAGGGACTCTCAAGAGTCTTCTCCAACACCACAGTTCAAAAGCATCAATTCTTTGGTGCTCAGCTTTCTTCACAGTCCAACTTTCATATCCATACATGACCACAGGAAAAACCATAGCCTTGACTAGACAGACCCTTCAATCCTACCCCTGGGCATATATCTGGAGAAAAACATGGTCTGAAAGGATACAGGCACCCCTGTGTTCACTGAAGCACTGTGTATAGTAGCCAGGACATGCAAGCAAACTAAATGTCCATCGACAGAGGAATGGAAAAAGAATATGTGGTACATATATACCATGGAATATTACTCAGCCATTAAAAAGAATGAAATAATGTCATTTACAGTAACAAGGTTGGACCTAGAGACTGTTATACTAAGTGAAGTAAGTCAGACAGAGAAGGAGAAATATCATATGACATCCCTTATGTGTGGAATCTAGAAAGAAATGATACAAATGAACTTACAAAACAGAAAGAGACTCACAGACTTAGAAAATGAACTCATGATTGCCAGTGGGGGAATGATGAAGGGAAGGGATAGTTAGGGAGTTTGGGTCAACATGTACACACTGCTATATTCAAAATGGATAACAAACAATGTCCTACTGTATAGCACAGCAAACTGCTCAATGTTACGTGGCAGCCTGGATGGGAGGGGAGTTTGGGGGGAGAATGGATACATGTATATGTATGGCTGAATCCCTTTGTAGTCCACCTGAAACTGTCACAACTGTTACAACATTGTTAATCAGTTATACTCCAAAATAAAAAGTTCTTTTTTTAAAAAAAAAATATATTGCTGAAAAAGTAGAATAAAGTAGGATGTTGTTAGCAGAATAATATTTTAAATATCCCAGGAAATAAGTTTATAGTAAATTCTATTTCCTTATCTCTAAAATGAAAATGACTAATTAGATGTAAAAGACCTTGAAAATATTAAACTATTGTATTTAAGCTACTGGTTATTGGTAGTTTAAAAAACAAGACAAAAGGCCCTGAAATGGAGTCACTTAGGCTAAACCCCACGTCATCAAACCAAGAACTAACTTTATTACAATTTTGGCCCTCCCAGAAACAGAGTCTTAAACCAGCCAATCCGGAACTGCCTAACCAGCAATAGTTAGGTAATCTGTCTGATAGACACCACTATCCCCTAAAGGAAAGTAACCTTGCAATTAACAACCCACTTTTCCCCTAGTACAACTTCCTCGTTCCTGCTCCACTCTGCCTATAGAAGATGGTCATTTTATACAGCTCCTCACTCCTCAAAGTGCCTTTCTATCTGCTAGACTGAATGCTGCCTGATTCTAATCAATTTTTGCTCAAATCAACTCAAAGTGTTTAAAACCCCTCAGTTTGGAAGAGGAAACTGAGGAGATTCCCAGAAGCAGCAAACAACCAACTTAGGCACCTCAGGGCTGCTTTCTCTCTGTCCCTGGAGGTGTGGGCAAGTCCCTCTCAGAACCTAGTTCAAAAGTTTTTACATTATGAGCTTTCAGACTCTATTTAACAATTTCTTTTTTCAGACTGGGTCCATAAATTGGCTGGAGTCAGACTGAGTCTGACTTAAACCAGACAGTATCTGAGGTCAGACTGGGCTGAACTCAAAACCAGATGGGGTCCAGGATCAGACTTGGTCTCACTTTAAGCTGGCCTAGGTTCAGTCTGAATAAAATTCTGTTTTAAGGTTGAACGGGAAGATTAATCTTATCAAAGCTAATCCTAGATTACAGTGACCACAATGGAGAACTTTTAACCTAGATAAGTTTATCCATTATCAGCAATCAATGCAAAGAGATAGAGGAAAACAACAGAATGGGAAAGACTAGAGATCTCTTCAAGAAAATTAGAGATACCAAGAGAACATTTCATGCAAAGATGGGCTCGATAAAGGATAGAAATGGTATGGACCTAACAGAAGCAGAAGATATTAAGAAGAGGTAGCAAGAATACACGGAAGAACTGTACAGAAAAGATCTTCACGACCCAGATAATCATGAGGATGTGATCACTAATCTAGAGCCAGACATCTTGGAATGTGAAGTCAAGTGGGCCTTAGAAAGCATCACTAAGAACAAAGCTAGTGGAGGTGATGGAATTCCAGTTGAGCTGTTTCAAATCCTGGAAGATGATGCTGTGAAAGTGCTGCACTCAATATGCCAGCAAATTTGGAAAACTCAGCAGTGGCCACAGGACTGGAAAAGGTCAGTTTTCATTCCAATTCCAAAGAAAGGCAATGCCAAAGAATG
>SJYX01021621.1:406661-427562 GCA_006410675.1 Oreotragus oreotragus
GGACACGACTGAGCGACTGAGCTGAACTGAACTGAACTACCAAAATATTTCAAAGAAACACAGCTCTAAATGTAGGTTGGAATATTGATATCATTCAGTTTGCAATCTTTTCAAGAATAGAAATGCAATGCTAGGAACAACTCAAAGCCCACCTATCCTTTTTACCAATCTCAGATCCTCTCCCATCATGTCAAAAGGCTTGCAGATATTGTAAAATACCTGTTCTTAGGGAACAAAAGTCCTTCTTGGTGGAACTTGTATTCTTCCTCTATGCAATTTAAGATATAAATGTTCTCCCTGGTATTTTCAAGAATCAAGGTAATTCATATCAGAAGAGAAAAAGAAAAGGAAAAGGCTATTTTGAAAACTTGGCCTTAAAATTTCTTCTACAAATATTAGTAAAAAGTTTACACCATCCAAGCAGATACCCTTAACATATCATACAACTTTGGATGCAAATGTTCTTTTGTAGATTTCCCAGGTGGCTCAGTGGTAAAGAATCTACCTGCCAATGCAGAAGACATGGGTTCAACCCCTGGGTAGGGAAGATCCCCTGGAGGAGGAAATGGTAACCCATTCCAGTATTCTTGCCTGGAAAGTCCCATGGACAGACGAGCCTGGCTGGCTACAGTCCATAGGGTTGCAAAGAGTCAGACACGACCAAGCATGCACATATATTCTTTTATAACCTAGTGAGTCTGCAGTAATCATACCTTTTTGTGGCTAAAATTAATAGCTAGGACTGGAAGCAACTTAGATGTCCATTGAAAGATGAGTAGATACAGAAGTTGGGGTACATATACACAACTGAATACTACTCAGCTATAAAAAGGAATGCATTTGAGTTGGTTCTAATGAGGTGGATGAACCTAGAGCCTATTACACAAAGTGAAGTGTCAGAAAGAGAAAGACAACTATTGTATACTAATGTATATACATGGAATCTAGAAAGATGGTACTGATGCACCTATCTACAGGGCAGCGATGGAGATGCAGACATAGAGAACAGACTTTTGGACATAGGAAGAGAGTAGGTGGGATGATTTGAGAGAATAGCACTAAAACATATACATTACCATATATAAAGTAGATAGGGGGAATTTGCTCTATGACACAGAGAACTCAAAGCCAGTTCTGTGACAACCTAGAGGAGTGGGATGGGAAGTGAGGTGGGAGGGAGGTTTAAGGCGAGGGGCACATATGTATACCTATGGCTGATTCATGGTGGTGTATGGCAGAAATCATCACAATATTGTAAAATAATTATCCTCTAATTAAAAATTGAATTTAAAAAAACTTTAAGCTATAAAATCTCTTTACATCTGCTTGTATGTTTATGTATTTCTATATATGTTAAAAAATTTTTTTCACCTCCAACAGTATTACCAAAATTGATTTGTAAACAGCTCTGCTTAATTGACTTAAAGATAAATAAGTATTTGTGTAAATAAAAAACACGTTCAGAAATATAGAAACTAATCCAAATGTTTTTCAAGTTCACATGATCTAGGATGTGTGTGTGCATGCATGCTTCAGTTCAGTTCAGTTCAGTTCATTTCAGTCGCTCAGTCATGTCCGACTCTGTGACCCCATGAATCGCAGCATGCCAGGCCTCCCTGTCCATCATCAACTCCCGGAGTTCACTCAGACTCACGTCCATCGAGTCAGTGAAGCCATCCAGCCATCTCCTCCTCTGTCATCCCCTTCTCCTCTTGCCCCCAATCCCTCCCAACATCAGAGTCTTTTCCAATGAGTCAACTCTTCGCATGAGGTGGCCAAAGTACTGGAGTTTCAGCTTTAGCATCATTCCTTCCAAAGAAATCCCAGGGCTGATCTCCTTCAGAATGGACTGGTTGGATCTCCTTNCTGCTCTTGATAAGAGATTGATAAGAGCTCTTGATTTCTTGCCTGGGATTTTCCAGACAAGAATAGAGTAGGTTTCCTGCTCCAGGAGATCTTTCCAACCCAAGGATTGAACCTGCATCTCCTGCACTGGCAGGCAGATTTTTTCACCACTGCACTACCAGGGACTGTCTCTTATACACATCTAGATGTGTATAAGAGACAGACTCTCAAGAGTCTTCTCCAACACCACAGTTCAAAAACATCAATTCTTCGGTGCTCAGCCTTCTTCACAGTCCAGCTCTCACATCCATACTTAGTCGTGTCCAACTCTGTGACCGTATGGACTGTAGCTGGCCAGGCTCCTCTGTTCATGGGATCTTCTAGGAAGAATGCTGGACAGCGTTGCCATTTCCTCCTCCAGACTATCCTCCTGATCCAGGGATTAAACCTGTGTCTCCTGCATTGGCAGGTAGATTCTTTACCACTGAACCATTTGGGAAGCCCATGATCTAGGATAATCAGTAAATGAAAGCTAGTTTAGGTTTGTTGGTTTAATTTAAAAGGACACAGCACAGAGATACCAGCATTAAATATCATATTTTTATTCCGTCAGTTCAGTTCAGTCACTCAATCATGTCCAACTCTTTGTGACCTCATGAACTGTAACATGCTAGGCTTCCCTGTCCATCACCAACTCCCGGAGCCTACCCAAACTCATGTCCATTGAGTCGGTGATGCCATCCAACCATCTCATCCTCTGTCATCCCCTACTTCTCCTGCCCCCAATCCCTCCCAGCATCAGGGTCTTTTCAAATGAGTCAACTCTTGGCATGAGGTGGCCAAAGTACTGGAGTTTCAGCTTCAACATCAGTCCTTCCAGTGAACACCCAGGACTGATCTCCTTTAGGATGGACTGGTTGGATCTCCTTGCAGTCCAAGGGACTCTCAAGAGTCTTCTCCAACACCACAGTTCCAAAGCATCAATTCTTCCTTACTAAAGGTCAAAATGGCTTATGCTATCTCTATTACAGAATCTGTCAATAAGAAAAATAACTTAAGATGATGGTTAGCTGTTTAAAATCTTGTGAAATATTCATGAGTAATCTAAGCATTCTGTTGTTTTCCTCTATTTCTTTGCATTAATCACTGAGGAAGGCTTTCTTATCTTTCCTTGCTATTCTTTGGAACTCTGCATTCAGATGCTTATATCTTTCCTTTTCTCCTTTGCTTTTCACTTCTCTTCTTTTCACAGCTATTTGTAAGGCCTCCCCAGACAGCCATTTTGCTTTTTTGCAATACTTTGGCCACCTCATGCGAAGAGTTGACTCATTGGAAAAAACTCTGATGCTGGGAGGGATTGGGGGCAGGAGGAGAAGGGGATGACAGAGGATGGGATGGCTGGATGGTATCACCGACTCAATGGACATGAGTTTGAGTGAACTCCAGGAGATGGTGATGGACAGGGAGGCCTGGCATGCTGCGATTCATGGGGTCGCAAAGAGTCAGACACGACTGAGCGACTGAACTGAACTGAATCTAAGCATACTTATTAAGAACAAGTAAATTAAACAGATGTAAGAGAAAAGTTTACAAATCGACTTTTAAATAGCAGTTATGTTGACAGGTGAATGGATACAGAATTTGTGGTACATGTATACAATGGAGTATTACTCAGCCATAAGAAGAAATGAATTAGAGTCAGTTGTAGTGAGGTGGATGAACCTAGAGCCTGTTATACAGAGTGAAGTAAATCAGAAAGAGAGGAATAAATATCATATATTAATGCATGTATATGGAATCTAGAAAAGCTAGTACTGATGAACCTACTTACAGAGAGGAAATGCAGACATAGAGAACAGTCTGGTAGACAGAGCTGTGGAAGGACAGGGGAGGAGTTGGGAAGGTAGCATGACATATATATAGCATCGTGTGTGAAACAGATAACCAGCGGGAAAGTGCTATATAGTACAAGGAGCCCATCCTAGAGCTCTGTGATGGCCTAGAGGGCTGGGAGCGGGGCAGAAGGCAGTCTCAAGAGGGAGGGGATATAGATAATTATGACTGATACACATTAATGTACGGCAGAGACCGCCACAGCATTGTAAAGCAGTTACCTTCTAATAAAATATAATTATGTTTCATAGCATGTCTACTTGGAAATACTTTCCAAAACTTTTCTGAGAACTTGAAACTTCAAAGTTATATTGAGGTAGGTAAAATTACAGATATTCACTCAATATCTACATCATTTTCAAATAAGATAAAATACTGAAACATCAATTACTGAACACAGGTTTATTTATTTTCACTTTCTTTTTATAGAGGAATCAAAGACATTTGGGTCTATTAGTAAACATATTTTGGGCTACAATGGAGAATTTACTACTAGGAAGACTATGCTTCTAGAAATTATGTATTTATAAATTTGCCAATCTATAGAATTCTAATTTAATAGACAATCCACAATTGCTTATTTCGTATTTTTCATTAAGAACAAAGAATTCTAAGGTTTAACAATTCTAATCAATATATGCAATTAAAACTTACTAGAAATAATAAGGGTGAAAGGAAACAACATACAAGACAAGTTGGTAAGGAAAGTAAGAAGATTCCTTGTTCCTGAATGAGAAACAAGAAAAAGACATAAGGTGAAATCTGAATGGATATAAAAATGTTGTGGAAGGTTTGTAGAAAAAGAACCTTGGGAAAGGAATTGTATGTGCAGTCAAGCTAAAATTAGAATGGATTTGTTTTTAAATAATACATTTTAATATCAAATATACACTGATACCAAATTATAATTTTATTTTCTGTTAACACAAACTTTTATTGGATTATTGGTCTGCTCTTGATAAGAGATTGATAAGAGCTCTTGATTTCTTGCCTGGGATTTTCCAGACAAGAATAGAGTAGGTTTCCTGCTCCAGGAGATCTTTCCAACCCAAGGATTGAACCTGCATCTCCTGCACTGGCAGGCAGATTTTTTCACCACTGCACTACCAGGGAAGCCCATTGTTTACATATATCAGGCCACAGCAAGGAGGAGTAATCCAGCCTTCAAATAACTGCTGGATTTGCCACAATACTGGGGATACTTCAGCTTGGCGCATCACAAAGTTTTCCCTGTTTTCCGATGTCTCAGTTTCTCTGGAAGAAATCGAGTCCCCTCTCTATTGTGTCAGACTTTTTATCCAGGGTGGTCCATTTCCCTGCCCCTGATTAACAAGCAGAAACCCAAGGAAACGTCCATCTAGGCTTTATACAAAAAAGGCGCACAGGCAAGGATGACTAGAATAAAACCACCTGTGCAGTCTACCGACCCTTAAGTTTTACTGACCTCTGTGGCCATGACCTTTCCAGTCCTAGGCCAGAGAACAAATGGAAATTACCAAGAGGCATTCGTGATTCAAAATTAGCTTCCTGTGCCAGATGCCTACTGCCCTGCCTAAGAGTAAGTGCAAATGAAGCTATGATCAGGAATCTCTCTTTAACTCTTGAAAATACTATATAACCTGTAGCAATACCTGCCCCCAAATGATCCATCGATTCTCTATAGCCCTAGATCATCTTTTAGCCAAGCAAAGAGGTGTTTGTACTGTGGCCAACACCAGTTATTGTACTTGGATTGACACTTCCAGGGAAGCTGAGACTCAGTTATATAAGATCACTGAACAATCCAGTTGGCTTAAGTGACTCCTGAAATGGGGTCTCTCTTTCACTTGATTCTCATTAATTTTGGTCGTGGGGACTATGGCTCCAAAGTACACTCCAGACAGTGGGAATTATCCTGCTTATAATAATCATAGTACTCTGCCTGGTATGCTGTATTCTCTTAAAAGCTTTAAATGCATACTCTCAGCTGCTAACCATCAAGCAAATGACTAGATTCCCTAAGATTAGAGTGTAAGAAAAGGAAAGAAGAGAGGAGTTAATTCCAATAGAGTACTGTAAAGTAAAATAAAGTAAAATGGAAGCGCTAAAAAAAAAATTCAATGAAAGTAAAAATAAATAAATAAATGAAATCAGTGCAATTAAAAAAAAAAAAAAGAATATGAACCCAACATGGTGATCTGTGGATACCACAGAGAGGATCAGCAGAAACTGAAACCCTCAGAGCGGTAGCTGGGCATAGTGCTAATACCTTAAATTTCATTCACATCTCTCAGTCACACCAAGAGTCTGATCAAAAGGGGGGAATTTTTTTAAAAAAATAACAAGCCCAAAATGGAATCATTTATGTCAATCCCTCTGTCACCAAACCAAGAAATTTCAACTCTAAGAAATGGATCTAAGAAATGGAATCTTAGATCAGTCAGGAATCACATGATCAGCACTAGTTAGGTAATCTGACATTCTCTGAAGGAAAATGACTTTGCAATAACCAACACACTTTTTCGTCTAATATAATTTCCTTGTTCTCACTCCGTCTGGTTATAAGAGTCTTTGATTTTGTACAATTCCTTAGAGCTCCTTTATATCTGCTAAATTGAATACTGCCTGATTCGAATTGATTTCTGTGCAAATAAACTCAATCTCAGTATGCCCCAGTTTTTCTCGTGACAATGGTATTCTCTTTGGAAATCCAGGCTTTCAAAACAAGGTTTGTACAAGATGCACCTTTATTTCCTGGAACAGAATTATAATAACTGCCTTAGATCACTTGCTGCCTTGCGTGTTATTCTCAATCAGGGTGTTGTGTGGTAGTCACTACCCTTATATTGAAAGGAACATCTGATCTTAATTCCACTAAGTTTTCATTCATCTACTTCCCTTCCATCAGAAATTTCACCCAGATGGGATGGTTCCGTATGGTGATGGGGTGTGGAAGCAAATCTTGCTTTTTTTTCCACAGAAGGAGACATGACTGTCTGGGATTTGGGGATTTAGAATTTCTTGTTAATGGCAAAATCTGGAACATTGTTGTAACTCAGGGAGTAGATGGTCACTGTCCTGAAGGAAAAAGGGCAGTCTGGAGTAGAGACATAGGCATCATTGCCACACCACCCTCCACCCAGAAATGGACCAACACAACCACTCCGTAAGTGCCAGCACGGTACCTCTGTAGAGCAGGTGGACGTGCCTCTGGGGAGTGGAACAGTAGCACCCCCTAAGAAGCGATGAGTCGTACGTGTTCTCATCCTATCATCATAGAAGGTACAGAACTGCCCAGGAGGTTTGGGGACCTGTTATGTCAACTTCAGAGTACTCATCTAAGTGTGCTACCATGCCTCATCTCATCTAATTCTCATGACAACCTAGTGAAACCAGTCCTGTTGGTTTACAGACAGAGAAATGGAGCCATGGAAACAGCAAGTAACTTTCTGCGAATGACACAGCTAGTCACTGGCAAAGCTGGGGTTTGAATATGGATGCATAGATAAATGTTTAATGTAATGTATTATATTGATATGACTCCTATTCTTCCATGCAGATACTTTACATAGCTCTTGGGAGGGCCCTCTTTTTCAAGATTATCACCAGAACTTCAGATACAAGAGACAGGCAAGCTAGTAGCAGTGCTAGAAACAACAGTTGTAAAGAGCACGTACACAGTAAACATTTGTCATTATTGTATGTACTTCTCCAAATTGCCTGAAACTAGTATTTTACCAGACCCATATTACAGATGAGCACACAGTGCTTTTAAGAGGTTAGGTAGTTGCCACAGCCGCACCACAGATTTGGTCTAGATCAGAGATTCAAGCCTGCTGTTTCCATTTCTTTTCTGTTTTCCAACCACTGTTCTGAGTTTTCATGACAAGCCGTTCCTCTTGGCTTCTCAGGTGGCACTAGTGGTAAAGAACCTGCCTGCCAAAGCAGGAGACATAACAGACGTTTTAAGCTCGAACCCTGGGTCAGGAAGATCCCCTGGAGGAGGGCGTGGCCACCTACCCAGTAGTCTTGCCTGGAGAATCCTCATGGACAGAGGAGCTTGGCGGGCTACAGTCCCTGGGGTCACACAGTGTCGAACATGACTGAAGCGACTTACCATGCATTCCTCTCTGTGGCCCCCACACTCTCTCTTCCACCTTGTCCTGAACAAATGCAGTTTGTCTAGGTTCCCTCTACCTACCCCTCTTTGTCACCCCTGAGGCCCGCGATGACAACTATTTAGTTTAAAACTTAGTTGTAAATCTTAGGGAAGGGAAATACCGTCCTACCCCAGGCAGCCTCCTTCACTGTGAATCACGTAGGCAGAACAGCCTCCCAAAAGGCACACTTTGTAGAAGCTGAGCTGAAACCAAGCAACCCAACTCCTAGTACTAATAATCACTGAAATTTGTTGAGAATAACAATAGCTCAGTAAAGCCCAGTGTTTCCCTAAAGGGCAAGTATAATAGGCCTATAACTTCAAACGTGTAAGAATAATTTGTTATTCATGTTAATCCCCTCTCCATTGCCAGCCACATCAATCTTTTTCAAAGGGGGACACTGGGAAAAAAAAAAAAATACTGAAGTCTGAAGGGAAACGACGCACTAAGGTGAGCAGCAGCAGCCAGCAAAGCAATTCAGTGATTCTGCTCATCACTGCCTGAGACTTGGAATATTTCATTCAGGTTCACCCTTCACCCCAGGCCCATTTGGCTATAATCTCCCAGTAAGGAAGGGAAGTGGGTTGGGGGGGAACAACCATCAAGCTTTTTTTTTCTGCCTTTTTTTTTTTTACAAGAATAACATTTTCCAAGAACTTTTACCATGGAGGTCCAGGCATGATTACTCACACTGGTTAAAGTTAATGAATTCTTTGCCAATTCTGTTTCAACTCAGAAACAGCACCCACTTTAAAACCCGTACACACACCCAGACAGAGACACAGGTTTCCAGGACTTAGTTTTCAAAGTTGCAGAAGTATTTCAAGTACAGATGATGTTTAGAAATATTTACTTGCCAATGAGAGAGAAGGAAAATGCAACATGGATGCAGGTGACTCTGGAAAAGCAAGAATTCAAATAAATGGAAGGGAGAGCCTCTGAGCTAACATCTTAGAAAAGAAAGAAATGGTGTTAGACATTTCCATGGCATCCTCTCCCTGCTTTTACTCAAATGGTGAATGAAGATTTGTAGGAGATGCTTTTTGCTAGCAGTCACAGACGGGCCACCCCATATCTTCCTGTTCTTGTTCCACATACATTAGAGAAAAAGCAAAGATTTTTCTTTTCCACTTTACTTTGTCTTCACGTGGTACCTGGAAACAGGAACAATGGAGATGTCTAGCTTTCCCAGATCTTGGGGAAACCAAGATCCTTTCTAAGTTGATACTAGTCGAAGGACCTAAAGCGTAGGAAGAAAATTTAATGTTCACTTTCATAAAACAGGGCAGCTGAGCCTCCCCTCTGTCATCAGCACGGAACAAATCATACACCCATCTGGGCTCAGAGAAGGGGAACCACAGCCAGAAGCCCCTCCTGGGGAGCTCTTGAGCCAGTAACCTCTGCAGTCTATAACTAGGTTGTCTGCTTCAAACTGCCCAGGAAATCACTCAAGAAAGGGTCTTGACCCCACTGTCTCCATAGGAGACCATCTGGGGCCATGTTTTGTCAGGGGCAGCTCCGAGAGACATAGCATTGTGCTCTGGGCATACAGAAGCAGAGCGGGTGCCAACTGCTGTCTAAACAAATTATTCTGGATTTGCCAGGCCTGTAGCTTAAAAGCTGAAAACAGTTGTTGTTGTTGTTGTTTTTAATCTCTGGGATATATTTTTTCTCCTTAGTAATTTTTATATCTCCTTCGATTAAAAAATTACATACTTACTATATAATATTTTAGCAACAAAAGTGTGAAACATAAAAGTAAGAATGCTTAAATTTCTTTCCACCAACACCAAATTCCCAACTGTGAACATTTAGGAACATAGCCTTTCAAAACTTTTTCCAAGTGTAAATACATATATATATATATCAGTTGGTGCTTCCAGCCTCTGAAACCTGCATTGCTCTGAACTTGCACATTCTATGTCCTGGGCTCCTCCAATATGGGATACATCCTTCACATTCTATCTGCTATGGGACCTTGGGTTAGGTTTCCTCACAACACCTACAACTTGGCCTTGAGAGCTTTGCCCCAACTCTGAGTCAGTTTAGCCACTGATCATTGTTAAGCTGTGTTTTCTGCCACCTGAATGCCTTGATTTGTTTTTAGAGAGTTGCCTGGCCTTCCTCTCATCAGCAGTAGAAGAGAGTTGGCTGTGGTATTTCATAAGCCAAAATGCACACAAGTTGTGAATAAGACCTTCCAGCCTAGAGAGAATGCAAGGTATTTCCCAAATTCTAAGAAAATGTTGCTTATAAGATTTAGTAACAGATATTTGGGGAGAAAATAACAAATGCCACATTAAGCATATTTATGAACTCTGAGGTGATTTTACAAACTATAAGAAAAAAAGTGCACTTTTGAATCAAGAAAATATGATACTTTCACTCACTTCACAATCTGAATTGCGATCTCATACCCCAAGCCCCCTTTTTTGGCAGGGTCTACCCCAATTATCTTAGATATCTGTGACCTTAAAAGATGAATAATCTCAAATATTGGATGCTTACCGTGAACATGAGTTGGGACCTGAATTAATCTAAATCATCTTGACATTTCACATTGGCAAACCCATCTTTGCTATGAAAAGGCTGTCTGCAATGATTTCTTCATTAGGAATCCTGCCTGTGGCCCTTTACAAATAAATCATACCTGTAGGTGATCCTTCTCTTCATGGCTGTGGTGACAGAGAGCACGAGTCTTAGCTGCAAGTCTAGAAGCTGATGAAATAGATAGAATCTAGAAATACAAAGGTTACAGAAGAATATGAAGCTGAGAGTGATCTTTCCTGCTTTTAGGATGACATTCTCAAACAAGGTTACGTGATGAGGTAGTAACTGGTCATATGCCAAAAGGCACCACACAGCCCTGTTCAGTTAACCATCACCAAGGCGACCATCGATTCCTCTCATAAGTATTCAAGTGTTTATGTATTGGGTTGACTGGCCCAAAAGTGTGTTTGGGTTTTCCTGTAAGATGTTATGGGAAAAACCTGAATAAACTTCTTGGCCAACCCAACACATGGGATGATGAAGCAACAAAGCTGGCCTAAAGAATGGGTGTGACTTCAGACATACTAAATATCACAGCCTCATCCAACTTGCTATAACATCTGAAATCTAGCACTAGAAATTCATTTATTTGCATCTATGAGTCCCTGAGAAGAACAATACCTTAAGCTATTTAACTAACTCGCAATATCAATAACCTCAGATATGCAGATGACACCACCCTTATGGCAGAAAGTAAAGAACAACTAAAGGGCCTCTTGATGAAAGTGAAAGAGGAAAGTGAAAAAATTGGCTTAAAGCTCAACATTCAGAAAACGAAGATCATGGCATCTGGTCCCATCACTTCATGGGAAATAGATGGAGAAACAATGGAAACAGTGGCTGACTTTATTTTTCTGGGCTCCAAAATCACTGCAGATGGTGATTTCAGCCATGAAATTAAAAGATGCTTATTCCTTGGAAGGAAAGTTATGACCAACCTAGACAGCATATTAAAAAGCAGAGACATCACTTTGTCAACAAAGGTCTGTCTAGTCGATGTTATGGTTTTTCCAGTGGTCACGTATGGATGTGAGAGTTGGACTATAAAAAAAGCTGAGCGCCGAAGAATCGATGTTTTTGAACTGTGGTGTTGGAGAAGACTCTTTGAGAGTCCCTTGGACTGCAAGGAGATCCAATCAGTCCATCCTAAAGGAGACCAATCCTGGGTGTTCATTGGAAGGACTGATGTTGAAGCTGAAACGCCAATACTTTGGCCACCTGATGTGAAGAGCTGACTCATTGNGGGCTCCAAAATCACTGCAGATGGTGATTTCAGCCATGAAATTAAAAGATGCTTATTCCTTGGAAGGAAAGTTATGACCAACCTAGACAGCATATTAAAAAGCAGAGACATCACTTTGTCAACAAAGGTCTGTCTAGTCGATGTTATGGTTTTTCCAGTGGTCACGTATGGATGTGAGAGTTGGACTATAAAAAAAGCTGAGCGCCGAAGAATCGATGTTTTTGAACTGTGGTGTTGGAGAAGACTCTTTGAGAGTCCCTTGGACTGCAAGGAGATCCAATCAGTCCATCCTAAAGGAGACCAATCCTGGGTGTTCATTGGAAGGACTGATGTTGAAGCTGAAACTCCAATACTTTGGCCACCTGATGCGAAGAGCTGACTCATTGGAAAAGACCCTGATGCTGGGAAAGGTTGAGGGCAGGAGGAGAAGGGGACGACAGAGGATGAGATTGTTGGATGGCATCACCGACTCAATGGATATGGGTTTGGGTGGACTCTGGGAGCTGGTGATGGACAGGGAGGCCTGGCGTGCTGCAGTTCATGGGGTCGCAAAGAGTCAGACATGACTGAGCGACTGAACTGAACTGAACTGAACTTGAAAGCTACCAGGACTTAACAATGAGGAATGAGATATAAAAGAAATGGTGGAAAGGTTAAGATGGATACTTAAAAGGAAGTTAAGTTGTGAAAAAAAATTGCAGTCTCTTCTTCATCTTACTTATGGCTTGACCTTTTTTGGAAAAATTTCTTCTTAGCAATGGAAAACCCTTAGAATAAAAAATGGTTCACTCTGAGGAAGCTGGGACAGAATTAATTCTAAGCAGATTCTCATATTCTTTGGAACTAAAAGGGGAAGCTTTCGTGGATTCTAACCATTCTGACCCTTTATTCAGCATAGACTTGAGTATCTATGATAATGTCAATACGTATAGAGAGATTGCAGGTGGGGAACAAGAGCTTGCATTGAATCTACTCAAGAGACAACCTCACTTGGGTTTCAGCACTCTCCCTGCTGTGGGGCTAATTCCTAACAGAAAATGACGAAACTATTAAAAATTTTAATAAAGTCAGCAATTAAATATTTCAGAGTTACCTCATTACAACATTTCACTATTTGCACTGATTATCATGTGGCTGCTTATACAGAACCTCATAAATCTGACTGCATTAGGTTCTCAGGCCTTCATTTGAGATCATTCCTTCTCCCTTTGTGGACTTGCCCAGAAAATGAGATTTAATGAGTCACCGTCCTCCATGATAATCACAGGAGAGCTCATTAGCTTTTTTGTCAGATTTGTACTTACTATCTGCCCCCAATATGCCTAGGATTTCTTTTGAGTTAAATATATTACCAAAAGGGAGAGCTCAAAAGAACATGTCTGTGCTGAATGCTGCAGACTTGAAACACTATATAAATATTTTTACATATGTTAAAAGGCATTTGAGAGCAGATGAGAAAAAAAAAAAAAAAAACAGAAACACACCCCCTATTGATAGCATCACTATTTAGATGACACACATCATTAAAAAGAATAAAGTTCGACATTTACACCTTTAGAAACCCTGTCAAATCTGTTTAAATGCCTGAGCTGAATCAAAGCGAGAAAAGGTTCAAAGGATAGGGGAAAAGAGTGTTACGATTCTTTTAATTTATCAGGTTTGGGGCATCTTCCATTATGAATCCTAGGATACTTCACCAAGTCTTCGAATCTTACGACCTTTGGTTTCCACTGGAAATGACCAAAAGGCTCTCACAGCATTTCATGAGAAGGGATGAAGGCCTATACTGCCCTCAAAGATAGATTGAGTGACTCTTCAGTCCTTCCACAGACCATCTTAGTAATAAGTTTGACTCACCTTGCACTGAAATTGCCCATAAATGAAGTCATGACGTGAACTGCCTTCAGCAGAAATCAACTGAATGATCTTCTGGGTTCTTGTTTGGATCCCTCTTTGGTACAGAGTTACCTGGGTGAGAATGTTTCTCCTGCAAGGTTGAATGACTGCCATAGACCAGTTCCTGGATCCTAGCCTATGTTTATTAAGCTAATGAACAAGAGCCATAAAACCTCTGGGGAATGCAAAGTCTATTTTAGATCTAAAGTCCTTACATCCAAACAAAAGTACTTCTGAATGTCTTTGGGCTGCATATCTTTTAAAGAATCTGATGAAAAAATACAAACTGACTTCGAAGAAAAATGTCCCACTCCCTTAGAAACGCACATACAAACACAAAGACACACACACATAGAATATCTTGGGGTATAATTCCAGAGAGTTTTCCAGCACTCTGATCTTCTTTCTAGAACTGCTTGAGGTTCCTGGACCTAAGATTTAGTCTTACATAGATTATGATATCAAGGCATGAAATAAAGTAACATTCATTGAGAACTTACTATATTAAGAAAAGGCACTGTAACATCTAATTTAACCTCTACAAACCCCCCAAGCTGTACATCTTTATAATTCCCATTTTACAAATGAGGAAACTGAGGCATAGATAATTTAAGCAACATTTGCAGACAGCTAGTTGATGGCTTCAAACTCTAGAGTCCATGCATTGAACCACTACATCACTCTCCCTCTCTTGTACACTTTTATTTTAAGGCATGTTGATTTCTGTTTTCTCACTTTTGCAACCCCATCTAGTGGCTCGATTTGGAGGAAGAAATGGCACCCACTCCAGTATTCTTGCCTGGAACATACCATGGACAGAAGAGCCTGGCAGGCTACTGTCCATAAAGTCACAGAGAGTCAGACATGACTGAGCAATTGAGCACCAGCAGTTAGATTAGGTAGCTATCCCCATTTGAGTGGGTGTTGAAGGCATTTCCAAAGTGGGGCAAGAGATTTGCTTTTCACTCTCTTTTTCAGACAACAAAATCACATTTAATGAAATTAAAAATTAAAGACAAAATGTCTGGCTTGAGCCTCCTTCCTCCATTAACTACAGGTTGAAACACCCTAGGAACATGTCTAATTCCTTTCTTCCCAACTGTCCTTTGCCTTGAGGACTAAGTCAACAGGGTGAGGTTTTGAAGCCATGGGGGGTTTCCTGCAAAAACCTGGCATCTTGTGGTTCACAGAGCAGAGTTTTGTTTCTACAAAGGAAGAGGCAAAGGGAAGAGCAGGAAGAAGAGGAAAAGTGTCACTCTACAGAAAACAGTGACGTTGTATGCGTAGGATTATACTGGACATTAGATGGACATCTCTGTCCTCACATGTAGGTCTGAGTCTAATTGACATGGGGGAAAAAATGTTTTAAAGTATTTAACCTCCCTCATCTGAACTCTATCTAGCATTCTTCAGTGCTTGGCTGTTCCCACTCTTGAGTGAGTATCTCCTTCCTTAAAACCCCCATCAGCATGTACTGCCAGTCCTTCCCTGTCATTCAGTATCAAATGTTGGTCCCATCTTCTTGTTCCAGTGAAATGGCAGACTGAGCTAACACAGCCTCCAATCTCCTCCCTCTAAACATGTATAGAAAAGCTGGAGGATATATAGCAAAAACTTTTGAAAGCAAACCAAACAGGAAAGAAAAACCAAGAAGGAAAAAGCAGAGACAAGAAGAAATCCCCAGGTAACAGAAATGAAGACAAACGCACAGCCAGAGTTGCCGTCTCGGCATTTGTAAATTGATGCTCCAGCGGCCCAGTCGGATGTTGGGTCTACATACTGTCTCAAGCGGTGAGAAGCTGGGGTTCAGCTGCCCACTTGGTTACAGGGAGGGTAGAATAGGGCCCGTGCAAGAAGGGGAACTAGAACTGACAAGGCCATATGAAGTCAGGATCCTAGAAGGCCTATTTGGACATGCAGGGTGCAGAGTCTGAACTCACGTTCTCCACCCAAAAGGAAACCTCAGTGCAATAATTAAAACAACAACTGGCTGCTGTCATTGTTTAGATGCTAAGTCGTGTTTGACTCTCTGCGACTCCATGAGCTTCAGCATGCCAGGCTCCCCTATCCTCCACTATCTCTTGGAGTTTGCTCAAATTCACATCCATTGGTCGGTGCTGCTATCTAGCCATCTCATCCTCTACCACCTCCCTCTCCTTTTGCCTTCAATCTGTCCCAGCATCAGGATCTTTTCCAATGAGTAGGCTCTTCACATCAGGTGGCCAAAGTATTGGAGCTTCAGTATCAGACCTTCCAATGAATATTTACGGTTGATTTCCTTTAGGGTTGACTGGTATGATCTCCTTGCTGTCCAAGGGACTCTCAAAAGTCTTCTCTAGCACCATAGTTCGAAAGCATCAATTCTTCAGTGCTCAGCCTTCTTTATGATCCAACTCTCACATCATCCATAACTAATGGAAAAACCACAGCTTTGATTATACAGATTTTTGTTGCACAGTGATGTCTCTGCTTTTTAATACTCTATCTAGGTTTGTCATAGCTATTCTTATAAGGAGCAAGTGTCTTTTAATTTCATGGCTGTAGTCACTCTCCATAGTGATTTTGGAGCCCAAGAAAATAAAATCTATCACTCTGGACCAATAAAATCACTGAGATGCCCATCATAAGAAAATGCAAGACTACTCTGTAAAAACATTTCACAGCCCAAGGGGCAGGAGACATCCCCCAAATGGGAAAAATCCCTTGTTAAAAGTAAGCCTGTAATTCAAAGAAAACAAAATCACAAGAGAAAATAATCCTTTAAAAGAGACAGTAAGCAGACAGGCAGAACAAAAAGGGAGACTAAAAAAACCACCACAATATTGTAAACTAATTAACCTCCAGTTAAAATAAATTTTAAAAAGACTTAAAAAAAGGGAGACTAATATTCTAAGAATTTAAGATAATAGGACAATCTGAAGCAGGCAATAAAAATAAGTATATTCAAAATGATTAATGACATAAAAGAAAGATTGGAAGCTATAACATTAGAACAAGACATCAGAAATAGCTTGGACTAAGTCATGTTATATTTCTGGGAAAAAAACACAGAATTATTGAAATTTAAAACTAAATAAATGGCAGGTTAGTTTCCTAGGACTGCCATAAAAAAGTACCACAAACTGCATGGCTTGGAACAACAGAAATGTATAATTGCACAGTTCTAGGGGATACAAGTCTGAAATCAATCATTCTCCCTCTGAAACCTGCCGAGGAAAGATGAATCCTTGCTTGCCTCTCCCAATTTTGGATAGTCCCCAAATGTTCCTTGGTTGGTGACAGTGTAACTCCAATCTCACACAATATATTCCACATGTCTCAGCATACAGTGCTCCCTCTGAGCATGTCTCTGTGTCCAAATCTAACCCCCCTTTTTTATGGACGCCAGTCAGATTGGATTAGGGTAATCGACTTCATTTTAACTTTCAAATAGGGTCATATTCTAAAGTACTGGCAGTTAGGACTTCAGTGGTTCTTTCTTGGAGAGCACAATTTAACTCATGACAAATGGGTTTAACATTAGATCAGATATAACAGAATGGAATTAATAAAAGAAAAGATGAATCAGAAAATTATCCAGAATGCAATATTAAAAAAGAGACAGAAAATCTAAAAGAGAAGTTCAGGGCTTCCCTGGTGGTTCAGCGAAACCAGCTGCCAATGCAGGGACATAGGTTCAGCACGTGGTCCCGGAAGATCTGACCCGCTATGGGGCAACTGAGCCTGGGAGCCACAGCTGCCGAGCCTGTGCTCTAGAGCCCCAAAGCCATGAGCCCTGAGCGCATGTGCAACCGCTAGTGAAGCCTGGGCACCCTACAGCCCAGCCACACGACGGGCAGCCACCATAATGGGAAGCCTGTGCACTGCCATGGCTCACTGCCCCTGCAGAAAGCTCTTACACAGCAACAAAGACCTGGCACAGTCATAAACGAATAACGAAGAGAGAAGTTCAGAGTTACACAGGACAAAACAAGATTCGGCGTACATCTCTCAGAGGAGTTTCAGAACGGTGAGGGAGGAGCAATATTCAATGAGATAAAAGATGAGACTTTTCCCCCAGAATTTATGAAAAATAAGTGCTTAGATTCAGGAAACATGCCAAGAGGGAAGCAGAGCAAAATGTCCAAAGCCATATATATATATATATATATATATATATCTCACATAATGAATCTAGTGAAAGTGAAAGTCACTCAGTTGTTCCCGACTCTTTGTGACCCCATGGAATTCTCTAGGCCAGAATACTGGAGTGGGTAGCCGCTCCCTTTTCCAGGGAATCTTCTCAACCCAGGGATCAAACCCAGGTCTCCCACATTGCAGGCAGATTCTTTACCAGCCGAGCCACAAAGGAAGCCTAGGAATACTGGAGTGGGTAGCTGATCCCTTCTCCAGCAGATCTTTCCAACCCAGGAATCAAACTGGGGTCTCCTGCATTGCAGGTGGATTCTTTTCCAACTGAGCTATCAGGCAAGTCCAATGAACCTATAGAACATCAAAAATAAAATCTTCTAAAATGTTAACTATGATGTATAAATAAAGATTAGCTTGATGGCAGATCTCTCATCAGCAAAAATAGAAACCAAATGAAAACTAAACTATGCCGGTAAAAGTTTGGATAGGATTTAACTGTTGGAGGGTAGGGGGATGGTGGCTGGCTGGGAGCACGGTGGGGGCTCTTGGGCCAAGTTCTGTTTCTTAATCTAGGTTTTGATTATATGGGCTCATTGAGCTGTATAATAATGCTACATGTGTTTTTTTTATATATATGCATGTGTATATCCTCAGTCACTTCAGTTGTGTCTGATTCTCTGTGACCCCATGGACTATAGCCCACCAGGCTCCTCTGTCCATGGGGATTCTCCAGGCAAGAATAGTGGAGAGGGTTGCCATGCCCTATTCCAAGGGATCTTCCCAACCCAGAGATTGAACCCAAGTCTCCTGTATTGGCAGGTGGATTCTTTACCACTATGTGCCACCTGGAAAGCCTATATGCACACACACACCTATGTGAAAGTGAAAAGTGAAGTCACTCAGTCGTGTCCGACTCTCTGTGACCCCATGGACTGTAGCCTACCAGGCTCCTCCGTCTGTGGGATTTTCCAGGCAAGAATACTGAAGTGGGTTGCCATTTCCTTCTCTAGGAGATCTCCCCACCCCAGGGATCGAACCTGGGTCTCCTGCATTGCAGGCAGACACTTTACCCTGTGAGCCACCAGGTAAGCCCCAATTTTGGGGAAGGGGCGGTGATTTCCTGGAATTGGGTCACTGTCCCTTTTTTGACCTTTAATCATCAACCTCTGAACTGTGAAGGCACCCGAGGGTATGATTTAGCTAATGTGTTACGATGAGCTCATACTGAGGCTCACCGTCTAGTGGAAGTTGACTTGTCTGCCATCTTGGACCTAGTTAGTTCTAACCAGTTTATGTCATGCCCTCAGTGGCTGTCATTCTTTTAAGGGTTGTGCCCTGCCTCCTTCCTGTCTCAATATATATTAGGCACATATATTAAGTCCTTAATATGTGATTGTTGAATATAGTTTCCCCAATACTTTCTTCTCATTTAATGAATCCATTCAACAAATAATTATTGAGTGCCTACATTGTGAAACATTTTTTCTTACCTCTGAGATAACTCTGTGAACCAAAAAGACAACATTCAGTCCTTACGAAGCTTACTTTCTAATGAGAATGTAAGTTTCTATGTTGAAATTCACATGCCCTCGTTGCAGGTTTTAGACTAGTTTCTGTAGTCTTTCGTGTCTCTTTATTGTCCAGAGCCAGTTTCTAATACTGGGACTATCCTGGCATCCTTTCAGATCTTCTACTTGACCGCCAAGGACAGAGAGGAGGGGGTGAAATGATTTGAAGAGCTCTCAGTTCATGCAGAACATTTCTCTCATAAGCCATCCTTGTGTCCTGAACTTCTCTTTGCCCACTGAAACGTGCTTGTAAGCTGTGTTGGAGCTAGCTTGTGGAGACCTTTTTTGTAGTCTGGATGCAAGCCGAGAAAACAGGAAGGCACATGCAAATCTGGGCACAGTGTTAGCTTTGGTCTAGTACCAGACAGGCGGCTGGTGCCACTTTTGCCAGGATCTGTGGCTCATCAGCTGTCCTCCATTGCTGCCAAAATAAAGGATCCTTGCCTTTCTAAGTGGGTACAAATTCTAGGCAGCAGGACCACAGGTGTGGGATAAGTAGGGTGTATTTTCCTTAGGAGAAATATGTAGAACAAAGAATGGTGTTGTTCTCTAGTCTTATTTTGATGTTCAGCTCCAAGTAAATCTGATGAGAGCCAGTCGCTCTGTAGCTAACTCAAGGGTGGGGGATGGTGACTGTACACAGGGAATGACTGTGTCAATCAAACTTTCAGTAGGCAAATGCATATTTAAAGACTCCTGTGTGCACGCTCAGTTGCTCGTGTCCATGGAACACACAGAATCCATGGGATTCTCCAGCCAAGAATAGTGGAGTGGGTTGCCATTTCCTTTTCCAGGGGGTCTTGCCTGACCCAGGGATCAAACCTGTCTCTCCTGCCTTGGCAGGTGGATTCTTTACTACTGCGCCACCTGGGAAGCTCCTTGTATAAAGATTAATGCTTAGTTATTTGAGAATGTGGTGAAATACACTCAGAAACTGTTATTGGGAGGAAGTAAGGTAAATTAACACAGACTTTCTAATATACATTTTGAGAACATATTGCAAAAGCCTTAAAATATTTACCCTCTTTAATCAAGTAATTTTATTTTCAGGAATTTATCCTGAAGAAATAATCTTATATTTGTGCCAAGACTTATTCAGAAAGATCTTTGCAGTGTTATTTACAATAATGAGAAACAGCACAAAGGTTCAACAACAGCATTGGTTGACTTAAAAATGCTACCTCTATGTGTTAGAATATGAGGCATTAAAAATTATATTCAAAGGTTGAAAAAATGTCCATTTTAAAATTAAGTGAGAGTTACATGTACAGGAGGATTAATTATAGTGTTCTGTATTCCTTGGGGGTATGATGGAAATTTGTGATAATAGAAACGAAAACATTCTCAAAGAATGTTTACATCTAATTTCCTCCTCCAGGGGATCTGATCTTCCCAATGCAGGGATCAAACCTGCATCTCTTCTATCTCTTGCATTGGCACACAGATTCCTTACCACTACTGCCACCTGGCAAGCCCTTATATCTAATGGAAAATGCTTATAAGGTATTATTGAGTGGAAAAGATAAATTATTAAGCAGTATGTATTGAGATATGGTAGGATTCCATAGGATTTTAGTTTTGTAAAACAAACTAACCTTTCTGTTCATTTTATATATTGTAAATATATATATATATA
>SJYX01021621.1:431326-455180 GCA_006410675.1 Oreotragus oreotragus
CTTTAACAGAAAAGTAGTGTTAGAATCCCTGTCCTCCACATGAAATAGTACTCTTTGTAACTTGAGTAATTTCCCTTAGGCACTAGGTCCTTTTGGTTGTGTGTCTTTTAGACTAGTCAGGTGGAATGCTTAACTAACAGTATTAAATATTTTCATGAGTTATGACTTATCAGTGGCAAAGGAGCAGGAACTGGAGACGAACACAGAAGGAATGTGAGCAATGGCAATTTGAAGGTGACCGGGCAGTCTGAAAGGCAATAGGCCAAGTATCCTGCTTTAAATGTTTAATGTGTGCACTTCACACAAAAGCTAAACACAAATCCAATCAACCTGCCTACTTGGTTGTTTTTAAGTTTAAGAACACTGTTGAAATGAACTTATCTATGAAACAGAAACAGAGATAGAAGACAAACTTATGGTTGGAGGCTGGAGGGGGAGATAAACTGGGAGATTGGGGTTGATATATACACACTGTATATATAGGAAATGGCAACCCACTCCAGTATTCTTGCTTGGAGAATCCCATGGACTGAGGAGCTTGGTGGGCTGCAGTCCACGGGGTCACAAAGAGTCGGACACGACTGAGTGACTTTACTTATTTACTTACTTACATATATATATAATGGACAGCAAATAAAGAGCTTCCTTAGTGGCTCAGTGGTAGAGAAGTCACCTGCTAATGCAGGAGACATGGGTTCATTCCCTGGGTCAGGAAGATTTCCTGGAGAGGGAAATGGCTATTCTATTTCTTGATTGGAAAACAGCAAGGATAGAGGAGCCTGGTGGGCTACAGTTCATAAACAACAAAGTAAGGACCTACTGCATAGCACAGGGAACTCTAAACACTCTGCAACAACCCATCTAGATAAAGAATCTAAAAAAAGAGTGGATATATGTATGTGTGTAGCTAGTCACTTGGCTGTGCACCTGAAGCTAACACAACATTGTAAATCAATTACACTCCAATAAAGTTTTAAAAAATAATAATAATAAAAACAAAAACATTGTTGACTGTGAAAACCACAACTGGCTATCATTTCAAACCCACCAGAATGGCTAAAATGAAAAGAAATGGACAACACTGAGCGTTGGCAAGGACGTGTAGCGCCTGGAACGCTGTTCCACGTTGTTTGGGGGACTGTAAAATGGAACACTGGGAAGAATCATTTGGCAGTCTCTGAAACAAGAAAACCTATATCCACCCTATGGATGTAGCCCACTACTATGTACTCACTTAAAATAAGTGAAAATGTAGTTCCACAAAAAAGATTTGTACATGAAGAGCAGCAGTTTTAAATTTTGACAAAATTCAATTTATTGGTTGTTTATTTTACAATACACACTTTTGGTATCTTACCTAGGAAAATTCTGCCTATCTTTGGGTTGTGAAGATTTTATTTCCTTCTAGAAGCTTTATAGTTTAGCTTTCATAGATAGGTCATGATCCATTTTCAGCTAACAAAAAAGATGTGTACATATAAGTTCAGTGCAGCTTTATTTATAATGGCCCCACACTAGGAACTACTAAATGACCATCGAGAAGATGATGGAAAAACACAATATGGCCTGTGTATCCAGACAGCACCATCAAGGAATGAGCAACTGATGCCCGGAACAGCCGAAATTAATCTCAGAGACATCATGTTGAGTTTAAAAAAGCAGGCACACAAAATCTATCCTGTTTGTTTCTATTTATATTAACAATAATCACATCTAATTGAAGGCACAGAAGCCAGAACAATGGTTGTCTGTGTTTAGGAATCAGAGGATGCTGAGTGAAACAAGAACAGTGGAACTTCCTTGGGGAGATGAAAATGTTCCATAACTTGTTCTGAGTGACACAAAAACTCAATCTCCAAAAGTCCTCAAATTGTATACACTTAGGAGTTGCACTGGGGAAGGCAATGGCACCCCACCCCAGTACTCTTGCCTGGAAAATCCAATGGACGGAGTAGCCTGGTGGGCTGCAGTCCATGGGGTCGCTAACAGTCGGACAGACTGAGTGACTTCACTTTCACTTTTCTCTTTCATGCATTGGAGAAGGAAATGGCAACCCACTCCAGTATTCTTGCCTGGAGAGTCCCAGGGACGGGGGAGCCTGGTGGGCTGCCGTCTATGGGGTCACACAGAGTCGGACACAACTGAAGTGACTTAGCAGCAGCAGCAGCAGCAGTTGCACATTTTACTGTACACATATTTTATCTCAATTTTTAAATTGCTGATTTCAATGCTGATATGCTGATATTTGCCCTGATGAACTGTAAAATCCACTTGAGAACACCTTCCAAGGAACAAGGCTACTTTCCTGGAAACAAAGTAAAAGTCAAGTCCTTGAATAGTGTTGTCAGAGAGAGAAGCTCTAAGGCAGAAAAACCAGGGCAGAGCAACTTGTTTGGCTTCTAATATTGAAAAAATTCACTAATGACAGGTTCCTGAACTTCTGCTGCTTTCTTCCCT
The DNA here is from genome assembly GCA_006410675.1 of Oreotragus oreotragus. Taxonomy (NCBI): domain Eukaryota; kingdom Metazoa; phylum Chordata; class Mammalia; order Artiodactyla; family Bovidae; genus Oreotragus; species Oreotragus oreotragus. Next base: position 433,784 of record SJYX01021621.1, read on the forward strand.
AGGAACAGCTGAGTGACAATAAACAGGATCCATTTTTTTAATATTAACTTTAAACTAAATACTTTTATTTTCAAAACAGGAACATGCAGCAGAATCTCAGATTTCATTTTGAATTCAGCATACCCGTTTCATCCATTATTCATCTACACTGCACTTTCTTGGTTTATGATTTTACTAAATTTCTTCATTTGAATTATGGCCTTGTGGTCAACAGTGGGCGATATATTATTCTTATATAATTTTTAAATACAAAGGCAAATGGCACGGAACAATTAGAATCGATGGCTTGGGAGTCTGGCTCTCGGATGTCATAGGCAAACACTATGCTCTTGACTTTAACCTATGGGTTCCACTTCATGAGGGTTGTATTTTTCATACATCAGAGGTTTTTATAAATTTACTATTCAATCCAGCAGCCCTACTTTGTTCGCAAAATATAAGCAAAACAAATATGTCAGGGTAATGATGCCAGGACTCTCCCTTATTGAAAAAAGCAGTTTATTAATACCTTATTGCTACAAGCTAGATCTTATTATCATCTTGGGTCATTTAGAATCTTATTAGGTATTCTGCTGGTGGATGAATAATCCTGTGATAAATTCTTTGCCATGTCCTTCACAGTTGTCATAGCAGGATCATAAACAGCATTTATAACAATCTAGCCTAGAGGAAGCGGCTGACAATGGTCTGCTTAGCATGCAGGAAATATTCAGATCGGCTGTGTCTGGTTAGACACAAGCCCACAAGAGAGATCCCAAAGTTAAATGTAGCATGGGTTTCTCTGAAGAGTCCCCTTCGAAAAATGCATGAGGTCAGGGACGTGGGGACCAAAAACACTTTGGAAGCCACAGACAGTTTCTTTCCATCAGATCTGCAGGGCAGCAAGGGAAGGCCCAGGTACAGACTATTTTATTTCCGATAGGCTGTTTGGGTCTTCACTTGAAAACTGCAGATCAAGTTACACATTATTTCACACTGACCAATTCTGTGTTCTCATTTTGATTTCACATACAAAACTGAGACTCACTTGTGTTACTAATTAGTACATTTGATGAGTCTGAAGGAAAACAACACTATGGGTGTCATTCCCAGCATAAGCCAAGTACTTGTGTCTGTTGCAAAAGTGTAGATTTTGGCACTTATAAAAACCCATGTTTTCATACATATTAAATATGCAGTTTTGTGTTATATGATATTATATATGCCTATATTTTTTCCTGTTCACATAAGGGGCACTATAGGTAGACAAGTACAAATCTGCTACCACTATTCCTAGAAAAATCCATGCAAAGAGGCAAAGGAGCCAGTCCAGTATTTTTCTAGCCTCATCCTCTGCTACTCCCTGCCACTTACCTCAATTAATTCATCATTCATCTCTCATTATTCTCTAGATATGTCAGGCCCTTTTTCAAGTCTGGTTTTTTTTTATAAAAGCTGCTGTCTTTGTCCAGGATACCCTTGCTCTTTCTTTGCCAAATACTCTAAATTGGATTCTCCCAGACTCAGAACCTAAAACAAGCATTTGAGGGAAAAGACTTTATTTGGGAGGTGATCCCAGGCAATAAGCAGAGGAGAGGGGTTATGAGCCAGAGAAGAGAAGGAACTCAACAGTGAGTGTAAACTGTGAGCAATCGAGGCTCCACAGTTTACAGGATGAGAGACAGGATGGAGTTCACTGCAGGTTGCCCACCTACCCAAAGGGCAAAGAAGCAAGTACTCATTGGCTGCAGGCTGCTCCTGGCAGGACTTAACTCCCCAGCACTTTCAGCCTGCTCTCTGCATGGGCTGAATCTGCTCTCAGACAAGTTAGGAACAGCGGGGTCAGGAACATCCTGATGGTGAATGCTCAGAGGATGTGTGTAAGACACTGACATCCTCTATTTCCCAGGCCAAGTCCTCCTTATATTCTTCAAGTCTTAGTCAAAGTATTATTTTCTCTGGGAAAGCTTCCTTCTTTGATTCCCCCTGTCTGTGTTCGATGATCCTCCATTTGATTCTCATATCATGATGCTTAATCATGGCACTAATCAGATCATGTTATAAATGTGACTGGTGACTGTCTCCCCTTCTAAATTGTAAGCTCCTTTAGAAAATAATTTATGTCTGACTCATGTTTGGATCACCAGTATAGTCCTTGACAACATTACAAAAAAAAATTTAGCAGATCCAAATATTTACCAAGGACCTACCGTAATATTTTAGGAGCTGGGGAAAAGAGCTGTGAACAATATATTCTACTCAGGGGTCTTATAATGAAAGTAGAAGCAAAAAAAGTAGGTAAAAGCCATATAGTCAAAGTGATAGGACAAATTTTAGGTATTAGTAAATGCTATAACGAAAACAAAAGAGAGGAAGGGGTAGAAAAAGACTAGCGTGAGAAGAGATTGCTCTTCTTGTGAGGCTGCTGAGAAAAGGCTTCTCTGAGAAAGTAATCTATGAACAGGCATTTAAAATAACAATGAGCAGGAGTTACTGGAAAGGGAAGGAGGAACAGGCGGAGCCCAAAAGACTTTAGGTAAGTAAATTGCTTTGTATATTATAATGGTGGATACATGTCATTATACATTTGTCAAGACCCACAGAATGTACACCACCTAGAGTGAACCCTAATGTAAGCTATGAACTTCGGGTGATAATGATGTTTTAGTGTAAGCTCATCAGTTGTAACAAACGTACCACTCTGGTGAGGATATGGACAATGGAGATGCTGTGTGGGCAGGAGGAACATGGAAATTTATGTACCTTTTGCTCAGTTTTGCTGTGAACCTTAAAACTGCTCCCAAAATATGTGAAACAATAATGAGAAGGACTCACAGTTCTGAAAGCATGGAAGAAAGATGGCTCCAGGTGAAGGAAACAGCATGTTCAAAGGCTTGGCAGTGTAGCAGCTGCGGCATACTAGAGGGTCAGGGAAGCTGCATTGTGGTGAACAGAGGAAAAGGCGAGGGGAAGAGCTCGGAGGGGTGCGCAGGGGCCAGGTCACGTAGGGATTTTCTGGTGTTATAAACTAACCAAGAAATTCCAGATGTTCAAGTTGGATTTAGAAAAGGCAGAGGAACCAGAGATCAAATTGTCAACATCCATTCGATATAGAAAAATGAAGAGAATTCCAGAAAAACTCTATTTCTGCTTCACTGACTACGCTAAAGCCTTTGGCTGGGTGGATCACAACAAACTGGAAAATTCTTCAAGAGATGGGAATACCAGACCATCTGACCTGCCTCCTGAGAAATCTGTATGTAGGTCAAGAAGGAACAGTTAGAACTGGACATGGCTAAGGAAATATAGCCATTATTTTTGTAATAATTTTAAATGAAGAATAATCTATAAAATGTTGAATGATTCAGTTGTACACCTGAAACTAACATAATATTGTAAACCAACTGTACTTCAGTAAAAGTAAATACATAAAAAATAAATAAAAGAAAAAAAAAAAGAACTGGACATAGAACAATGGATTGGTTCCAAATTGGGAAAGGAGTATGTCAAGGCTGTATATTGTCAGCAGAGTACATCATGAGAGATGCCAGGCTGGATGAAGCACAAGCTGGAACCAAGACTGCAGGGAGAAATATCAACAACCTCAGATATGCAGGTGACACCACCCTTATGGCAGAAAGTAAAGAGGAATTAAAGAGCCTCTTGATGAAAGTGAAAGAGGAAAGTGAAAAAGATGGCTTAAAACTCAGCATTCAAAAAGCGAAGATCATGGCATCTGGTCCCATCACTTCATGGCAAATAGATGGGGAAACAATGGAAACAGTGCCAGAATTTATTTTTTAGGGCTCCAAACTCACTGCAGATGGTGACTGCAGCATTAAATTAAAAGATGCCTGCTCCTTGGAAGAAAATTTATGACCAACCTAGACAGCATATTAAAAGCAGAGACATTACTTTGCCAACAAAGAACCGTCTAGTGAAAGCTGTAGTTTTTCCAGTAGTCATGTATGGATGTGAGAGTTGGACCATAAAGAAGGCTGAGCGCCAAAGAATTGATGCTTCTGAACTGTGGTGTTGGAGAAGACTCTTCAGAGTGCCTTGGACTGCAAGGAGATCAAACTGGTCAATGCTAAAGGAAATCAATTCCAAATATTCATTGGAAAGACTAGTGATGAAGCTGAAACTCCAATACTTTGGCAAACTGATGCGAAGAGCCAACTCAGAAAAGATCCTGATGCTGGGAAAGATTGAAGACAGGAAGAGAAGGGGACGACAGAGGATGAGATGGTTGGATGGCATCACTGACTCAATGGACATGAGTTTGAGCAAGCTCCGGGAGTTGGTGATGGACAGGGAAGCCTGCTGTGCTGCAGTCCACGGGGCTGCAGAGTTGGACACTATTGAGTGATTGAAAAATAGCAAATCTAAACAGATCTAACATCCTCACATCAAACAGAAGGAAACTCAAGACTGGGTTAAAATAAATTTTCCCCCCTCAGTGGTCTGGATATTTAGGGTAATATTAATTTGTGAATTTCTTTATCATAGACACTATTGAGTGATTGAAAAATAGCAAATCTAAACAGATCTAACATCCTCACATCAAACAGAAGGAAACTCAAGACTGGGTTAAAATAAATTTTCCCCCCTCAGTGGTCTGGATATTTAGGGTAATATTAATTTGTGAATTTCTTTATCATCATCATATTTGCCTCACTCTTGGTGGTGCAACCATCAGGCTGCAATGCTTGTTAGAATTCTTTCTCAACTGTCTATTACTCACACAGTCAAAAAAAAGAAAAAGACAACCTCACCCAAAGTACCATCTTTGAGACAGCAACAACAATGAAGTGTGAGTCCCTTATGGCAACTGGCTCTTGCCTCTGTTACAGGTGACCTTTGGAATTGCTCCCATGGGCTTCTGTGTTGGCTCAGACGGTAAAGAATCTGCCTGTAGCGTAGAAGACTCCAGTTCGATCCCTGGGTTGGGAAGATCCCCTGGAGGCGGGCATGGCAACCCACTCCAGTATTTTCGCCTGGAGAATTCCATAGACAGAGGAGCATACCATCACATCCTCAGTTTCTCTTCAACAAAGTAAAAGGGCAGAGACTTAAATGGCCTTTAGAGTATCTGGCAGTCCTACAAGTCTATGCATCAAAACAAGGTGAGAATAGAAGTTATATAGCTGATTCTTTTATTTAACTTTGTAATAGGAAAATTTTAAAACATGCAGAGAAGTGGAGGGAATGTATAGTGATGTTGCATGAAGTCAGTATCAATCTTGAAAATTTACAAGCATTGTATCATGGCCAGCTTTTTCATGTACACCAGAAATTATACAACCAAATACCCACCATCCCTTCAAGGTGGAAGCTCTGAAAGTCCATCTTCTTATCGAGTGATGCAGTATACTCTTCCATATACTCTTTACAGGGGAGGATTGACTTTGGGACATGGCTTGGAACCAAGGCCAAAGAATAAGGCAGATGACCATTCAGATGATAAATGTAAACCTTAAATAGCACATATTGAGTTTCTATATTGAAAACAAATACTTTTTTAAAGGAAATAGCTTCTTTTCCTTGACTGGGTAAAACTGGCTTTGAAATTAAATACATATTTTGAGCAGCGGTTTATCCACTATTGGAATAATTGCTTTCATGTATTCATTCAGTAATTATTCAGTGAATACTGCACATAAGGCCCAGAAATAATATCATGACTGTGTTGAATCACAGTCCTTTCTTTAAGGGCTCACAACCCAACAGATGAGAACTACAGGGGTTCTGATGCCTATGTACCAGTCTGCTTGCTCACACATGGTATAATATCTAGATACTTCAATTTGTCTTTGCTTCCTTCTCCAAGGCGGTCTTTGCTATAGTTGACAGTCACCTCTGTTTTCACCTTGCTGAGCAAACACATTTAATTCTAACACATTTCCTCTCTAGCATAGACAATCTGTCTATTCTTAAACTCTGCACATGGAGAAGAGTGAGACACAGGTGACCAGGCACTCACAGACACTTGCTACCAGGGCACTTTGTAACATGCACTTCCACTCTAAGTAAGCAGTTGCTCCTGAAGTGTCTGGTCCCAGCTAGATCAATTGCTCCCACAATTCCCAGTGAGTCGATGAGCAGCTCTCTCAGTGACTGAATGACTTAATGCCAGCCAATTAAAGCTTAAACTGTCTAATTAAGCCGGAGAGGGAGCCATCAACTCGCTGAATTCTGAGGCCCGTTAACGTCACCTAAACAATAGAATGATGTTAGGTGTATATATATGCAAAAAGATATGTCTGGACTGAAAAAGGTCAAAACCTGTATCAAATTCATACACAACTCTTTCAATGTATGTACTTCTGAATTCATTTTCCATTTAAATAACACAAAGCTAATGTACATCATTACATGACACTCTGCCAGAAATGTTTCCCATTTTAATTTGTGTTTTGCGATTCTCATTGACTAGTGTTGTTTATCGTATGACAACTATCACACAGCTCCATTACACTCATTTAGGCACAATTCATGATTAGTATGTGCTTCTTTCTCAACTCCTACATCAACATCATAACAACTCCCCATTTTCCCTCCTCTGTGAACAATAAAACTGCTCACTTCAGAAGCATAATGACCACCATTCTCAAGAGCGCATAATAGAAAAATTTGCTTTAAAATCAAACCCTCACTTATGAAAAGTTTTAAATTATCTATTCTAAACTCTTTTCCCTGTAAAACTAGCACCTGCAAAGAATAGAAACATATACATGGAGAGATGCTAGATCCTGACTTCTCTAGCCAAGCATGGACGCCTTATAAATACCTCTGCAGACAGAGATACCGCCATCCTACTTTATCCCTAATGCTAGAGCTGCATTGGCCCCTGAAATAATATTTAGCAAAGAGGCATTTTAAGGAAGTCAGCATGAGAGAGAGAGAAAAAATCTTCTCAGGTACGTGTATGTTATTAATCATAATTAAGGCATATTTGACAGCTTCTTGGCAACAGAGACGATTAGTTCCTTTCTCTGACATCATAATCCTAAAGGAATACTTGCTGTTTCATTACCAACTTCACTGGTCTTTATACCTATAATATCCACTTTGAGAATATGAGGTCTTAGAGAAACCTGAGCTCTGACAATTACTGTTTGCCCACTGCTGACACCATGTAAGGTATAACATAAGCCAGGCTCTTACTAAAGATAAAGTACAGGAATCTTGCTGGGGTTAAAATGTGAGTTCCAGGAAAACTCGTGGTCTGCCCCATAATGCATTTCCACTGAAGGGTCATCCTTCAGAGTTGTTGGTTTTTGTCTGTGCAGGTAGCTCTGCACTTTCGATTTTCCATTAAATTGGAAAGGGAGCACTTGGTTCCCACTGCAATGGCATCCTCTGATAAGATGGTGAGAAATGGGAAATGGATCCGTTTCAAGAGAGAGACTCATTTTAATAAAACCAAACAAGAGACTCACTTCCATTTAATCATGCCTCATTCCATTAATGTGCTTTCTAAAACGATGCTGCTTTCTAAAGGTTCTTATGATGGCTACGTCGTAAAGGAAGCATCTTCAGGATTTCTGTTTGGTGCCTTTACAGGTGATTTCAAAGAATTTATTCTGTTCATTTATTGATTACAAATTTCAGCCAACTTTTGCTCAAACCCAGCGGGGAGATTTTGGCCTGTTATACGCAAATTCCCAAGCTCACTTTCTGCTGTTACCTTTCACAGACAACGTGGGCCTAATAGATGTTTGCCTACTTTGGCACCTGTCTAATAGCATAGGTTGAGATTTAGGTTGTTCTCAAACAGAATGTTTCTACTTGAACAATGATCATTGCCATCCTCAAATTTCTCCTGCTCATGGCCCCGCTTGGGTTGCCTCTTACTTTCTCTCTTACAACTTCTCTCTTTGCATTCTTTTAGACACTCTCTCTTCCTCTGTCTTCTTCTCTTATAATGTCTTTTTTTATCGGTTCAGGATGAGAAGCATGGGGGTCGAGGGAAGACAAATGGCTTTGTTTCCATCATGTAGATAAATTGAAAGAAAGCAAACAATTAAGTCTTCAACTTAATTTTCCCACAGAGATCTAGAAACAGAATCTGTGATGTCCTGGGGTTGGAAGGGACCTCAAGGGGGGAAAAAAAAATCAAGTGCCCTTTCTCCATCACACAGGCTACATGTCCCCTGCCAGACCAGTTATTCACTAAGAAATGGTTTCTGCTTCCACCAGCTCAACATCATGACTATAATGTACCTTTTAAATATGGTCTTCAAGATGTTAAAATCACCACCTCTGCTGATTTGGGGTTTCATTGTCTATTCTTCACTGTATCACATCTTAATAAGATCTCAGGGATTTAGCAATTAGCATAAATACAGCACTCTGATCATCAAAAGTAATTAATGGCATCAAAATACAGTCTTCCTGATTTTGAGGACTTGTTACACATATCTTGATCTTTCTTGTTAAATGAGTACTTTATTCCTGTTAGCAAATTATCTACCACAAATTGTATTTAGATAGAAAACAGATTAGCTTAATATATTGACATGTTTGAAACAACACAGAAAGTGACTCAGTATGCTGTGTTAGCAATAAGTTATTAACCTATGCTGCTGTTGCTGCTAAGTCGCTTCAGTCGTGTCCGATTCTGCACAACCCCATAGACAGCAGCCCACCAGGCTCCGCCGTCCCTGGGATTCTCCAGGCAAGAACACTGGAGTGGGTTGCCATTTCCTTCTCCAATGTATGAAAGTGAAGAGTGAAAGTGAAGTCACTGAGTCGTGTCCAATTCTCAGCGACCCCATGGACTGCAGCCTACCAGGCTCCTCCATCCATGGGATTTTCCAGGTAAGAGTACTGGAGTGGGGTGCCATTGCCTTCTCCGTATTAACCTCTGAGTAATTGGTAATTCTAACAACAAAAGAAGTACCAAAGTTGCTTTTTGCAACTAGGTACAATATACAAAACAGGCTTTATGGTTGTTTTTTTTTTTTAAGTAAAATTGTCAAGTAGGGATGCTGTCAAACTGTCAGATGAAAATTTAAGAAAAATTATGGTTATTTATTTTTTCTTTCAGAACTCTCATTTAAATATTGCTGAAGAAAGGAAAAGGAGAGGGAGATACTTTATTGTAAATGTTCAATTTACCATGAATCAAAGGTTTTAAAATTCTAGGAAGTTCCTTAGTGGTCCAGTAGTTAGGACCCGATGCTTTCACTGCCAGGGACCCAGGTTCAATCCCTGGTCAAGGAATGAAGAACCCACAAGCCACGTGGTATGGCCAAAAAAAAAAAAAAAGTTTCTCACAGTAAAAGAGAGGTGCAGGGGAGAAAAACGTTTTCCTCAATCCTTAGGGTGTCTGGCTAGGTCTGAAAATTTAACTGACAGAGACAGATTAACAGAAGGAAAAGCATATGTATTTATTTAATCTAAGTTTTATACGATGCTGGAGCCTTCATAAGGACATGCGGATCCAAAGAAATAATAAGGAAATGCGGATCCAAAGAAATAGTTAGACCCAGTATTTTTGTGCTGGGTTTAAAGAGGAGTGGGCAGTCATGGCACACACAGTATGAGGGAATGGTAGTAAACTGGGGGAAACTCAGCAAGGCCTGTTTGTTCAGATTCTCTTTGTCTCAGCCTCTCTTTGTATCCAGAGATAAGGATGCTCCTTTCCTCTGGGTACAAGGAGGGCACCTCTCACATGAGGGTTTTATGACTTCTTTCAGAGAAGGGCAAGGAAAGGGTCAGAGTGACGGTCTACTTCTGCTTTTTTCTCAAACTTCTTCAGCTTAAAATGTTCAATGTGTAAAGTTGCCATATTTTGGAGTAGCATGTCCTGAATTCCAACAGAAGTACAGTAAGTGCACGTTTCAACAGATAAATGCAATTCTTAACTGAGAACCCTGGATTCCCTTTAACAAGTCTCTACTCATCATGTCATTGTTTCTGGGGAGTCAAGGTTCCCAAGAGAACCTTCTTTTTGAATTGATTTTCATTTAAAATGCTCATTTAAAATACCCCTAGTTTCAGAAAGACAAACTTAGCACGTATGAGTCCTTACAGTTCACATCTGTGACTCATTTCCATTTCTGAAAAAATCAATGATATTGGCTTTAATGCCACAATCTCCCCTCACCACCAGAGATGTGAGCTTCAGGCAGCTCAGCATCATCATTTGTAAAGCTCAGAGTTGGACTTTTACAGGACAATAAAAAATGAGAGACTGACTTAACTGACTGCTGTCAGAAAAGCTCTTTGGAAGCTCTTCTGGAAGCTTCCATGTTTGGGATTTCTATTTCTTGTGCCACTAATGTTAAGATAAACAGCAAGTTTCGGCAATTTGAATAAACCTCTCATGTCATCTGCTAATCTTCAAGATCACATGGAATAAACACAAATTTGTCCTATCAATGATTTAAAGTCTCTTTGGTATGAGGATTATGAAAATATGCTAAACTAAAACAAGTCTTTTTTTTTTTTTTAAGTGTACTTTACTTTAATCATGTTTTCAACCTGTTCTGTGCTCAAGAGATAGATGAGAATAATTTCTGAAGTTAAAAGCAACGAGAAGAGATTAACAGTGAAAGACAAAGGGACTCAGACTTCTTTTCTCTGATCTAGGAAGGGAAACATGGAAGTAAATTACTGATTTCTCACAGGCAACTGCATCAGTTGCAAATTCAAGCTCACATACATTACCATCTCCCAACAATAACATATTATATAGTTCATCCAGATTGAAGGTAGCACACATAAATAGAGACTCAAAAACTTCATATTCAAAGCAAAATTTTGAAAGTGGGAACCTTCCATGGCCCTTGCAGACACTCCCATTTGTATCTCCTTATAGCTGCATTTATATAAAATGAGCTTTCCTTATTATGCTTCCCTCTATGAAATCTCAAAGCTTATTTTTATTATGAAATATTTAATGGAAACATGGATAGAAAGTCATTGAAGAATCACAAATGTAACTTACCACTCACCGTGGCACATGAACACTTTGACATTCTGACATGAACATGCGTCAGATATTTTTTCATAAGGAAATACATGACAGAGGCAGTTGAGGTCCCTCAAGTATCTCAGTCAAATTCATGGTACTGTCCCCTCCCACCCACCAAAACCACTGACAATCCACCATGGACAAGAGAGCTATGTTGCATAACTCACATTGGCCCCTGGAGTTGTTCTTGGCAGCATTCTCAATGCCGGGGTTGCACTTTATTGAGTTTTCCTCATTTTCATTTTTTGGGGGACAGGGGGGGGCACACTGAGAAGCAGACTTCCCCAGTGGCCCAGTGATAAAGAATTCACCCGCCAACTCAGGAGACATGGGTTCAATCCTTGGATCAGGAAGATCCCCAGAGAAGGAAGGCAACCCACTCCAGTATTTTTGCCTGGGCAATCTCATGGACAAAGGAGCCTGGTGGGTTACAGTCCATGGTTATTATTATTTTTTAAATAGATCCTATAAGAATACCACCACAATGGATTCAAGATGATTGTAATAAGCAGAAATGGTCAAACAAATAAGCCGAACAGCTCTTTTGTGGACATGAGATGGGCCAAGCATTCTCAACTATAAGCTTGAAAACAATGCCAGCCCATGAAGCAACCATTCAGATTAAAAAAAAAAAAAAAAAAAAGGATTCTGAACAGAATTGCAAGGATCATTAACTATAACAGAACAGTGCTATTCCCAGAGGAAGTTCTTATAAACACGATACACCATCTTGTCATCCAATATTCAGAGAACATTTGGAGATTTAAAATTGGATTTTTATTCTGGATATAAAAGTTCTCCAGTCATAGTTTAAAATAAAAGGCAGCAGCAGCAAAAGGTGGGACATCAGCAAATTAAAATTGACACTTAAAATTAAGTTAGTCAGTACCCTGTTTCTTTGAAAACTATTAGATGTTTTTTAATATATTTTCAGTCTTCACTGTTCACCCTCACACAATTCCACCACCCACTGCACACCTCCTTTTCCTGCAAGAAATCTGGATATGACTTCAACGCAATTCTGGAGCACATGCCTCTCTCCCTTTAAAACTGAGACATCTTCAAGATTGGAAAAGGTAGTCACACTGAGGAGAAGACAGATCAGAGGCACATAGTTCCTATCCCCAAAGCTAAAGCTACAAACAGAAAACAGAGTGTCGAATCCACAATCCAACATTTTGACTGGAAGATGTTTTTGACTGGAAGCTGGATCTTCTGACTCTTTTCTTTTGTTGCCCAGAAATCTACAATCCCTACTGTTTAGAGAAACACTCCAGACCAAGGAAGGACCAGGTTTCCAACTTCCTTCTTGATCTTGCTTCCAAACTAGTGAGTAAAGGAAGACAGCTGAAAGGAGTGAATGAAGGATCCACCAATGAAAACTTAAGGCACCATTCATTCATTTACTCATTCAACAAGTGTTTATTGCGCTTCTATGGTCATAAGCATATAATGGTGAACAAGATTTCTCACCTTCGTGAAAGCTGTCTAGGGATGAAGACCAACATAAGTGAAACTATTACACAAATGAATATAAGTCTCCAAACCACAGCCACTATTTGGAAGGAAAAGTATAAGCTCCTATGGGAAATTGTAAAAGAAGCAGGTTTTTATTGGATTTTCAAGCTGAATTATAAATAAAAGAAAGATGAATAGGTATAGGGACTGCGTGGGGCTTCTCACTGGCCCAGGTAATGATGAGTGCCAAGGGCCTGTAACAGGAAGGCACAGAGGATGGCGTCTGTATCAAGAAGATTCAAGTAGAAAGAAGCAGAAAGGAAGCTGAAAAGTGAGCCAGGGCCTGATCACCAAGGGTCTTGCAGGATGCTGCAAAAGATTGTGGGCTTTGTCTGAAGAGGAATCTGAAGCTATTGGAAGGCTGTGAATAGTAGCATTCATGATCTAATTAAGTTTTCAGATCACTCTGACTGTCATGTTGAAATGTGTCGAAGGGGGTCAAAGAAGAGAACTAGGAAGGCCGGCGACAGCATGACTCGACGTGCAGTTTTTAAGGTCACTGACTACCAAGCGGAGGATGCCTTGGAGGGGAGGCAGAGTACAGTCGAGACACGAGCTCACTGGCAAGCGCAGCCCAGGTGAGAGCTGCTGCTGGTCTGGGCCGCCGCCCAGGTGAGAGCTGCTGCTGGTCTGGGCCGCAGGGAGACGCGCGCCTGGAGGGCCACCGCGACGTCACACAGGCTGGCTCGCCGCCGCTCTCCCTCCGAGCGGCCCTGGGGGTCCCGAGAGCGCTGCCTTCCAAGGGGTCTGCGTGGACAGAGAGAAGCTCCTCTTCAGAGACCGCGGCCTTCCGTTTCAGGGCCAGAAGCTCTCTCGCCCCTCCTGAGCGATGGGCTTATTTTAGCCCCAGGCACATGAGGCAGCCATCAGCTCTGGTGCCTCTGTTGTGTTGGTGGAGAAAACTCAACGCATTTCAAGGCCACGTTCTCCAAGCCTACCACTTTCCCCTTCCCGCCTCTCTGTGACTAAACTCAGTCTGTCTTTTAGTTTACTTTTCCTATTCTTATTTTGTTCTCTCAAGTTTTTAAAATTTTACCTAATGGCTATATGCAATTTTAAACACATGGCTATTTACCATTTAGCCAGATTCCATAGGAAATTATTAACTATTTATTATTTCACACTTATTTTGCTATTTAAAATATAAAAAGGAAGATTGCTTTTCTACTTACAACACTTTTGTCACTAAATGTGTGGGCTTTCCACCCTAAGGAATCCTCCAGTTCCCTGAAGACAGCAAGTGGCTGTTCTACAACTTAATTCAATCCTGACACTAACTATCCCAAGTTAGTGCAGACCCCACAAATTAAGGGCTCATCCCACAATTCTGTCCCCCTTCAGAGTCCAGTCACAAGTAATAAAAGCCGAGGGTATCCCCACTTCTGTCATACATGGCCACAAATTAGAGTTTCCCACAACCCTCTCTGAGTGTTTGACAGTTTTCTATAATGGCTCACTGAACTTGGGGAAACACTGTACTTATATTTGCTGGATTATTATAAAGGATATTATAAGGGATACAAATGAACAACCAAATGAAGAGATACAGAGGATAAGGTCTAGCGTGTAGATATAGTCACCAACGCAGACACTCTCTGAACTCTGCAGTATAGGGATTTGGATGGTGGCATCATATTGTAAGCATGATTAATAATTCAGTCCCTCTTCCCACCACAGAGGATGAAGGATAGGTCTAGAGGATAGTGGACTGAGGGTCTCAAAGTTCCAAGCTTCCAGTCATGCTTGGTCTTCCTGGTGACTAGTCTCCATCCTGAAGCCACCCATGAGTCCCCAGCCATCAGTCATCTCACTAGTACAAACAAAAGACACTGTCATCACTCCAGCGATTCCAAGAGTTTGAGAAGATTTGGGGTCAGGAACTAGGGACTAAAAACAAACTTTATAACAAACGATGGCCCTATCACTCCTAACAGACAGGAAATTATTAAGATTTAGGAGCTCTGTGCCAGCAACTGGAGATGAAGACCAAATATATATTTCTTGTTAAATCACAGTATGATAGATATTCATTTCAGAAATACTATAAAATGTAGAAAAGCTCAAGAAAAAAAAAATGATCTGTAATCCCATCATGGAGAAATAGCACTCGTTAACATTTATATGGGTATAGTCTTCTAATCTTATTTCTATACCTATGTATATACCTATCATCTGTCAATCTTTCCCACAGAAAAGAGAGAAAGTACATGTATGTGTGGGAGTGTGTGTGCAGGCACATGTGTGGTTATACGTATTTGTATAAGTCTCAAATCCATTTTGGAACAATGAGAGAAATGGATAAAAAGATACAGAGATGACAGGGACTTCCCTGGCAGTCCGTGGTTAAGACTTCACCTTCCAAAGCAAAGGGTATGGGTTCGATCCCTGGTCGGGGAGCTAAGATCCCATATGCCTTGGGATCAAAAAACCAAAACATAAATCTTAAGCAACACTGTAAAAAATTCAATAAGCACTTTCCAAGAAAGAAATGGTCCACATTAAAAAAAAAATCTTTTTTTTTTTTAAAAAGATGATAGTTAAATAGAGAGACACAGAGATAGACAGACATTTCCCCCTGAATTTTGAGTACTAGATGATTTAAATCCTAGGCTGTTTCTTTGACAATGTCAAAATTGGTTCATTTCAACTACTTCTATCCATAAATAATACGCTTGCTTGTTTAATCAGAAGCAATTATTTGGCTAAGTGATGACTGATGACTTAGAGGTTATGTTATTTCTGTCTTTCCATCTTGAGTCCTAAGAGTATTCAGGTTGATGGAAGATTGACTATAGGTAAAAAGTAAACACTCTCATGGTGATGTAACAGGTTCCCAGATCATACAGTACATCATACTTTAAATTGTTTATACAGCAAACTAGATTGCCAGTGTAAATGACAAATCTCTTAGCTTTCTTGTTTCTGGCAGCCATCTGTGAACAAAGCAGAAAACTACTCCCAAGTTATATCAAGACTTGTTTCTTTTGCTGTGGTTGTAAACTGACCTGAATTTTGTTCCCAGAGGAAGGCATAACCAAGAACTACAAGCATCTGTACTACCTGCCTTAGGTGGGCTGTGACACCACCACCATCTAGAACACAGCACTTAGAACTCATACAGTAAAAACCCATGACCAAACTGCTCCTGAACAGATATTCAGCTCTGCCCACCTCCTTCTCTGATACCACTTGAATCCACCTACAAATAAAAATAGCCAGTTTAGTCCATATGGCTGCAATATGGCCACATGAGTATGATCTTTCTGTACAGATATCCATAGAAATTTGTGGCCACTATAGCATTTCCCACCCCAAAACCAGAGAAGCATATTGAAGAGTTTCAAACATGTCTTAACTATATTAACTAGGAGGGCGAAGGGCTCACCCCAGGGCTTTACCATGCCAATTCTTTCTGCGTCTCTTCTATCTTCTCTTTCTCTCTTCCTATACTTATTTAAAAACCTCAACTTTTTGAGGATTTACTGTTGAGATGGATACAGTTTTTTTTTTAAATTAAATAATTCAGTTGAAAACTATAATATGGAGAAATTTTTACACCCTAGACTTACCACCAAATCATCTTCTAATTCCCTACCCCTGATTAGTCAGGATATGTTTAGGAAATGTAATTTTATTGGAATATAATTTAGCCAATTTGAAAGCTTTTATTGGCACGTTACTTACTTCAGACACTATTCGAGGCACTAAGGACTCCAAAATAAGGAGACACAGCCCATCCTTATCAATCTCCCAGTTTAACAGATATCCCAATAAACCCTAATTGAGTGGAATATTCTAAAATTTAAAAAAATACTTTATTAAAAAACTGAATGTGTCCTTAAATTTTAATATATAAATACATGGGTCTATATTCAACTGTAAGTTCTTTCTGATTAGCCTAATATCTATTCCTTCTGACAAGTGACAAGTTGATGGTATCTATATAACAGATACTTTTAAGAATGTCTGCCTAGCTCATCCTCTCCTTGCAAGAGAGAGAGAAAAAAAGAGAGCCCCAAAGTTAAGTTTCGTCTATAAAACATAACCCTCCTGATCACAGCTAAATGAACCAGGAATAAACACTGGGCTCAAGCTGGTTCCAGTCAGATTTGGTTCTTCCTCTCATAGTTAAAGTAGACAAGCTTGGGTCAGAACAACCCTCTCATTAAAAACATCTAGAAAAGTTAATTATTAAAGAAAAAATCTGTTTGAAGGCAGAACACTATAAGGCATCAAGATTTGAAGAAATAGGATCCCAGAGAGAAAGAAGGCTCAGAGAGTTGAATCACACACTTATGTGCTTTGAAAAAGTGAAAGCGTTAGTCACTTAGCTGTGTCCCACTTTTGCGACCCAATGGACTGTAGCCCACCAAGCCCCTCTGTCTATGGAATTTTCTAGGCAAGAATACTGGAGTGAGTTGCCATTCCCTTCTTCAGGGGATCTTCCCAACCCAGGGATCGAAACTGGATCTCCCGCATTGCAGCAGATTCTTTACCATCTGAGCCTGTCCTTTAGGCATCTGCTAATCCTAAACAAGAAAAGGAACGATATACCCATTTGAGTGCAGAGTTCCAAAGAACAGCAAGGAGAGATAGGAAAGCCTTCCTCAGTGAGCAATGCAAAGAAATAGAGGAAAACAATAGAATAGGAAAGACTAGAGATTTTTTCAAGAAAATTAGATACCAAGGGAACATTTCATGCAAAGATGGGCACAACAAAGGACAGAAATGGTATGGACCAACAGAAGGATAAGATATTAAGAAAAGGTGGCAAGAATACACAGAAGAACTGTACAAAAAAAAGATCTTCATGACCCAGATAACCATGATGGTGTGTTCACCCACCTAGAGCCAGACATCCTGGAATGCAAAGTCAAGTGGGCCTTATGAAGCATCATTATGAACAAAGCTAGTGGAGGTGATGAAATTCCAGTTGAGTTATTTCAAATCTTGAAAGATGATGCTATGAAAGTGCTGCACTGAATATGCCAGCAAATTTGGAAAACTCAGCAGTGCCCACAGGACTGCAAAAGGTCAGCTTTCATTCCAATCCCAAAGAAAGGTAATGCCAAAGAATATTCAACTGCTGCACAACTACACTCATCTCATGCACTAGCAAAGTAATGCTCAAAATTCTCGAAGCCAGACTTCAACAGTACATGAACCATGAACTTTCAGATGTTCAAGTTGGATTTAGAAAAGAAAGAATAACCAGAGATCAAATTGCCACCATCTACTGTGTCATCTTCTCCTTTGGAGAAGGAAATGGCAACCCACTCCAGTACTCTTGCCCAGAAAATCCCATGGATAGAGGAGCCTGGTGTCCATGGGGTTGCAAAAAGTCGGACACAACTGAGCAACTTCACTTCACTGTGTCATCAAAAAAAGCAAGAGAATACAGAAAAACATCTACTTCTGCTTTATTGACTATGCCAAAGCCACTGACTGTGTGTATCACAGCACGCTGTGGAAAATTCTTCAAGAGATGGGAATACCAGACCACCTGACCTGCCTCTTGAGAAACCTATATGCAGGTCAGGAAGCAACAGTTAGAACTGGACGTGGAACAACAGACTGGTTCCAAATAGGAAAAGGAGTACGTCAAGGCTGTATATTGTCACCCTGCTTATTTAACTTCTATGCAAAGTACATCATGAGAAATGCTGGGTTGGATGACGCACAAGCTGGAATCAAGGTTGCCAGGAGAAATATCAATAACCTCAGATCTGCAGATGACATCACCTTTATGGCAGAGAGAGAAGAATAACTAAAGAGCCTCTTGATGAAAGTGAAAAAGGAGAATGAAAAAGCTGGCTTAAAACTCAATATTCAGAAAACTAAGATCATGGCATCTGGGCAAATAGGTGGGGAAACAATGGAAACAGTGACAGACTTTTTTAGGGCTCCAAAATCACTGCAGATGGTGATTGCAGCTATTAAATTAAAAGATGCTTGCTCCTTGGAAGGAAACTTAGGAACAACCTAGACAGCATATTAAAAAGCAGAGATGTTACTTTGCTAACAAAGGTCCATCCAGTCAAAGCTATTGTTTTTCCAGTAGTCATGTATGGATGCGAGAGTTGGGACTATTGAAAAAGCCGAGTGCCGATTGATGCTTTTGAACTGTGGTGTTGGAGAAGACTCTTGAGAGTCCCTTGGACTGCAAGGAGATCCAATCAGCCAATACTAAAGGAAATCAGTCCTGAATATTCATTGGAAGGACTGATACTGAAGCTGAAACGCCAATACTTTGGCCACCTGATGTGAAGAACTGACTCACAGGAAAAGACCCTCATGCTGGCAAAGATTGAAGGCAGGAGGAGAAGGGGACGACAGAGGATGAGATGGTTGGATGGCATCACCGATTCAACGGACATGAGTTTGAGTAAACTCCGGGAGTTGGTGATGGACAGGGAAGCCTGGTGTGCTGAAGTCCATGGGGTTGCAAAGAGTCGGATATGACTAAGCGACTGAACTGAACTGAACTGAATCCTAAAGTGATGGTTGAAGGGCTGAGAAAACAAGCAGAATGTTCAGTCTGTCTCTTATACACATCTAGATGTGTATAAGAGACAGCAGATATCCATAGAAATTTGTGGCCACTATAGCATTTCCCACCCCAAAACCAGAGAAGCATATTGAAGAGTTTCAAACATGTCTTAACTATATTAACTAGGAGGGCGAAGGGCTCACCCCAGGGCTTTACCATGCCAATTCTTTCTGCGTCTCTTCTATCTTCTCTTTCTCTCTTCCTATACTTATTTAAAAACCTCAACTTTTTGAGGATTTACTGTTGAGATGGATACAGTTTTTTTTTTAAATTAAATAATTCAGTTGAAAACTATAATATGGAGAAATTTTTACACCCTAGACTTACCACCAAATCANCAGAGAACAGTAGCCATGCTAAATATCTCAGGGTTTCACCTGGGACTCTCTAAGAGCATATACTCTGCTGGTAAGAGGGAATTGGATACAGGTGGTTGTTGTTCAGTTGCTAAATCATATCCAACTCTTTGAGACCCCACGGAGTGTAGCACGCTGGGCTCCCCTGTCTTTTACTATCCTCAGAGTTTGCTCAAATTCATGTCCTTTGAGTCAGTGGTGCTATCTCACCATCTTATCCTCTGCTGCCCACTTCTCCTTTTGCCTTCAGCCTTTCCAAGCATCAGGGTCTTTTCCAGTGAAATGTAGGAAGGCCCTGACAAGGACTGAACTTCACTTCTCAATCAACATTATCTCAGGCTGGGTCAAGGTGATCTGTCCTTATGTAGGCAGCCTCTAAGATGGCCCCCATTGAAACCTACTTCCTGGTCCTCATGCCCTTGGGTAATCCTGTGAGTATGGGCTGGACTTAGTGATTGCATTCTAACAAACAGAACGAGCTAAATGTGTTGGGTTTTCCCTTCTGAGATTAGGTTACAGAGAGACTCTCCTTTTGCCCTGCACTGCCTTTCTGCTTCTCTTTCTTGATCTAAGGACATCCAGATACCATGTTGTGAACTGATCTATAGAGGAGGTCGATATGGCAAGGAACTAATAGCTCCAGCAAGCAGTCAGTGAAAACCTGAGGCCAGCCAACAGTCATAGTAGTTATTAGCTTGTCAGAAGCAGGTCCTCCCCCAGGGGAACCTTCAGATGAGATCATATCCGTGCTGAGTTTTGAAAGACTCTGCAAACCTATGGAGAGCAGCCTGCCAGACTCCTCTGTCCATGGGATTCTTCAGGCAAGAATACTGGAGGTTGTCATTCCCTCCTCCAGACAAGACCATGCTGCTGCTGCTGCTAAGTCGCTTCAGTCGTGTCCGACTCTGTGTGACCCCATAGACGGCAGCCCACCAGGCTCCCCCGTCCCTGGGATTCTCCAGGCAAGAACACTGGAGTGGGTTGCCATGTCCTTCTCCAATGTATGAAAGTGAAAAGGGAAAGTGAGGTCACTCAGTTGTGTCCAACCCTCAGTGACCTTGTGGACTGCAGCCCACCAGGCTCCTCCGTCCACGGGAGTTTCCAGGCAAGAGTACTGAAGTACTCTTCTCCGAGACAAGACCATAGCCCCTGCTAATAACCTGAATTTCAAATATGTGAGAGACTTAAGAGACAGAGGCACCCAACTAAGCCATACCTGGATTCCTGATACACAGAAATACCAAGATAATAAATGTTTTCATCTAAAGCCACTGAGTTTTGGAGTAATTTGCTACTTGGCAATAGCCTATATCTTAATACCTTAAAGAATAAAAAGCAATCATCTCTCAAGGACTATAAAATCATCCATTTTTAAGTTAGCTCTAAAATTTTTATACGTGTTGTCTGACAACAACAAAATACGAATAAAGATAAAAATGACCTCACTAATTAAGAGGGAAAAATTAGCTTCAGATTCACCAGAAATTCAGATAATGGTATTATCTGAGAAGTTCTTTAAAAGGACTGAAACGTTTATAAAAGTAGATGGTAGGACAGAGAATTTAATCACAGGACTGAAAAGTACTGTCTAAAAGAATCAAACAGAAATGACAAAACCAAAAATACAATAGCTAAAAATAAAAATACAATGAACAGGTTTAACTGCAGACTAGACATAGCTAAAGGGAAGAACTGGGAACTGGAAAATTGTTCACCAAAAGGAGAAAGAGAGAAAGAAAGAAAAACCGGGTTGAAGAGCACAGTAAAAATTAAGCCTGGATGACAGATGAATGGATAAAGAAGATGTTGCACACTCATACACACACACACACACCCATACACACACACACCTACACACACACACACCTACACACACCTACACACACACACCCACACACACACACCTACACACACACACACCTACACACACCTACACACACACACCCCTACACAAAGACACACCCCTACACACACACACCTACACACACACACCTACACAAACACACACAC
>SJYX01021621.1:456563-467434 GCA_006410675.1 Oreotragus oreotragus
ACACACACACACCGCTACACACACACACCTACACACACCTACACACATACACCTACACACACCCACACACACACACACCCCTACACATACACCCCTACACACACACACCTACACACATACACACACCCACACACACCCCTATACACACACACCCCTACACACACACATACACACACACACACCTACACACACACACCTACTACACACACACACCTACACACACACACACCCCTACACACACACACCTACACACACACACACCTACACACACACACACACACACACTGGGATACTGCTCAGCCATAAAACATGAATGAAATGTCATTTGCAGCAACATGGATGTACCTATAGTTTATTATACTAAGTGAAGTAAGTCAGAAAGAGAAAAATAAATATCATATGATATCACTTATTAATCTAAAATATGATACAAATGAACCTGTTTACAAATGGAAACAGACCCACAGACATAGAAATCAAACTTACATTTACTAATGGGGAATAAGGGTGGGAGAGGGAAAATTAGTTTGGAATTAGGAGCTACAAACTATGATGTATAAAGTAGATAAACAACCAGGTTCTACTATTTTGCACAGGGAACTACTGAATACATTCAATATTCTATAATAAACCATAATGGAAAAGAATGTGGAAAAGGAACATATATATATATATATATGCATGAATCACTTTTGTATACATCAGAAACTAATACAACATTGTAAATCAACCATATTTCAATGAAAATAAAATAAAAATTTCAATTGAAGATGGAAAATGCAAAAAGTTCTATGTGAAGGAATTTTATAGGTAAAATTATAATACTAATGAAAGACAAAAAGAACGTATAAAATGTGGAAAAGGAACATATATATATATATATATGCATGAATCACTTTTGTATACATCAGAAACTAATACAACATTGTAAATCAACCATATTTCAATGAAAATAAAATAAAAATTTCAATTGAAGATGGAAAATGCAAAAAGTTCTATGTGAAGGAATTTTATAGGTAAAATTATAATACTAATGAAAGACAAAAAGAACGTATATAAAAAAGAAACTCTAGCAGTAAAAAGTAGGAAACACCTAAATGTCATTTAGAGGAAAATGAAAAAAAAAGTGGTAACTTCATTAAATGAAATATTGCATAGAAGTTAAACAGAGTAAACCAGACATATGTATCAATAAGGATAAATTTGGAAACCTTAATGTTTAGTGATTAAAAAGTTACCAAAAGATAGTACAGTGTCATAACACTGATCAGTCATGTATGACTCTGCATTCCCAGGGACTTGCAGCACACCAGGCTTCCCTGTCTTTCACCATCTTCCAGAGTTTGCTCAAATGCATGTCCACTGAATCAGTGATGCCATCCAACCATGTGATCCTCTGTCATCCCCTTCTCCTCCTGCCTTCAATCATTCCTAGCATCAGGTCTTTTCCAATGAGTCAGCTCTTCACATCCCAAACTTGTTACTATACATTACTATTCAATCAGAAGCAGAATTACTCCAGTCTTGGCCTCTTTGAAAGCCCTGGGAGGGTCACGTGGTGGTTTAGTCACTAAGTCGTGTCTGAGTTTGCAACCCCATGGAGTGTAGCCCACCAGGCTCCTCTGTCCATGGGATTTTCCAAGCAACAATACTGGAATGCATTGTCATTTCCTTCTCCAGGGGATCTTCCCCTCCCAGGGACTGAACCTGGGTCTCCTGCATTGCAGGTGAAAAATTTGTAAAAATAAAATATTTTAACAATGCTTGGTTAAGACAATTGTCTCTTTCTATGCCAACTTCATCGTCTGTCTCCCTTTCCTTCATATGAGGTAGCATTGGAGTGACCATGAGTGCATCTGGAAACCTGATTTAGGAGAAGTTGGGGGACACATTTAGGTTAGGTTTTGTGAGGCTTGTTCATGGGCTTCACTGCATTCAATGCAGAAAGTGCTCCCAGAGATAATCCTGTTGCTTACCATGTGGACCCTTGAGTGGCATCATGACTCAAAGTTACATATCCAAGGTCAGATCAAGACGTAAACAAACNTAGGTTTTGTGAGGCTTGTTCATGGGCTTCACTGCATTCAATGCAGAAAGTGCTCCCAGAGATAATCCTGTTGCTTACCATGTGGACCCTTGAGTGGCATCATGACTCAAAGTTACATATCCAAGGTCAGATCAAGACGTAAACAAACCCTACAGCACCAGGTCCAAGAAGTATGGTGAAAGTTGGAGGAAAAAAAAAAAGCCAAAATTTAGAATGTGTGGAAGCAGAAGCTGGTCTGTGGAAAATTCTTCCAGCCAGATACATAAAACTGAAAACTGGATACTTGGTTTTCATCAATGTCTAATCAAAACAAAGTTCCCTCTTGTCAGGAATAAACTCACAACTGAACCTATACAATTATAAACACATTGTTTTGTTTTCTTTGGGAGAAAATCTTACAGAAGAGAATTTATCCAGATTATAGTGCTTCTAAGGCAAACACATGTAGTAGTAGAACCAAAGTGAGTATTTGTGTCTGTAAAATTTTATGCTGTATAAATTTCAATTGTCGAGAAAAAAATTAACCATGCTAAAGGAAAAAACTGTCTTGTATTCCGATTACTATTTTGGTAATAGAATTTCTCTAAAAGTTCATAAAAAAAGTATTTAGAAAAAGCTAATTTAGAAAATTAGACAATATTATCAAACCATTTCATGTGAAATAAAATGTGGCCAAAAAATTACAGAAAAAGTGTAACAGAGGTATGTCAAATAGTTAACTGCAAAAAAATATCATTTTTCTAGATTTTGTGATACCCATGAGTTTATTTGTAGTTTGCTATAATTTCTTTTCCCATTATAAATACATATTCATTTTTTTAAAGCTACTAAAATTTTATAGGTTTCTGGTGTGGAAAATTAGAGTCTGCCACTGACCACTGTATATTAGTTATTTATGATTTATTAACATATACAATAAAAGCTAAAAATGTGTGGAAAGAATATGAAGTAACTTTGGGATCTTGTTTACTAAAGACATAGAAAGAGGGGCCAGGGTGATGGGGATGCTGATTTCTCTGTATTTACAGCATTTTAAATATTCAATAACTGGAATCATTAAAGCCTGGTATAAGTAAGCATCCAGTTAAATCTGAGAAACGGTTTCACTGATGGAATCATCTTTTAAGAAATCATGTGGGATAAGATGAGCCTTATTCTGTAAAATTGGATATCTTATCTCTATTCTTATTAAATAGATGTAGTGAAATTAAGTGAGATCATAGGTAAAAGGACTTTTGCACATTATAAAATAATACTGTCAAAAGTTATACAGTTTTGCAAAATGACAGTCTATACACAAGTATTTACAGTAAGAATGTCAATAATATTACCTGACATTTACTGAGTACTCATTTTGTGATAGGTATTCTCCTATGCGTCTGACATGCCTTTATCTCATTTAATATTCCCAGTAAGTCTATGAGGGAAGTACTATTATTATTCCCATTGTATTTATCAGATCAGATAGGTAGCTTTTTGATGGAACTAGGAAATATTAATTATATTTAACACCCATAAAATATTTAAGTCAATTGTCTCATTTCACTCAAAAAACATCAATCTAGGTATATGATGTTACGCAAAGGGTGGTGGGGGTGATGAGCAGGAATAATGCAAAAAATCACTGAGTTAATTTTCATTCTCTCAGTAGTTACTATATCATATATACTCAGTACACATCATGACACATCTCAGTTTAAATTCTAGGTAATATGAAGTAATGCATATAGGCTTCTGGCTTCTTACTTACATTTTTAATCCATATTCTACACTATTTCTTCCAAAATCAAAACTCAGTAAGTTCAGAATGTTCTATCAAATTCAGAAGCTCCATGTTGGTGTTTATCTGTGGACTCTCTTATTTACCTAAAGCATTCTGAAATGCCACAACTTGTATCAGAATACTACAGGGTTATAAACCCCAAATTTCTAGTAAGTATCATGCATCCAATGACTACATTTGCATAAAGCAGGGAGTATGTGCTGCAAAAGGGGGTTGAAAGAGAAAAAACTCCCTGCCCCCACAGATATAGCCAATCAAATAATAAGGAGTAAAAAGAAACTCAGAGAACTCTAAAATTAAAGGGGGTAGTGAAAAACTGGAAAGAAAAAAAATCACCAGGCCAGATTCTTGGTAGACCTCACCCTGTCTCACTCCTGAACTGATTCAGAGTCCAGCAGCTCTATTCCCAATGCCCTGAGTCCAGAGCAGGAGCTCTGACATCTCCTATCCTGCTCAACAACGGAGGCGTGAAGGGGATCTTCGGTGAAGCCAATGGGGAAAAAGAGCTGGACAGACAGCTTCCTGCTGGAACGTGTTGGGAGTGTGCAGTGTTTCAGCCACAGGCTCCCGATGATGGAACTTTCGTTGCTGAACATGAAGATCATTTCAGCACCCTACAATTATGTGCCTAATTAAAATTAAGAAATTAGAACACAGTTAAAAGGAATAATATTTTGCTCACAGCTAATTTCATTAAAGTATTAATGAACAGGACTCTTTTTATGGCCAGAGGGCAACCACTTTCCACAGAGTACTTCTATGCCAGCTAATTTATTCATGCATGAAAAACAATCCAATGAGAAATGAGGGAGCTCAGAACTGCTGGTCCTAATTAAAATATTTAAAACACCAAGTCTCTTTTCTTCCATCTAGCCAAATACCTAAGCTTGAGCCAGCATGGTGCCAATTAACACGGAAAAAGCAAACACAAACACCCATGGTTTCTGATTAAAGAGCACATTATGGTACCATGCAATACATTGTTCAGCACATATATGTAAATGTTTAATTAACCCATGTCTAAATCTCAGCAACATTCAAAAATCGATAATTTAATCCCTAAACAAGTGTCGATCTGTGGAGGGGAGACACTGACTTATATATCACAGTGTTTTATTCTAACCTAATTTGAAGCAGTCATGTGCTCACCCTGCTCAAGTGTTTCTTAAGGCAAAGAGCAGGGAGGAGATTCTTAGCTTGGCAGATTTCTCTTCCTAGAGCAGCAAGATTGTTTGTGCGAAACTGTTATTCGCCGAAGACTTGTGAAAGAAACTAGGTTAGCCTTAGGTGATAGGAAATTTTTCATTAATAATGTAGGGGGAAGTCTGGACCTAAACCCATTCGTCAGCCTGGACAGCAATGACAATACACACACACACACTCTCCCACACACACCCTCTCCTCTTTGTTAACTAAAGACCTGTCTGTCAGAACAAACTCCAGAGACATCACTGCCTTGGAAGCACGTTAGAGAGAAACATTTGAAATGGAGATCAAGATCGGAAAACCTTACTGGTATTAACTTGAACTTTATCAATATGTTAGAACCAATTCTAGAAGGGGAATTAACATTTCATAGCTGAAATCGTTTTAAGCACTTTCCCTCTAGTTATCTCTATCTAGTTAACCGTCCCTTGAGGCAGGCTGAGCAAAGGAAACCAGAGATGAGAGCAATAAGTGACTTGGCGAAGATCATGATCAGCATACGTTAGTGCCAGAACTTGAACCCATGTCCTTCAACTCCAAAATCACCCTACTATGTAGCAACTTTGCAGAACTATTAAGAACTAATATTTTTTCTTAACTAAGCGATATAATCTTAAGAAACCTAATTACCAACCTTTTAGCCATTAAAAATCATCTGTAGTTTGCTTTTGAGCACTTCTTGGAAGGGGTTTGGTGGGGGGATGGTTAGAATATATTACACAACTTTTACTCCTAGGGTTTCTCATTGTTTTTCCAAAAACAGAAATCATGGGATTTTAGACAAAGATCTGAGACGTCATCTTGTCCACAGGGTTTCAAACTGTAGCAACAGAATCCTTTTTCAAACATAATCTTTAACCTGCCGGGAGAAATATCAATAACCTCAGATATGCAGATGACACCACCCTTATGGCAGAAAGTGAAGAGGAACTAAAAAGCCTCTTGATGAAAGTGAAGGAGGAGAGCAAAAAAAGTTGGCGTAAAGCTCAACATTCAGAAAATGAAGATTATGGTATCCGGTCCCATCACTACATGGGAAATAGATGGGGAAACAGTGGAAACAGTGTCAGACTTTATTTTNTTTATTCCTCATAACAATCCATAGACTATTATTATTGTCTTCATGGCACAACTAAAATCCTGAGACATAGAGAAGCAACTTGTTTGCCCAAGTTTCCAGAACCACTAAGCTGTGGTGACGAGATGCATATTGTGATGGTTCAACTGCAGAGTCCAAAGCCTTATTCACCATGTTCTTCAAGAGCAGCCAAAATGAGATAACAGAGATACTGATCAGCTAGAGAACAAAACAAGTTTAATAGATGGAAAGCCATGTGAAGCACAGCACACATTCAGTGAGAAACAGGAGATGCAAATTCAAAAAGAGTTTTATTTTCCATGACTGTGCTCATATGCAGAAGTTAGGGATGTTTAGAGTACATCTCTGATCTCTAAGGATGATGCTGTGGAGTCCAAGTTTCTATCACACAACTCTCAGAAGGATCACTGATCTGATTCAACAAGGCTAAAAGAGAAAGACTCAAATATGCAACAGCCAAAGGAAGAGAGGAATCACAGGAGTGGGGAGGAAAGAGGGACCATGAGAACAAGGTTCATGATGCACCAGGAATTAATTATTCGATCATCAGCCTCACTATCCTCATACCTACACACACAAAAACCCATGCTAAACAGTGAAGCTGATGTGTCTGGTTACGAAGGAGACAGATGAGAATCAGCAGAAACTGGCATCAGCCCTCTCTCATATTGAATCACTCTTCTAAAATATAAGCAGACTCAGCAAGGCTTTACAGAAACTCTAAGTGATATAGCCATACTTGATCATGAAGGAAAGCTGTGTATGCCTGGGTTACATTCCAGATATTTTCAGGGGCTTTTAAAAGACATTTTTTATTCTTTAAAAAATTACTTATTTTTAATTGCTTTACAATATTGTGTTGGTTTCTGACATATATCAACATGAATCAGCCACAGGTAAACATATGTCCACTCCCTCTTTAACCTCCCTCCCACCTCCTACCCGATCCCACCGCTCTAGGCCCTCACAAAGCCCTGGTTTGAGTTCCCTTCTCAGGGAATTTTTAGTGGGAAGTCATGATTCATATTACAGTCAGAAATAGAATAAGGTGCTGGATGGACTACTATGCAATACTCTTCATTAGATTTCACACTTAATTGGTAATTAACAATTACACTGATATATACAAAATCTCTCTTTGACAGTAAGATGGATTACATGTTCCTGGGTCTCTAATATGCAGATGGCATTGATTAAGCCCTTGGTGATTATAGCATTTCAATTATTAAGATGATTTCAAGGAAAGAGCTAATACCTCTTCACTTTATCTCCCAGAACTTTCCTATATCTTATGAAATTTCTCAGTTACTTAGAATCTGAATTAAACAAAATGCATTTTCTTATATTCTAGCAACATGCAAGTATTTCAAACATTTGACATGTCCTCCAAAACAGTCAGTACTAGAAAACTGGATTTTTCAAAATGTTTGTTTGTTTTAAATTCTCTCTCCATAAGCAAGTTTGGTTTTTGAAATTTTCACGTTCAAGAAAAAATAAAATAAAAGCAACAAAGCAGATCTCCAAGACAGGGCTTGCATTTTTATGCATCTTTAGCCAGACAAACATTCGTCCTCCCCAGAAGTGGGACAGCTATTCTGAAGAATGTAAACTTGCTGTTTTCTCAATATGCAGATAGGCTGTTGTCACAGATCCCCATAGTAATGAACAACTTTTCAATATTTAATAAGCCTGGCATTTCTGTCCCCAGGCAGAGAGCGCAGACGTTTGGTATCCAGCTACTAACTGACCATTAAAACACAGAATCTCTCTTTAAAATGTGCTTCACAAACAGGCTGCATCATCTGCAGAGGGCGGCGAGCGCTGTCCTTGGCCAGGAGGTGGCCTGTTCTCCCGCCTGAAGAAGGCTGGCAAGGAGCAAGCAGGGCTACGCTTCTCAATACTCTAACAGGGGCTATGACACAACACTGCTTAGAAACAGCTTTTTAAAAGGAAGGGAAAGTCCATCAACAGCCCTTTTCTTTGCAGTGTTGTTAGCACCAGCAACAGCCAAGCAAGTGGTAATTAGGAAATCAGCCTTGAGGTTTTGTTTTTCTTTTTTTTAAGTGAGAAAAAATGAAATTATTCTTTCCATCCTTTGAATATGTTGTTTCCATTTTTTTTTCATGTTTGCTTGTACACAGGAATATTTTATGCTCTCTCTCGTGTGCTGAGTGTGAATGTATTGCAACAATAATGCTCACTAATTGGACAGAGGAGTCATTATTTAGTACAATATTTGAGCATTTTAACAGTGGCTTTTCCCCCCTTTAATCCAAGGAGTGAAAACTAATGTGAATGTGATTATATGGAAATTCAGAAAATCATTAATGGAATTGGATCATTTTCTGAATAATGGAAAAGCCAATATAATGAGTTCTCCTTGTTCTTACTGAGCATTAAGAAAAGTTGTTGGGTTGTAACTATAATTCCATGTATGCAACAATAATGCTCACTAATTGGACAAGAGGAGCCATTATTTAGTACAATATTTGAGCATTTTAACAGTGGCTTTTCCCCCCTTTAATCCAAGGAGTAAAAACTAATGTGAATGTGATTATATGGAAATTCAGAAAATCATTAATGCAATTGGATCATTTTCTGAATAATGGAAAAGCCAATATAGTGAGTTCTCCTTGCTCTTACTGAGCATTAAGAAAAGTTGTTGGGTTGTAACTATAATTCCATGTTAACACAAATATTCCCAGGATCACATCAAGCACACAGATGTGAAAATTTTTGATTGGGCCCACTACAAAAACTACTGTTACCATCTCTTTATAAGACATGATTGCTTCTTATTCTCTTTCAACATCAGTAGAAACTGTGCTTTTCAGTACTGATTTTTATAAGGAAACAAGGTAATTTTTTTCTTAATCATTTCAGAATAGCTGCACACAGAATGAGGAGAGGAATAATGAAGATGCAGGTGATGGGTGACTGACTTCCTAGCAAAGGATCAGCTCTAATCACCATTTTCCATCAGTACAACCCCAACCCATGTCTCTAAAATGACAACTCTATGGTCCGTGGGCCACTTTCCAGGAATATTAAGTCTAAAACTGTTTATGGTCATTTACTGCCACGCGTGAAAGGGAGCAAACCTGTTCTGTGTTGCTGCTGCTGCTGCTAAGTCACTTCAGTCGTGTCCGACTCTGTGTGACCCCATAGACGGCAGCCCACCAGGCTCCCCCATCCCCGGGATTCTCCAGGCAAGAATACTGGAGTGGGTTGTCATTTCCTTCTCCAGTGCATGAAAGAGAAAAGTGAAAGTGAAGTCGCTCAGTCTGTCCGACTGTTAGCGACCCCATGGACTGCAGCCCACCAGGCTCCTCCGTCCATTGGATTTTCCAGGNAAGTGAAGTCGCTCAGTCTGTCCGACTGTTAGCGACCCCATGGACTGCACCCCACCAGGCTACTCCGTCCATTGGATTTTCCAGGCAAGAGTACTGGGGTGTGTTACGTCAGGAAATAAAACGAGGACCAGGAGATAAAATTACAATGAAGCAAGTTCAGGACCCTCATGAGAACTTCCAAGCAGAATTGTACAGTCAGTAAAAAGGAATGACATTAGGCCATTTGTAGAGACATGGATGGACCTAGAGACTCTCATACAGAGTGAGGTGGGTCAGAAAGAGAAAAACAAACATTGCATATTAATGCACACATGTGCAGTCTAGAAAATGCTATCTGCTACTGCTAAGTCGCTTCAGTCGGGTCCGACTCTGTGCGACCCCACAGACAGAGGCCCACCAGGCTCCCTCATCCCTGGGATTCTCCAGGCAAGAACACTGGAGTGGGTTGCCATTTCCTTCTCCAATGGCACAGATGATCTTATTTGATAAGATCATCAAATAAGATCTCCTTTGATAAGATAAGAAATAGAGACAGAGGTACAAAACAAATGTATGGACATCAAGGGGGGAAAGGGGAGATTGGGAATGACATAACTACTATTGATAACATGTATAAAATAGATAACTTAATGAGAACCTACTGTATAGCTCAGGGAACCTTACTCAGTGTTCCATGGTAACCTAAATGGGAAGGAAAAAAAAAAAAAACTGGGGATATATGTACACATATAGCTGATTCGCTTTGCTGTACCACAGAAACTAATGCAACCTTGTAAAACAACTATACTTGAACAAAATTCATTTAAAAAAGAACTGTGCAGTCACGGAATGAACAAGGTAACTTACAAAGTAGGGATCCTCACAGAAAGGGTGAATGAGCATCTATCATGGACACTACTAGCAATGTTTTAAGAAAAAACATTAGTATATTTTTTAAAACCTCATGTGCAATCCCAAAATATAAAAGAAGTGAAACAGCTCTGCTCTGGTTGAAGAAGAAGACTAGAACTCCATTCAGTTTTAACCCCCAAAGCTCTTCAGGCAGCTCCACAAGGCTCCAAGGAACACAGTTTTAAAAACACTGCTGTGGTACATATACACAATGGAGTATTACTCAGCCATTAAAAAGAATACATTTGAATCAGTTCTAATAAGATGGATGAAACTGGAACCGATTATACAGAGTGAAGTAAGCCAGAAAGAAAAACACCAATACAGTATACTAACACATATATATGGAATTTAGAAAGATGGTAATGAGGACTCTGTATGCAAGACAGCAAAAGAGACACAGATGTGTAGAGAAGACTTTTGGATTCTGAGGGAGAGGGTGGCATGATTTGGGAGAATAGCATTGAAATATGTATACTATCATGTAAGAAA
>SJYX01021621.1:467619-481261 GCA_006410675.1 Oreotragus oreotragus
GAGAGGGAGAGGGTGGGATGATTTGGGAGAATAGTATTGAAATATGTATACTATCATGTAAGAAATGAATCACCAGTCTATGTTCGATGCAGGATGCAGGATGCTTGGGGCTGGTGCATGGGGATGATCCGGAGGGATGATGTGAAGTGGGAGGGGGGTTCATGTTTGGGAGTTCATGTATACCCGTGGCAGATTCATCTCAATGTATGCCAAAACCAATACAGTACCATAAAGTAAAATAAAGTAAAAATAAAAAATTTTTAAAAAAAACACTGCTATAAAAAATATTCCTCAACAATGTAGAAGATCATACTAACCCAGCAATTTTCAAATTTTCTATACTGGGAAACACAGGGCAATGATAATTAACATATAGAATTTGAACCCATGTGCACACCCAGATTTAAACATCCCCCCCAAAAACATCATGAGGAAGTAAAGCAACACAAAATTCGCAGGCAAGTGTGAAGAGTTCAAGCAGGTCTCAGGCAACTGGTTTTAACCTGGCCCACCTCACCCTCTCAAGAAATCTCACAGAAGACAAGAGAGTTAGAAATATTACTGAGGTAGCCTTGTTCTACTCTACTTTGCCAAAATAATACATTAAGAAATATTCACAACTTTGAGTACCTTACCAATAGTGACCAGTTCTTTGGGACACACCTCACCACTGATCACAGCACACCCGGGATAACCATGGGCTTAAGACCTTCAATGACAAATGAATTGACACCCATAGCCAGACCAAAGCCCCCGAGCTGATTCTACATGCTAGTTGACACTGGAAAAATGGGGAACATTTGGGACCTCCTTGCTGGCCCAGTGGTTGAGAATCTGTCTGCCAGTCCAGGGGACACCAGTTTGACCCCTGGTCCAGGAGGAGTCCAACTGCTGTGGGCAACTAAGCCCGCCTACCGTGACTACTGAGCCCTCGTGCTCTAGAACCCATGCTCCGCAGCAAGAGAAGCCACCACAGTGAGAAGCTCTAGGGCCATAACTAGAGAGCAGCCCCACTCGCTGCACCTAGAGAAAGCCTGGGCACAGCAGCAAAGACCCAGTGCAGCCAAAAGATAAACAATTCTTCTTAAAAAGGTGAACATTTTCATGAAATACTGCCACCACTTTAAAGTCTCCACATGTTGCGGATTTTATGTATAAAAACACAGTGGTCAGTTTCTGTCTATGAAGTCAGAGGGTGGGGCACTATGCAAAAATCAGCCTGAGGAAATTTTACTGCTCCTGCTCCTTTGAAATTCTTGCAAAGCGCTCAAAGTTTAGATCTATGTACAGGGTATAATTTAAAACAATGGTGTATCTTTTTGAGTGAAGAACTTTTTTGAGTCTTTTGTATGTAATTTTTCACATACATTAACTCTGAGGTTTCACAAGAGCCCCATAGATGGCTAGTGTTGTTACCCCCTTTTTATAGATGTGGAAACTGAGGCTTAGAGGAGGCATCTAAAGTGGCTCAGCAGACTCTACACAATAGTTAAGTTGCAGAGATGGGATTTGAACCCAAGCCAATCTGACCCCAAAGCTCACAAGCTTAACTTCTACACTATACAAGAAGCCTGAAAATTTCTACTATCCATGAGGAGACTGAAGCAGTAGCTCACCAAAGAGCTAATTCTCAAATTGTTACGTGAGCTCTTTATCTCTCATCTATGCTGTTACTGAGCAACAAAATAAAAAGAAATAAACAGCAGAGGTGACACAGTGTTGTAATTATCTTTCAACTAAAAATAAATCAAAAAAAAAAAAAAGAACAGAGGTGAGGAACTGGAACAAGGGTGTGGCTAAGCTACTTTTCCTGCAAAAGGCAAAAAAAAAAAAAAAAAGGCCAAGAATTCAGATTAACTCACCCAAAGGTCAAAAGAGAATTTTTTTCCTTTTGCGGCAAGTTAGTTGCCACTTCTGGGCAGCTAACGTAGGACTCCAGGGGGCGCTGACTCTCTGCTGTACTCAATATAGGACTGAGAAGCCTCTTGGGAACTCTAGCCCTGAGCAGGCTACAGGAGACCTGTGGCTCTGCCCTCTGACCATCACAGCAGTGACACTATTGACAAATACCTAGATAGTTCATTAGAATTGCAAAGCCTCCTAGCCATCACAGAATGGGATCCTCAAAACCAACCTTGTTTACAAATAAAGAAACTGAGAAACAGTACAGTAAGTCTCCTACATACAAAGTTTCAAGTTGGTAACTTTCCAAGGTGCAAACATGCATTTGCATGTCCACTAATGCCACACATGAGTGAAACTGCAGCTCACCCTCCGCCTCCTGTTGCTGATGATCCTTCAGTTCTACCATCTTCCACCTCTTCTCCTTCCTCCAGTCAGCAACTCTTCTTGTCTGTTCACTCAATGCCAGATTTTATACTATCCACTACTGTACTTTTCAAAGTATGTAAAATACAAGATTAAAAATGTTTTATTTTTGTTTGCTTTTTATGTATTATTTTTGTGAAAAGTATTATAAAACTTATTATTGTGTATCCAGTCGTGTTAGTTAGCCTAAACTCTATTGGACTAAGAAATCGGACTTGCAAACATGCTCTCTGAATGGAACTCATCTGCATGCAGCGGACTTAATGCACCTGAATCTTGCAGAGGTGAGGCACAGACCTCCTGATGTCAGAGTACCTCCTTCTTATCACATCCCTTGGTACAGACATTACTCACTTGCTAGACAAGCAGTAGAACCTCGGTATGGTGGGCAGCATGTGCCCCTGGGCTCACAGCCTGGCTCTGCCATTGTTCAGTTGTTAGATAACCCTTGGCAGGTTCCTTCACCTCTCTAACCCTGTTTTCCAAGCTGTAAAATGGGAATCATAATAGTACATGTCTCATAGAGTTTTTGTTAATTGTTAATTAATTGAAATTAAATGACAATGTATATCAAGAGTAAAGCAAAATGGTGTTATATGGGAAAATAACTAAAAACATAGTGGATATAAATATTTGATTGATTCACTTTGCTACACACCTGAAGTGCTAACATAACACTGTAAATCAACTGCACTCCAATAAGAATTTTTTTTAAGATAGTGAACATATATCCATTGCCCCCAAAGATGTCCTCTTGACTTGATGTAATCACTCTCTCTTAGATGTCTCCCTTTTCCAAGCAAATACCATTCTGATTCATGTCACTGTAATTGAGCTTGTATATCCTAGAGCTTAAAATAGATAGAATCATATAGCTTGTACTCTTTTGTCTGGCTTATTTCACTCAACATAATCATTCTGAGAGTCATATATGTTATTGCTTATATAGAAATTTCATTTCTTTTTATTGCTGAATAGTATGCAGTTACATGGGTATATCACTATTTGTTGATGGCTTATTGATGGCCATTTGCATTGTTTCCAGTTTTTGGCTGCAATAAAGAAAACTGCTATGAACATCTGTGTATATACCTTTGTGTGTGTGTTAGTCACTTTGTCGTGTCCAACTCTTTGCAACCCCAAGGACTGTAGCCCACCAGGCTCCTCCGTCCAGGGAATTCTCCAGGCAAGAATACTGGAATGGGTAGCCATTTCCTTCTCCAGGGGATCTTCCTGACCCAGGGATTGATCCTGGGTCTCCTGCACTGCAGGCAGATTCCTTACCATCTGAGCTATAGGGAAGTCCCTATACCTTTGTATGGAAATATATATATTTCCTTCCTTCTTGGCTGGAAACAACTTTGAGTGGAGTGGCTGAATCGCACGGTAAGTGTATGTTTAACTTTATCAGCATGAGAGTTCCAGTTCCTCCACTGTTCTATCAATACTTATTATGGGCAGTCTTTAAGCCATTCTAATGGATGTCTCATTGTGATTCTAATTAGCATTCTTCTAATGCCTATAGATATAGAGCTTCTCTTCATGTGTTTATTTGCCATCTGTATATCTTCTCTTATAAAGAGTCTGCTGAAATGTCTTGCTTGTGTTTAAAAAAAATTGTTTTTTTTTTTACCATTGATTTTTGAAAGTTCTTTATTTATTCTGGATAGAAGTCCTTCATCAAATATATCTTTACAAAGTAAAGAGTAAAGCAGAATGGCTAGTAATAGTAAGCATTCATCAAATGTTAGTGTTTATTACTAATTATTCACTCATTTAAGAAACCTGAATCATATATTGCTATTCTCCTCCAGGCCTGTGTGCTTGGGCCTGATGATATGTGACAAACCCGGCCCAAATGTTACTTACAGTCCTTGAGAGACCAACGTGAGGAGAGGTTTATAAAGCAAGGGAGGGGGGAATAAAATGATACCGGCAAGTTATAATATCATACAGGTACATAAAATGTCATTTTATCTAGAGCAGCCAGCCAAGATGCTCTAAGAGAGTTTATGAAGCAATATCTTTAATTCTAAGAACAATGCTACAAATTGAAACACAGTTTCAAGTTAAATATCGACGTCACAATACTTTACAAAAACAAACAACAAGCTCCTAAGATTTAGAGTTGAAGACTCTTAGTTCAAATCCCAATTCTATAGCCTACTAACCTTATGACTTTAAGAAAATAATTTAACTTCTCTGAACCGCAATCAACTCATCTCTAAAACTGAGATAGGAACGTTCCTGGTGGTTCAGTGGTTGAGAATCCGCCTTCCAATGGAGGGTACATAAGTTTGGTCTGGGAAGATTCCACTTGCCTCAAAGCAACTGAGCCCACACACCAGAACTACTGAGCCTGCCCTCTAGAGCCCACAGGCAGAAACCACTGAGCCCGCATGCTGCAACTACTGAAACTCAAGCACCTAGAGCCCAGGTTCCACAGCAAGAGAAGCCACGGCAGTGAGAAGCGCACACGCCGCAGCTAGAGTAGCCCCTATGCGCTGCCGCTAAAGAGAGCCTGCAGGCAGCAGTGAAGACGCAGCACAGCCATGAACTAAAAAATAGATACACAAAACGGAGATAGAACAATAACACACTTCACATGTTTCTTAGGCAGATGGAATGGTGTACATGAAAGTGCTTTGTAAATTTTCAAATGTGATTATAATTACAGGGCGGGGGGCGGACAGGAGGATAAAGAAGTAGAGATAAAGGAGGACAGAAGGAGAAACACTTGAGCATTTGCTGAGGGGCCTGGGCAGCCACAACCCGCAGGGGTCCCGCCATGCTCCCATGGTCTCACGTGTGCACAAGGATGATGTCTTTCATTAAAAACAGCAGACAGGGATTTACTCCAAAATTTAAATGTGCACAATCAGTTCCCTTCCATGTAGTCAGCTTTCTTCTTATGCACAGCCTGTATAGACTCTTCTGAGATTCAGGCACCTTTACTTCGGGAAACCACATTGCCCCTCTGTGAATGTGTGCAACTGGAGGCCGCATTGTGCCTCCATCCTGGGAGACTTTGTCCCCTGGAGCTCACTCCCTAGTCACAAAAAACGCCACTACCAGACACAGGCACATGGGTGGGCGGCCCATCCCAAGCTGTCTGAAGAAAGGTTTCTGTTCACATGATCCCTCTGGAGGCTCTGCCAAGCAGTACTGATTAGAGCCCCAAGAGGGGTACTCTGAAGTTGCTAAATGGACAAAGACAGTGAACCTGGGAAAGAACTGGCATCATAAAAGAGCCTAGGGACTGAGAACGATGAACAGAGCAAGACGGCAGGGTGGAAAGGAAAGGTCATATGTGCCAGACTGGGACTTTAGACTTTCTTATGGAGAGGGTATAAAGGTAATTCAGTCAACTCAATGAAAATCAGTGGTAAAAGCTGTTTCTAAAATTTTATGAGGCTATGAATTCAGTTTTTTTTTTTTTCAAAGAAGCAAAACATTTTCTTAAGCAATATACAGAAGCAGGACGCTGAGGCTAACAGTAGTAAAGAGTACAGGCTTTGGGGACTTCCCTGGTGATCTAGTGGCTAAGACTTAGAGCCCCCAGTGCAGGGAGCTTGGGTTGGATCCCTGCTTAGGGAACTAGATCCCACATGTCACAACTAAAACCTGATGCAGCCAAATAAATATTTAAAAGAAATAAAAGAGTACAGACTTTGCAATCAAACAAAATTCCAGTGCTTTCATTTACTCACCATGTGGACTTGGGAAATTATTCATTGCTCACAGCCTCAGTTTATTCACCTGCAAAAATGGCTAGTATTTTCTAGGGTTTGATCAAACTAAAATGAACTACTTAATTATGTAAAGCACTTACCAAAGTTCCTGGCACATAGTGAGTGCTATGAATTGGAGTTACTATGGATGAATTAAAGCAGCACGAAAAAAATGATGATGTTTACCAACACACTGACTAGCACTGACTGACATGAACTTGCCTCCCCAGTGAAATTTCTGTCTTCCCAGAATAGAGAGTGTAAACTGTAGACTTCTAGAAATAAATTCCATCTAGTCTATTAGAAAATATATATAATAAACATCAAAGTGAGGAGAAGAAATTCAGATCGAGTCAGTCCAAACATTTTGGTGTTGTGACAAACCTATATGCAGGTCAGGAAGCAACAGTTAGAACTGGACATGGAACAACAGACTGGTACCAAATAGGAAAAGGAGTACGTCAAGGCTGTATATTGTCACCCTGCTTATTTAACTTCTATGCAGAGTACATCATGATAAACGCTGGGCTGGAAGAAGCACAAGCTGGAATCAAGATTGCAGGGAGAAATATTAATAACCTCAGATATGCAGATGACACCACTCTTATGGCAGAAAGTGAAGAGGAACTAAAGAGTCTCTTGATGAAAGTGAAAGAGGAGAGTGAAAAAGTTGGTTTAAAGCTCAACATTCAGAAAAAGATCATGGCATCTGGTCCCATCACTTCATGGGAAATAGATGGGGAAACAGTGGAAACAGTGTCAGACTTTATTTTTCTGGGCTCCAAAATCACTGCAGATGGTGACTGCAGCCATGATATTAAAAGACGCTTACTCCTTAGAAGGAAAGTTATGACCAACCTAGACAGCATATTAAAAAGCAGAGACATTATTACTTTGTCAACAAAGGTCTGTCTAGTCAAGGCTACGGTTTTTCCTGTGGTCATGTATGGATGTGAGAGTTGGACTGTGAAGAAAGCTGAGCACAGAAGGATTGATGCATTTGAAGTGTGGTGTTGGAAAAGACTCTTGAGAGTCCCTTGGACTGCAAGGAGATCCAACCAGTCCATTCTAAAGGAGATCAGTCCTGGGTGTTTATTGGAAGGACAGATGCTGAAGGTGAAACTCCAATAATGATGTGGTCTGGCAACCTCATGTGAAGAGTTGACTCATTGGAAAAGACCCTGATGCTGGGAGGGATTGGGGGCAGGAGGAGGAGGAGATGACAGAGGATGAGATGGCTGGATGGCATGACTGACTTGATGGACATGAGTTTGAGTGAACTCCGGGAGTTGGTGATGGACAGGGATGGTCTATCACCTGAAGAGTCAGATATGACTGAGCGACTGAACTGGAACTGGAAGCACCACCAAATATTTTTACATCAGTTTATGGTGGGGAGGGAATCATCATCTCTGTAAGCAAACTAAAGTTCTCACTTGCCACTGGAAAACACAGGCAGTCACAAAAGTTAAGAAGCTAAAGAAAGCACTGATTTTCAAGCCCTTTAATACTTAATCTGGTTCTACACATAACACAGACAGATGGAAAGTATAAAATAGGGTTTCAATGTATAATTTGTGATCTCACTGTTAGCAAAACACAGGTTCGTGTGCCTGATACACAGCAAGACCAGACAATACCAAACGTTGGAGTTTGGGGCAGAGAAAGGTTTATTGAAGGCCATGCAAGTAGATGGGTGGCTCATGCCTTAAAACCCTCAAATTCTTCAAAGGCTTTCAGCAAAGCCCTTTTCTAGGAAAGGTGAGGAAGGAGTATAGTTAGTTTCTGCAAACTTCTTGGTATCAGAAACTTTGTGCTTGAGGTCAAGTTGTGGTTTGGCAATGATGTTCCTGTAAATCTCCAAAATAAAAGTTACTCTCCATTCTGATGAGAAAGGGCAAGGTTCCAAGGCACAACTTTCACCCTCCGAGGTCCAGTCCTGGCTAAGAGGAGGTAGATCTCAGCTGGAGACTTCCTCAGGACAAGATCCCCAGACTCTGCCTAGCCGTCACTGCTGAGGAAGCCAGGAGCCCAACCCAGTGGGGCCTCAGGCTCCTCAGGCCACCAGCATGGTGGGGGCCAGTCCTGAAGACTGATCCTATGCAGATGGCAGCTGCCGTTAGATCTCAGAGACAGGGATGGGGGAGGGGTTCACCAAGACCTCAAGGCCTGGGCCAGGCCAGTGGGTGGCCCTGGTGAGGGCTCTGGAGCCCTGCAGGACACAGCCCCCAGACTGTTCCCTGGGGCCCCCCAGCTCACCCAGTCAGGGCCGAGTGACCCAGGGCAGGGTAAGCTAGAGGGTCCTGGGGAGGAGGCTGGGATCTGCCGCTTATCTCACTCTCCGTGTGACAGCCACCAGTCCACCACCTGTTGGATGAATCCCCCCACTAACGGCCGCTCACTGACAGTCAGCCACTCACTGATAGTTGGTCGCTCAGTGACAGTTGGTCTCTTGGGGGCGGGGCCTACTGCAGCACCGACCAATGGCTGAGCAGGACTTCGAGGTAACCACTCACTGCCTGGCAGCAGGGTGGGTGTTTTAATGGCCCACAGCAACTGAGGGCTGCTAAGGGCTGTGCTCAGTGGCACTCTATTACAACTAGACAAAGGGATTCCATTCAAAAGCCATAATCCGCAGAGCATGATCAAGGCCCAGAAGCCAGGGTTCTCCCCACAAGGAGAGTATTAAGAGGACACTGAGCTATTAATAATATTCGGAAAGAAATACCTGCTCAGGGAAGAAGTCCTTTTGAGAAGAAAAGAAGCCATTTTCTGACAGCCTTGGGCGGGTGACCATGGCTGAAAACAACACTGCACATGTCTTCTGGGCTATTTATCTTTATCAGCACCATTTTTACAGGCAAATAAAGTATCTGTTCCCAAGAGAACCCCCACTATTAAAACTTTCAGAAATCTCCTCCCTGCTACAGTCACAATCACTACACACACACATACACACAAATACAACTGTAGGACTCTCCTTCATTCATGTGACCTTTTCCTGCTCTGTCTAGCCCTACATGGGGCTCTGGTGACAACCTGGGCCGACTTTTTCTGGAGAACCTAGTTCTTCCCTCCTAAGTCAGAAGCATGTCCCCTTACCCTGCTCCATTCAGTGATCAGAAAATCCAGGAGACAACCTTCTCCCTCAGAACAAAAGGGCTTCCAGGATGTTTCATAGGCTCTTCTCTGTGGGTTTGAAATTACACACAGCAGTGCCAAAGGTAAGGCATTTCTAGAGGTTTCTTTCCCTTTTTATTCCAGTTCTGGGTGTTTTTTTATTTTTTTATTCCCGCTCCCTCTCCCTCTTGTGGTATCTATTTGTGGCCTACAGCAATCACTTTAGACTTTTTAGACACGTCTGGATAGAGATAGATGACACAAGTGATCTACTTATCTTCCTTCCCCATCACCAATAAAAGTGACAGCCCGCCTAATTAGGCCTAATAAAGCAGCCGCAGAAAGAGTGGCGCCACAGCGATCTGAAGAGAGATGGCGCTGACCCGGAGATTCAGGTGCTGCCTTAAGGCGTTGCTGCTATTACTTTATCTCCAGTACATTACAGCTCGGCTCATGCCATATTCAAATGCAAGTAGCATGTTTTTCTCCTCAATTCTTAGATCAAGAACAAAAAAAAAAAAAAAAAGAACCCCATCTAATCAAAAAAGGCACTGACAATTTTTCAGCCCCACATTAAAAGCAAAGAGTCATTCAGAACAGTGCACTCCATATTCTATTTTATAATATCACTTTAAGCTATTGCTTTGAATCTCAGACATTTCTTTGTTAAGAAGGAAAATCAAAAATTCATCAGAAGAAGTTCTTTCTTCCCCCTTCTCTCTCTCTCTCTCTTTTTCTTCCAGGGCTAACATGGGGTTTGGAGCTGGAACCAACATTTGTAGAAGTTAGGAGTCCTTAAGCAATTATTGGCGGTGAGAGTTTGACACGCGGGAGAGTTGTCAACAACTGACTTTAAACAAAGTGGAAGGAAAAAGAAGTAAATGGTGCTCTCAGCAAAATTAATACACAGACCTGCAAATTAATGATGTCATTTATTTTTTTAAAGAAGAGGAAAAAAATCTGAACTATGCATGAAACAGCATTTTAAGTACATCTTTGCAAAAATTATCAGATTGTCAAAGGGCATCAAAGTGAACTGAGTCTGCAACTACTCATAATATTTCCACATATGCTAAATGCAAAACTTATCTTACTTTATTCTCCTATTCTGTAGCAATTATTTAAAGCTATTAGAAAGGGGAAAGTGTCCTTGATCTGAACTGCCAATGCTTCTTCTATGCTGCTGCTGTTCTATAGCATTTATACTAAGAAATATAACCCCAATCTCCCCCATTTAAGCAAGCATGCACACACATGCACACACACTCTCACACACACACACAAATACACATTCTCCACTACTTACTATTGGCCAAATGCTACTTGCCCTGAGCATTCTATCTTACTTTACATCCATGGTTTTGACTGCTACATATATCTAAGTAAGTTCCCCCAATCTCTACCTCCATCTATTAGTTCTGATCTTCTTCTTCTGTATTCAGAATGACACCCATCATCTTCTTAGCCTTGCCCAACGTGAACCCTCTTCAAACATTCCTCCTCTCCGACGTTCCCCGCCACCAATGGTAGTTACAGCTCCCCTGCTGATACGCTGTGGTACCTGGTAAGTTCTCTTTGTTGTGCTTGCCAAGATGGGGATGCCATGTGTAACAGTCGTGGCCATCATCCATGCTGGCTTGCCAAGTGTTATGGGCAATGACATATGTTGCATACAGTAGTTAATTACCCTGAAAATTCTGTGGAATAGGCATATTTTGTCCACATGTGCTAATTGGTGAAAGAACTTTAAGAAGTAATTTGTGCAAGGCTGCACAGCCAATAATTTTCAGAACTGGAACTGGTACCTGCTGACTATTAGGATGATCAGTTAAATGGGATGAAGGGGAGGGGCTTTAGAATTAGTGGCCAAGTTGTTTCACTTCATCATGAGCATCCTTACAATTTATGCACTCTAATTACTTCTCCTGAACGGTGGCATGGGCCTTTAGTTGAGTTTCTCATCCCTACTATCCCTCCAAATATATCACATTATAAGAGCAATCCCCATTTCTTCACACACAGAATCTCTGGCTCTTCCCCCTATCAGCTGGGTAATGCTGGGAGACCCACTTACCTTCCCTGAGGACCAGTTTCCTGTTCTATAAACAGGGATGTATGACATTGCCTTGTAGGCTCTGATCAGGATCACAGAGGCTTCATGGAGAGAGC
The DNA here is from genome assembly GCA_006410675.1 of Oreotragus oreotragus. NCBI lineage: Eukaryota > Metazoa > Chordata > Mammalia > Artiodactyla > Bovidae > Oreotragus > Oreotragus oreotragus. The sequence goes on from SJYX01021621.1 coordinate 478,968, forward strand.
CTAGCACAACTGTCACTAACCAGAAAGCTCAATTAAGAGCAACTGTTATTCTTATTGCCATTCCTTTCTGTCATTCATACCTCACAACTCCTTGAAAGCACAGCTGATGAGGTCTGCTGGGAGGTCAGCTGTTGAAGGAGGATAAGATCAGGCTTAGAATTTCATAGACCTAACTGGATTGGTGAGTTTGCCACTTACTGTCTTGTGATGTTGGGAAAATCACTTACCTTTTGAGCCCTCAGCTTTAGCAATGATAAAAATTGGGTATGGTAACACTGTATGAGCACTTCAGAGCTGGTGAACACTTCCCTGGTGGCCCAGTGGTTAAGAATACAGCTGCCAGTCCAGGCAACGTGGGTTCAGTCCCTGGCCCAGGAAGGTTTCACATGCTGCAGGACAACCAAGCCCATGCGCAACTACTGAGCCTGCACACTAGAGCCCATGGGCAGCAACTACTGAGCTCACACGTCCTGGAGCCCATGCTCCAGAGCAAAGAGTAGTCCCTGCTTGCCACAACTAGAGAAAGCCCATGCACAGCCAAATTAATTAATAAAAAGAATATGAGTGACCTAAAATTTCTGAAAAAGAACGGGTAAAGTTCTAAATGTGATAACACAGAGAGAACCCCTAGTACTGCATATGACAAGCAGATCCTCTCATTAACCAGAAAGAAAAGGAGGGGCTACTATAATACTGCCTACATTCCATGCCAGTCATGTGCTAAGTGTTTCACATACATTCTTTGCCTAACCCCCGACAGTATCCCTATTAGGTCACTCCCTGAATCTCTATTTTATAGATGAGACAAGTGAGGCTTTTTTAGTTGTCATGTATGGATGTGAGAGTTGGACCATAAAGAAAGCTGAGGGCCAAAGCACTGATGCTTTTGAACTGTGGTGTTGGAGAAGACTCTTGAGAGTCCCTTGGACTGCAAGGAGATCAAACCAGTCCATCCTAAAGGAAATCAGTCATGAATATCCATTGGAAGGACTGATGTTGAAATTGAAGCTCCAATACTTAGGCCACCTGATGCGAACAACTGATTCATTGGAAAAGACCCTGATGCTGGGAAAGACTGAAGGCAGGAAAAGGGGACGACAGAGGATGAGATGGTTGGATGGCATCACCGACTCGATGGACATGAGTTTCAGCAAGGTATGGGAGTTGGTGATGGACAAGGAAGCCTGGCATGCTGCAGTTCATGGGGTCGCAAAGACGCGGACATGACTGAGTGACTGAACTGAACTGACGCTTAGGGAGACCATGCAATTACACAGAAAGTAGCTGGGCTGGTATTTTAACCAAAGCAGCTTCCCTCCGGAAATAGTGCTCCAAGTGGGCTTAGATAATTACAGAGCCCCTTTCCTCCTTCTATGAAGACGTCACTGACTAACAGCTCCACTCCCCCCAGTCCCGCCCCACAGACTCAGCACACAAACACACAACTGCTAAACTCAGTCATACAACCTTTCAAGCATACAACTATTGTTGGCACCTACAAGTGTGCCCTTGTTTCTATTACTTGCATTGCTATGCATCCCTCTCTTGTCTCCCACCCTCCTTATATTTTCTCAAGAACTATGATCATATTTTTTTATTTCCCTTACCTCTCACTGAAGTTCAAAGCCAATCAGAAAGCATTAGTAAAGGTTGTTGATGGAGCAAATGTGGTCACAGGGTTTGTATCATCACACAAAGGATGATTCATGTACGCCAAGGGCTCATCTTCATTTTAAAGATAGAACACTTAGCTGCCATGTCCCATCGTTTCCATATAAAGTCCAGACCATGTCACATTGAACAGAACAGAAGCTGGGCTTCCTTTGTGGCTACTAGAAGACCTAAATGGATGAACACTAGGTCAGAATGTTACCATTAATTATTTTTTACTGTCTCTTTTTTTGGCTACCTACTCCCTGCTGTTGATTCAGCATCTTTTCAATATCTCAGGGACTCAAATGTCAAATGATTCCTTCCCAGATATATTTCTAACCTCCACACCCAAGTTTTAAAACACATATGTCATACAAGGAATCTAATAAATCCCGTTTTGTTTTGATAACCTTGTTTTGTTTGATAACCTTCAGTTCAGTTCAGTCGCTCAGTCGTGTCCGACTCTTTGCGACCCCATGAATCGCAGCACGCCAGGCCTCCCTGTTCATCACCATCTCTTGGAGTTCACTCAGACTCATGTCCATCGAGTCCGTGATGCCATCCAGCCATCTCATCCTCGGTCTCCCCTTCTCCTCCTGCCCCCAATCCCTCCCAGCATTAGAGTCTTTTCCAGTGAGTCA
>SJYX01021621.1:482029-511850 GCA_006410675.1 Oreotragus oreotragus
GATCTCCTTGCAGTCCAAGGGACTCTCAAGAGTCTTCTCCAACACCACAGTTCAAAAGCATCAATTCTTCGGCGCTCAGCTTTCTTCACAGTCCAACTTTCACATCCATACATGACCACAGGAAAAACCATAGCCTTGACTAGGCAGACCTTAGTCGGCAAAGTAATATCTGTGCTTTTCAATATACTATCCAGGTTGGTCATAACTTTTCTTCCAAGGAGTAAGCGTCTTCTAATTTCATGGGTGCAGTCACCATCTGGAGTGATTTTGGAACCCAAAAAAATAAAGTCTGACACTGTTTCCACTGTTTCCCCATCTATTTCCCATGAAGTGATGGGACCAGATGCCATGATCTTCGTTTTCTGAATGTTGAGCTTTAAGCCAACTTTTTTGCTCTCCTCCTTCACTTTCATCAAGAGGCTTTTTAGCTCCTCCTCACTTTCTGCCATAAGGGTGGTGTCATCAGCATATCTGAGGTTATTGATATTTCTCCCGGCAATCTTGATTCCAGCTTGTGTTTCTTCCAGTCCAGCGTTTCTCATGATGTATTAGAGAGCTGTATTAGTATTTGGTTCATTTCAAAATGTTTGGGCATGCTTTGGGTTCTGAAAATCCATATGGTAACTCTTGGGAAGAATCCTTAGGGCCCCTTAGGGGTGTGCTTCTGTACCCAGGCAACCAGAGCAATGCCTACTGACAAGCATGTTACAAGTATGGCCAGTCTGTGGAAGGACTAATTATGGGAAAGAGTAGTGCTTCTCTTCATTACTGGTAAGAATCTACTGCAAGTGGAAAGTGGCTTTTGCGCTCCCATCACCGATTTGATGGGCATGAGTTTGAACAAGCTCTGGAAGTTGGTGATGGACAGGGAAGCTTGGCGTGCTGCAGTTTGGGGTCGCAAAGAGCTGGACATGACTGAGCAACTGAACTGAACCTTGGCTTTCTGCTCCCTCTTTTGCATACACCTCTTTTTTTATGTCTTGATACCACTGGTTTTTTTTTTTTTAATATTTTGAAAATATTTATTTGGCTGCACCAGGTCTTAGTTGTAGCATGTGGGATCTAGTTCCCTGACCAGGGATTGAACCTGAACCCCCTGCCCTGGGGCTATGGAGTCTTAGCCTCTTGACCACCAGGGGAGTCCCCCTCGAATACACCTCTGTAACTCATCAGTACACCGAATGCAAAGAAATACTCTTCTATAAAACACAAGTGGACACTGAGGGTCTGGCATTGCTCTCTCAGGGATTAACTGGTAACAAATGGCATTAAAGTCTTTATTTTATTTTTTTGCCACACTGCTTGGCTTGCAGGATCCTAGTTCCCTTAACCTGGGCCTGGCGGTGAAAGCGCCTAACCTCTGGACCTCTGGGAGTTGCCAAGCCTTTAGCCCTTAATGCAATGAAACCACGAGCCCTCCCGTGTACTCCTTTCCAAGGAAGGCGCATATACTGAACCAGATATATAGCTTTTAAAGGCAGACAATAGAAGCTATGACAAGAAAAAAAAAACACAAAACTTCATCTGTAAAGAGTTTTGTCAATAACCGCCTGGCAAGAATGGGTCTTTCTTCTTTTGAAGGCCATGTGCTCAGACATTCCAAGTTCCAGAACTGTTTGGTGAACTCCGGGGCCAAATGGGAATGACATTCCTGGGATTTACTACACTGAGTGACTTTTACATTAAGTACATCTTCCATATCACACGGGGAAGGCAATGGCACCCCACCCAGTACTCTTGCCTGGAAAATCCAATGGACGGAGGAGCCTGGTGGGCTGCAGTCCATGGGGTCGCTAATAGTCGGACAGACTGAGCGACTTCACTTTCACTTTTCACTTTCATGCATTGGAGAAGGAAATGGCAACCCACTCCAGTGTTCTTGCCTGGAGAANTACTCTTGCCTGGAAAATCCAATGGACGGAGGAGCCTGGTGGGCTGCAGTCCATGGGGTCGCTAATAGTCGGACAGACTGAGCGACTTCACTTTCACTTTTCACTTTCATGCATTGGAGAAGGAAATGGCAACCCACTCCAGTATTCTTGCCTGGAGAGTCCCAGGGATGGGGGAGCCTGGTGGGCTGCCGTCTATGGGGTCACACAGAGTCGGACACGACTGAAGTGACTTAGCATAGCATAGCATCCATATCACAAAGAGGTTTCCTCTGGTCTGTAAAGCCCCCCGCCTTCCAACACTGATAGTACTTCTTGCCGGATGGGAAAAAATTTGCTTTTTAAATATTGACTTTCTCAGTCACTGCCAAGTCCACCCAGTCAGCCATGAACCACATTTATTGCTGCCATCTTATATAGATCTTGAACTCTCCCACTTGCCAAGCAGCATTTTTAGGGCAAAAGCAAAGTTACAGTCATGACCCAGAGCTGAGATACTAGGCATCCAAGCCAGGAGCAAAGGAATCACTGCCTTACTTCACTTTAGAAGTCACTACTAAACCTCAAACTTTTCACTGCAATGCTCCTGAGCCCACCTTGCCCTGTGAAGTTCTTCTTTATCCTCCCCTCCTCCTCCTTCTCATCATCACCACTAACAATTTTTCCCCCTCTTAGAGGGATCTTTGAGGGGAAAACGAGTCTAGTGGTAAGTTCTTTTTTAAAATTTTATTTATTTTAATTGGAGGCTAATTACTTTACAGTATTGCAGTGGTTTTTGCCATACACTGCCATGAATCAGCCATGGGTGTACGTGTGTCATCTCCATTAACAATTATTTTAAGAGTTATAGCTCCCCTGGTGGCTCAGATGGTAAAGAATCTGCCTGCAGTGCAGGAGGCTGAGGTTCGATCCCTGGGTTGGGAAGATCCCCTGGAGAAGGGAATGACTACTCACAGCAGTATTCTTGCCTGGAGGATTCCATGGACAGAGGAGCCTGGCGGGCTACAGTCCGTGGGGTCACAAAGAGTCAGACGTGACTGGACCAACTAACCCTTTCACATGCTAGGCATTCTCTGAAATTATTTTACATATTACTACCTTCACTATTCCTAAGAATAACAGCTAATACTTGGATAGTACACACTGTCAGGCACTGTCTTACAAATTTCACACACATAATCCTCACAGCACCCCCAGGAGAAAAGAACCCTTACCATCCCAGCTTCATAGCTGAGGAAACAGCACAGGGTACTTAACACATAAGTAAGTGAAGGGGCTGAGCTCCAAACACAGGCCAGCTGGCCCTAGAGCCTGATGTTCACACATGCCCTCTGATCCCAGGGGAAGGACAGACCTAGAGCGGGCAATCTCTCCAGGTTTCTTTAGAGAGGGATTCAGAAGGGGTGTCTAGGGCTGAGTCTTGAAGGATGAGGAGGAGTAAGTCAGGGAGAGAAGGAAAGGCAAAGTGTTCCTGAAGGGAGAAATGGTGCACACACACACCTGGGGGAGGGCTTACTCAGGGGACTCCAGGCCGTTCTTGAAAGTCAGAGCAAAGGATGCAGAGGAGAAGGGGGAGGAGATAAAAGTAAAAGGTACTGAACTCAGTCCATGATGGCCCTGCTGGCTCGTCTAAAGTCAGACTGAATGAGAACAACGACAGCCTCAAAATAATGTGAAGCTAAGGGGACTGTTACACGTGGGTTTCCTCTTCAGAACGATCCCTTGGTAGCCCTGTGGCAGTCACGCTAGACAAGAAAGGGAAACCAGTTGGGAAGCTATGAGCATAATTTAGGTAAGAAACTATAAGGGTTTGAATGTCAATGTGAGTTATTATAAACTTAGGAGAAAATTCTGTCTTGACCACTTTGATGTTGCTTTAATTAAAAATACCTGTCTAGATAGGGGATTTCTAAAGTCCTTGTTCTTTAGAGCATAGGTCCCCGACCCCAGGGCCACAGAGCAGAAGGTGAGAGGTGAGGGATTGAGTGAAGTTTCATCTGTCACTCCCCATCACTCCCATTACTACCTGAACCATCCTCCATCCCCATTCATGGGAAAGTTGTCTTCCATGAAACCAGGCCCTGGTGCCCAAAACTTTGGGGACCATTGCTAGAGTACTTCACTGCAGCCAACCCTTCTCCATGGAACTCACAGGATAGTGTCATATCTTGAAATTAAATGTAAATGAACTCACCATTTCAAGTTTTATTATACTAGAACTCAACTGCTTAGCTATTGTTGTTGTATAATATTAGTATCTACTTAATCAAAATATTAAGAGCTCATGTTTGTTTAATAAAAAAAAATCTTTTCTATCATCATCCTCTTTTACATGAAGCAACTTTTACCATAGGACTTCAAAGTACATCCCTATGTCTCTCTATATTATGTCTCATTTTGGGCCATGGTTGCTAAGTAAAACAGTGCCCATAACTTACCAGGAAGTCAGTCACAGGCTCGCTGACTTCTTACAACATCTGTGCAGATAAGTGATACCATGCCTGGCTCAAACTAGATGTTCATAAGTTTTATTGAAAAGAAATGAAATCAATCCAATGAAAACCTATCATTGGACGTAGGCATGAACAATTTTCATTTAATATTTCACAAACCAACATGTTATCNGCAGATAAGTGATACCATGCCTGGCTCAAACTAGATGTTCATAAGTTTTATTGAAAAGAAATGAAATCAGTCCAATGAAAACCTATCATTGGACGTAGGCATGAACAATTTTCATTTAATATTTCACAAACCGACATGTTATCCCATAATGTCCTCACAAAAGTCTGTGCCGTTTTACTTCTTTTCTTTGGAAAGGTCTCTGACCAGGATGCCTTACTAAGGAAGCAGTGGTACAGTGATTCTGTAGAGGGTGATCCACTGACCAAGAGACTGACAATCACTGCTAAGGGACTTACAAGATTTACAAGAATGACTCCTGATTATCCTCACAATCACAAGGAGCAGGACTGGGGGACACTTGAAACAGTAGGAAACTCAGAAATATTCTATAGACCACTAGGATTTTTGAGCCAGAAGACACTGGCCCAGAAAGGTGAAGGGGTTTACCTGAGGTCACACAGCCAATTAACAGCAGCCTGATTCTTAATTCCTAGATCTGTATTCTTTTCACTATCCCATGCTGCCTGCTCATTTTGTNTTGGGGGACACTTGAAACAGTAGGAAACTCAGAAATATTCTATAGACCACTAGGATTTTAGAGCCAGAAGACACTGGCCCAGAAAGGTGAAGGGGTTTACCTGAGGTCACACAGCCAATTAACAGCAGCCTGATTCTTAATTCCTAGATCTGTATTCTTTTCACTATCCCATGCTGCCTGCTCATTTTGTGTGACAATATTAATAAAATATAACTAGAAACTTGATGGTATACAAGTCAAAGATGTGTAAATAATGGTAAACCAGCCTCAAAAATCCTAATGTTTAGTCCAATTTTGATGTTTGCTTCTTGGACGGCCACTCAATGTTTTTGAATTTCAACATTCCTGTTGGGCATAGCTGTAAACCCAGCAGCTCTGTCCATGAGGCTGCATGCTTCCTCTTCCACAGCAGCTTCCCCTCTGCTCAGAAATCTGTCTCCAAGCCCTGTCTTCACCTCAGCCTACAACCTCCGTTTCCTTCTTTCCTTCCGTAAGCAAATCACCCCAAAGAACCTACATCACAGCCCCTACATGCTCTGGGTCAAAGGTGGCCCCACCAGTTCTTAGCTGGCAACGTGGGGCAAGTCACTTAAACACTCCATGGCTTGGCTTCCTTCTGTGTAAAACAGAACTGTTAATAGTTCCTACAACCAGGTTACTGCAATGCTTAAATGAGATAACTGAGACAAAGCATACAAGCATTCACTCAACAAATAGTTGCCCATTGCCTGTTCCAGAGCACTGACCCAGAATAAGTGAGTTCTCATCTCCGCAAGGCTTCAGAATTTCACTTTGGGGAGTTGTTCTGCACCTCCTCAACTCCTGTTTGGATGCTTACAATAAGGCCCTTTACTTTCTTTTTAAACATTCATTTAAAAATTATTCATTTATCCATTTTTGGCTGCATCGGGTCTTAAGATGTTGCACATGGGATCTTCACTGTGGCGCACGGTCTTCGTTGCTCCACAGCATGTGGGATCTTATTTTCCCAATCAGGGATCAGACCCTCATCCCCTGCATTGGAAGGGTGGGTTCTTAACTACTGGACCACCAGGGAAGTCCTAGGCCCTTTACTTTCAAGTAAACAGAGTGTGCCTCTTTGCCTTAGAATTTAATGAAACTGCAGTGGATTCTTAAACAACATGAGTGTGAATTATATGGGTCTACTTATATGTGGATGTTTTTCTAAAGTAAATATTACAGACTGCACAGTCTATGGTTGGTTGAATCCATGGATGCTGAACAGGCAGGTATGGAGGAACCTTATGTATGGAGGACCAGAGGGCTGGCTGTAAATTACACATGGATTTTTGACTACCCAGAGATTTAGTGCCCTTCACCTTGACCTTGTTCAAGGATCAACTGTACTGTGAAAACTGTTTAAAATTCAACACAAATATAAAGCATTTTATTAGTACTCCTCAAGTTTAAGCACAGATCTGGCAACCCAATCCCAATATTGTCTTTCCTTCTTTGGGATGCTGGAATCTATAGTAAATTAGAATCTGCCCCAGGTATCTGAATAACAAACCAAGTAATAATTATACTACTTTCTATTCGAGTCCCCAGGCCACAAATGTATAAATCGGTTCAAAGTGAAGTCTCCCTCAATGAGATTTTCTTAACTCTCTTTGGAATCTGTCTCCTCATGCTGACTTGGCCCCACTTTGTGCTATATTACCCTCGCGAGGCCAGAAGCTCCTAGAAGGCAAGGTGTGTATCTGGTTCACAGTCTCCCTCTCCCTGACCCTCACTCTGATGCAGAGCAGGCCTGCGAAACTAGGTCTTGGTGACCAGGCCCCAGGAGCAGTGCAAGGGCTGAGCCCTCGGAGGGCAGTGTGTGTTGACGGCCAGCTCTCTGCCACACTCACCACATTCTCCTTTTCGGCCCATCCGTGTGCCTTATAAGTAAATAGAAAATGCTAACCTTAGCATATTCAAAAGAACGTTTTAGCATGCAGCAATTAGGTTATCTCTCGGTTATTTATTTCTTCGGCTTGTTATTAGCTCTGCGCAGAATATTATTCTAATTATGTCAGCCCAATCAGCAGTATTGCATGTCCAGGCTCATTTCCATTAGTTTGAGCTTTGTCTTTCACACTGTGATACTAATTCAATGAGACATCAAACATTTAAATCGACCCGGGATGCCGAGGTCAGGCAGTTTTGCCCTTCCACTCTATTAGCACTCGGGTGTAATTGTGTTTGTCACTCCCCACATGACGGATAGCATCAGGGTGACCATCGGAGCACAAATGAGCAATGTGCTAATATATTATTTTGTTCTATAATACCAATATGTGTTTATTCAGTGCTGGTGCTGGCCAACTTGAAACGGTCACTTTAATACAGTACAGCCTCATCAAATGCTGCTACTCCCAGTGAAGTATTTGGAACATTTGCTAGATTTTCAATGGAACTGGACCAAAGTAAGGAAAGTAAAAATGGTTGCCAGGGAAAGGAACCGTGAAGGTCTCAAAAGCCTCTAACAGCACCAGTGAGGACTTGGAAATCATAAAAACTGAAGGTACAATGCAACTTTCTTTCTCCTCAAAGCACTTTGCAAAAGTCTTCCATTCTGTGGCAAATAATTTAAAAATCAAGGTGCAGCCTATGGTATCTGAACAAATACAAACTCGTGGGCACTGCTGACTTTCATGACTCTGTTTTTGACAGTGAGGGAAATGGAGGAAATCGATAAGCTGTGAAAAGAAAGGTTTGGGGCAGTCTGTTAGTTTGTTTTTGTTCCCGTGACAGGTAGCTATCTGACAACAGACTCTGTCCCTGAGGCCTCAATGAACCCCATCTGTGCTCTTACCTGTTATTTACTCTTGTCATTAGGAGACTTAAATTTCAATATTAGTATAACATAGTGTCACCCAGAGAGATACAGTTCTGATCCCTGGGTGGGGAAGATCCCCTGGAGAAGGCAAGAAGAATTCTTGCCTGGGAAATCCCATGGACAGAGGAGCCTGGCGGGCTACAGTCCATGGGGTTGCAGAGACTCAGACACAACTTAGCGACTAAACAACAGCTAACTGTTACCCATAGCCTTAGTTCATTATTCCACATTTTAACATCTCAGAAAGTAACTAGGGAAGCTGATTTGCCAAGAAGTCCAAGTCAATACAGCATACTGCCTGATCAGGGGGTACTGTGAATTCCAAGAGGAATTCTGTTACTGGGTCTCAACGCCTTCTCACAATCACCATAGGGAAAACTTTGTCATTCTCACAGTGTAAATGAAAAACTTAAGGAACTTCCCTGGTGATCCACTGGTTAAGTCTTTGCCTTCCAATGCAGGGGGTGTGGGTTCAATCCCTAGTCAGGGAGCCAAGATCCCATACACCTTGTGGCCAAAAATCCAGAACATAAAACAGAAGCAATGTTGTAACAAATTCAATAAAGACTTTAAAATACTCCACATCAAAAAAAAAAAAAAAACTTAACCCTGGAGAAGTTGGTGTCTAAGCTCAAGATCCCATAGCTTGTCAATGACGATGCCAGAGCCAGGTCCAGGTTTTTAGATCCCTGTATGGTAATAACCAGTTCTAAAACCCCCAGCTGTCTGCCCCCATCTCTCAACTGCAGGCAAGAAGTTCGGGTCAGCCCTGCTCTGGTGACATCCCTTATCCAGGCTCGGCTTCAGTCTTGGCTCCACACACAGTCCATGTAGCCTGGGCTTGGCTCTTCGCCCAGGTGGACTTATCTATCTTCTCCAAATCATAAACTTCTTAAACTAATGCTTGCATGCGCAAAGATCTGCACTGGAAGAATAGAAGAGGATAAATCATCCCTAACCTCTACTAATAGGTTCAATAAATTACACCAATATATGTTAATTGAAAATTTGCTCTTTATAAATATAGATAAAGCTAAAAAAGATACAATTAAGTACTTTTTAAAGTTTTTTTTTTTAAACTCACCAGTGCTTTAAGTGACCCTTTGATGTCTTTTTGTTTTATTGATTCTACCACTTTAAATGTAGATGCATCTTTTAATTTACTCTAAGGAATTAGCTGAGAATCACCCATGTTCTGTTTTGGTCTCAGTTTTGCATGCCAGAATTGCCTCTAATGTAGATCCAAGTTTAAGATACAAAGTTTTAATAATTGGTCCCACATGAGGGAAAACGGAACTTTTAATTTTATTACTGAAATTCGATGAGGAAACTGGAAGCAAACTCATAAAAAAGAATTTGATGCTATTACTAGTCAACAGTTTGGATTCAAAAGAATGGGAGGAGCTTCACGTGGTTTAACAAATTTTCCCACAATATTTCTGCACATTGATACCTGCATACTGAAAGGAGCACATTAGACTTTTGTTCTCAAAAGATTGAAGTTGAGCAGAAATGCAAGCAGAAATAAGAGACCAACTCCAAGGTGAAGGTCAGCTCCCTGAGATATGGACACAGAACCTTTAAGTTTACAGCACTTTGGAAAGGTGACAGGAGCAGTAAATAAACCATTGGATTAGATGAGAGGTCAGCAACCTTTTAAAAGGGGTGCACTAAAGAGTTGACCCCTTTCTTTCTGGCATGCTACTCCATTATGGACCATGTATTTGGTCCATAAGGGAGTAGCCAATGATCAGCCAATGATCAGCTTGGCAGCTGACCCTCCTGGCTACTGGTGGTCTAGCCATCCATGTGCATGTCAGAGAGCTTGGCTTAACTGTCACCTCGGGCAGTGATCGGTCAGGGTCCCTTGTACCAACGTGGAGACGTGTGGTACAGAGAGGAAAATTCAACACACCAGCTTCCAACATACTTCTGATGACAAAGAAAGCACTAGAAGCATAATGATATAACAAAATAATTTATAAGATAATTCTTTACCAAAAGAAAGTGGGAAAAGGCTAATAGACCAGAACATCAGAAAAATTAGTGATCATATGCTATGCTTTCTTCCTCTATCAAAAAGAAATCAGACAAGGGAAATAATTGGACAAGTTTTCTCATGGGGGGAGGGTGGCACATGGAAATCATAGACTAGGAAATAAAGAAAAAAAGAAACCACAGTCAACATAAAGTGCAAAAGTAGCCACTTATTTATGCACTCCTTCCATTTATAAAAGATATGTTTCAGCCTCCGGCTGCATGTACATAATAATTAGTGGTAATGAATATAAATGATACTCACAACTCAACCTGTTTACAGAGTGCCCACCCACACCCCTCTCCATATAATTCAGGGAAGAACTGGGTTTGGAAATGAGATATATGCTGTGTTTTGGAGCTTGACGATGACTCAGATGTTATCAAAACTGAGGACAAGGAAATCAACTAGCAATTAATATGGCATGAAAAAGCCAAATTCAAAGAATTTGGCCCTTGGAGTCCTAGGCACTGTCACAAAGGAGGACCCTCTTTCTCTGCAGATATTTGTCCACAGAGTAACACAATTATTCCAATTCAGGGAAGAACTGGGTTTGGAAATGAGATATATGCTGTGTTTTGGAGCTTGACGATGACTCAGATGTTATCAAAACTGAGGACAAGGAAATCAACTAGCAATTAATATGGAATGAAAAAGCCAAATTCAAAGAATTTGGCCCTTGGAGTCCTAGGCACTGTCACAAAGGAGGACCCTCTTTCTCTGCAGATATTTGTCCACAGAGTAACACAATTATTCCTGCATAACCCAGCACCTGAGAGATGCTGAGGGCAGAAATTCAAGGAGCAACTGTAACAGCATAAGGGATCTGACAAAAAGAACACAGAACATTTAAAAAAAGAAGAAGAAGAGAAGAATGACACCTTCTTAGTTTATTGGGACACTGCCCTCTGAGAACAGAACTAAACTACAAAGCTGTTTGCATTTATATGTCAAACTGAAGAAACTTTCCTAAAGTTTGCTTTTTAGCCATTCTTGATTATCTGTAACATATTAAGAGATGAGAGTGCAAAACCAAGCTAACAAGAACTGAAATGCATGTCCTTCCTTTAAAGTTAGTTCACTCTCAAAGCTCACTTTATTCCAATAACTACTGGACTTACATGCTACTCTTATTTATTCTTCCAAACAAGAGAGGACATCTGGTCTCCTAACTGAGAGGATATTTGAAGCCAGAAATTCATATGTATAAGAAGTTCATAGAACAGCACAAGGACAAAGGCAAGAAGTAATATATAAAATGCTCGAGGCCAAGTGTTAGTCACTCAGTCGTGTCTGGCTCTTTGCAACCCCATGGACTGTGGCCCTCTGGGATCCTCTGTTCCTAGAATTCTCCAGGCAAGAATACTGGTGTGAGTAGTCAGTCCCTTCTCCAGGGGATCTTTCTGACCCAGGGATCGAACCCACGTCTCCTGCACTGCAGGCATGTTCTTTACCATCTGAGCTACCAGGGAAGCTGGAGACCAAAAAATCCCAGAAAATCAGATATTAAATCTCTTGAAAATAATCTCCAAGGACTATTTAGTGTGAAGGAACACATCTTTATAAAACTCAATAAATATACCTGAGAATTTTACAGTACAAAATGGGCTGGACTAGAAACTGAAAGATGACTGATGTTTGGTATGTTTTCTTTAGTAAGAAATAAAGAATGCCACACATTTTAGGAAAGGTTTGTATCCTCAGTTACATACACAAAACAAAGTCTGAGGGTTTAAAAAGGCCAGCCTTGGGTTTCCCTGGCAGTGCAGTAGTTAAGAATCTGCCTTGCAATGCAGGGGACACCAGTTCAGTCCCTGGTCTGGGAAGATCCCACATGCCAGGGGAGAACTGAGCCTGTGTACCACGGCTTCTGAAGCCCTCACGCCCTAGAGCCCGTGCTTGGCAACAAGGGCAGAAACCACAATGAGGGGACTGGGCACCGCAACTAGGGGTAGCCTCTACTCGCTGCAACTGCAGAAAGCCCACGTGCAGCAACGGAGACCCAGTGCAGCCACAAATAAATACTAAAAAATCCAATAAAAAGGCCAGCCTCGGGTATCTGGAAAATTCATTTACAGAACATCTCATTTTCCTGTGGGCCCAGGAATCAATGCTTAGTGCTCTGACATTCCTGAGAAAACTTTCCTCACTGTTGGATGGACTTGCTCTGTCTGAGGATCTTATGGTCTAGGACATACCACAAGTGGAAGGGCCCTGAGAGATCAGCAGTCTCAACCACTGAGAAAACAAGCCAGACCAGGGTAAGGGGGGCACCTCCCAAAGTCATGCAACAACACAGGGGCAGAGGTGGAACCAAGGATCCAAGACGCCAGTGGTTTCTATGAAATTAAGTACAATGTACAAAGACAGCTACAAATTTGGCCACTTCAAGCTTACTGACTTCCTAGCTTTACCTTCTGAAGGGGCAGGAAGTACCCGGGGCATCCGGGCATGTGAATAACAAGAGGAAGCTGAGCGCATCTCACTTGTTAGATCCTAAAGCCCAAACCTTCTCACTTGCCCTTGCTCTTTTCTCTCTCTAAACCTGTGCTTCAAACTTGCCTCATCCAGGAGGCCCACCAGGCTAGTCTCTCCTATTCCCAACTCTTCCCAGCATCCCAACCCTTCCACTGACCAGCCATGTGATAGCTGCCTGATGACTTAGAGCTTCATTTCTCCCTCTAAAAGATAGGAATGCTAAGATCTACTTCCTAGGATGGTTGTGGGTTTCAGGGGAGATAATTTGTGTAAAGGGCCCAGCACAACATCTGACAAATAATAACATATGATAAGTAAGTGCTCAGTTAAAGAAAGATGTTAGTCCTTTATCTTGTCCATTATCACAGGAGAAAATAAATCTTCACAGCCAAGTTGTTGAGTGACTCACTCTGGGAGACTGTAGCACATTATATTTAGTTTTTTCATTTTGTTTTTAATTTTTTTTAAAATTCTTAAAAAGGGAGGAAGAATTTATTTTATAATTTTTTTCCAGATGTTCAAGATGGTTTTATTTATTTTATTTATTTATTTATTTAAGAGCTTCCATTTTACTTTATTTTACTTTACAGTATTCTATTGGTTTTGGCATACATTGACATAGTTGCTTACTATGTGAACAGCCAACTCATTGGAAAAGACCTTGATGCTGGGAAAGATTGAAGGCAAAAGAAAAGGGAGGCAGTGGATGAGATGGTTGAACAGCAACACCAACACAATGGACATGAATTTGGGCAAACTCTGGGAGCTAGTGAAGGACAGGGAAGCCCGGCATGCTGCAATAAACAGGGTCGCAAAGAGTCGGACATGACCTAGCAACTGAACAACAAATAGTTGCTTACACATTGTGTTGGTTTCTACTGTTTCAGCCAAGCGAATCAGCTATATGAACATACACAGCTCCTCGCTTCTGGATTGCCTTCCCCTTTAGGTCACCACAGAGCACTAAGTAGAGTTCCCTGTGCTGCACAGTAGGTAGGGTCGCAAAGAGTCGGACATGACCTAGCAACTGAACAACAAATAGTTGCTTACACATTGTGTTGGTTTCTACTGTTTCAGCCAAGCGAATCAGCTATATGAACGTACACAGCTCCTCGCTTCTGGATTGCCTTCCCCTTTAGGTCACCACAGAGCACTAAGTAGAGTTCCCTGTGCTGCACAGTAGGTCCTCATTAGTTACTGATTTTATACATGTTCTTGTTCAGTATTTTATACATAATAGTATATATGTCAATCCCAAGCTCCCAGTTCATCCCACTCTCCTTCCCCCTTGATATCCATACATTTGCTCTCTAGATCTGTCTCTATTTCTACTTTGTAAATAAGATTATCTATACCAGTTTTTCAGATTGTACATATATGCATTAATAGGCAATATTTTTTCTCTGACTTACTTCACTCTATATGACAGTCTTAGGTCCATCCGCCATCTCTACAGGTAACCCAATTACTTTCCTTTTTATGGTGGAGTAATATTTAGCTTTGTTATTCTGGTGTCTCTCTGGTCTGACCCCCCATGAGTTCCTGGAGACCAGGGGTCAACTGTGCAGATGTCTTTGCATGTGGGTTGAATTGAAGTCTTCTCCTCTCTTGCCTCTCTTCTCTCACTTGATTGGAATCATTTCCAGAACAGGGATTCTGTATGGTTTTTTTTTTCACAAATATGGTTAGCACAAGTTGGCTCCCTGGCACTGACTATGCCAAGCTGATAAATAGTAACTAAGTTTAAGCGTTGTTAGAATCGTTTGTGAGGCAATTTCATATACAGAAATTCACTTAATTCTCACAACTACCTTAGAAGGCAAACGGGACTTTTATTATTATCCCCATTTTAGATAAGAGAAGAAAACAGAGGCTCAGGTAGGTAAAGTGACCCGCCTCTCACCTTTAGTGGGGCTGACACACTTTTGGGATCCGGAGTGACCTTGCCTGGCTTGGCAGTTTTCCAAAAAAGGGTATTCACCCTTCCCCTAGATGAGCTTTAACACATATAACTGCTCCTGTGCAGTATCCATTCAACAAGGAGTCCCTAAAAACACTTCCCTACAATTTCAGCATCTCCCCACAGCAACTCGTTTTCACCTAATCAACCATCGATCAAAGAAAGGTTAGCAAACTACAACCAAATCTGACCTACAACTAGTTTTCAGATGGTCTACAAGTTAAGGATTTTAAAGGGTTATAAAAAACTAAACAAAAACAAACAAGAAAATGCAACAGAGATGTATGAGGTCTACAAAGCCTGAAATATTTACTATCTAACTTGTTTTTTAAAAGGTTTGCTGGCTCCTGAATCAAACTGTGGTTCTCTTTGGCAGTCTGAACACTTAAGAGTTCAACCTATGGCCCTTCTCCAGCAATAGAATAGGACTTCATGCAATGTCTTTTGGGGACCTCACTCTGATTCCCATTTTGCTCTCAAAGGAAGTATCTGATGTGATTCTTTCAATGCTTAAAAAAATTAAGACCACCACTGGTAATCCTAAAACACAAACCATTAAACTCATTGGTTCCTTTACCGCCAAGTAATAACGTACAATAGACACCCCTGGTGTTGTCCCTGACCCAGTGAATCCTTGGGCCTTAATCACATCCCATGATTCATTCTTAAGGGAGCTTCAAAATGTCCTGCCTAATGTTACTGTTCACTATTTTTAAAACTTATTTTAGTCCTTTATCTTATACCATAATAATCACTTTTGAAAATGATCAAATACTTTTAGGAACAAGGATTTAAGGACTACACCTTGAATAACTTCCTTAGAATCTCACAGGTAGTACAGAGCCTGTTTGACCCAGCTCACTTCATTCTACATTCGGGGCTTTCTGTTGTTATCCCTAAAAGTCAAGAAGGTTTTTAAATAGAAACAATTAAGGACCAAATCCTGTTGGTTAGTGACCCTCCCCAGCTTCAACCCACTCTTTAGGAGCAGCTATACTGAAACAGCCTCCCGGGCTTTCACTTAGAGGGTCAGCCCTGGTAACTGCAGTTCCGCCTTCTCAGATTCAACCGTGGACTGAATCCACAGGTGCAGAATGTGGTTCCAGAGGTCCATTATATTCCATCATCCTTCACGATGGACCTGAGATCTGTGGATTTTGTTATCCAGGGAGGGTTCCTGGAAGCAATTCTCTGTGGATACTGAGGGATGACTGCTCACACTGAGGCACACACAGTACTCCAGCATTCCCCCCCACTGTTGGGACTCCAGCTACTCACCCTTCCAAAGGAAGAAAAGTGGGACAAAAACCCGTTCCCAGTTACATGGATGTGGGACCTGGTGGTTGAGTTTGGGTTCTCTCATCACTCACCAGCTATAAGACCTTGAATCAGTCACTTACCCTCTCTGACTCTGCATCCTTATCTAGAGGATTAGAGGGGTCACACCTGACTTATCCTCCTAGTGCTGTCATGAAGTGCTTAGGTGAGACTGGATGACAACGTGTTTAGTCCACTAACATTTCAAAAGCTTGTACAATCATAAGAGCCTGTTATCAGAGCAACAGCCATTCTGCAACCAGTCTGAGATGCTTAGAGCTGGAGTAATCAGTCTTCTCAGCACACCTGCCATCAGAATTTGGACATGTGGATTTCTCAGGGGAAAGAGATAAGAGTTTTGCTTTCTCCTTTACTTCATCTCTAAACCACATGGGTCTCCAAGGTCTCAAAGGACTTTTTATTTAAGGAAAAGACAGAAGACAATGCACATACCACAGAGGCTATAAATGACCACCCACGCCTCCACGGAGAAGCTTTGATTTAAAAAAAAAAAAAAAATGACAGGAAGTCCTGCCACCAGGGAAGTTCCGTCTAGGGGTTAAGAATTTGCCTTCCAATGCAGGGGATGTGAGTTCGATCCCTGGTCAGGGAACTAAGATCCCACCTAAACCTGTGTGCTGTCACTACTGAGCCCATGTGCTCTGGAGTCCACACGCCATAATGAAGACCTAGCAAAGACAAAGTTTTTTAAAATTTAACTAAAACAAACTTTTAAAATATATATGGCAAAAGTATCCTTATCCATACTGTCAATTAGATGAGACAAAGTGATACCAACTCCATGTTGAGTCCAGGGACCATCCAGAAAAAACTTACGTATTATCAACTTCAAACTTCTGTGACTATGTCCTGCACATAGATACTCTCACATGAAATGAACATATTATTTGCGTGTTTTATACCTCTCTGCACTCACCTCAGCAATTAAGCTCCTGTGTACTGCATCTATTCACTTGAGAACATGTCTTTCATTTGACAGATCAAAAAATTAAGCATCTATTTTTCCTCCTCTCTCAAACCAGCCATTGCCTCTATGGAGCACTGATGCCCTTCCTTGAAAGTGCTGTTCTTTTTGAGTAGTTTTCACCTTGGGACTAAACATCTTTCACCTTCAGACTTGGTCATAACATAGGCTGGTCCAGAAAAGATGGGTAAGGCCGGGGGGCCACCATCGTTTGCAAGAGAAGGAGGTTGTCTGGCATCATTTTAGCACTGCTGGGAAAGTTGAAAGGAAGTTGCTAGCTACCAACGAGGGTTGCTCTCTGGGCCCCATGCACTCTTGCTTTTGTACAAGCCCCACCTTTCTCACGGGGCTTCCCAGGTGGCTTGGTGGTAAAGAATCCACTTGCAGTGCAGGAGATGAAGATTCAGTCCCTGGGTTGGGAAGATATCGTGGAAAAGGAAATGGCAACCTGCTCCAATATTCTTGCTTGGGAAATCCCATGGACAGAAAAGCCTGAAGGGCTATAGTCTATGGGGTCATAAGAGTGGCACAGAACTTAGCAACTAAGCAACAACAACCTCTCTCACATAATACCAAATACCCTGCATTCTCTAATTTAAGGAGATGTGTATAAAACTCTGCAATTAATGGCTAAATGTGTTTCAGTTTGTAAAAGCTTAAACATTAATTATTATAAATTTCATAGTTTCACATTTTTCATTTAGTAATTCCTTTCCGGAATTCCAATATGTTATTAAGCTCTTGCAAATTTCAAAGCCCCCAGCTCTGTGTTTATGGATCCAGTGGTTTAATGGTCCTATTGTCAACTCTCACTGCTTGGGCTGTAAGAGACGGTTTTGAAAGAGGAGTCGGGGTAGGAAGGTATGAGGGAAGACCAGAGTTCCTGGAGCAGAAGGGCATAGGACCAAAACACTCAGATTTTTCACAGTGCATGCTGCTCCTTCCTATTCTCCCAGGACCAAATGTGCCACCAAATACTGGGGGGAAACTTGTGTTTAAAGTTGCTCCATTTCTCAGTATTGATCCAGAGTGTCCTATAAATCTTCCCTAATTTGGCAACATGATGTACTAATACTGGAAAGAGAACCATGCTAAGAGCTATGGCTCCTGGCTAAGGATCCAGGCCTAGATGCACCTCCTGGCTCCATGACCCCCGGCATTACAGACTTCCTGCACCTCACTCATCCACAAAGAAGGGTCAGTGCCATCAATCAGCCTTAGCACTGTTATAAGCGTGAAATGTTATGAGTTAAATGAAAGTTCTTTGTAAACTGTAAAGTGCTATAAAATGCAAAAGAACATTGCTATTAAGTTCTCCTGGCTAGTCATGTGATAATTCACAGGACACACAGTTTGTAAGGAGATTATGTGCTTTGTGGAGATAATTTCCAACTTCTTGCTGAAACTAACAGGAATTCCCTGGAGGTCCGGTGGTTAGGATTCTGTGCTTTCATTGCCAAGAGCTCAAGTTTGATACCTAGTGAGGGAACTAAGATCGTATAGGCCTCCTGGGGTAGCCAAAAAAAAAAGTGTGTGGGGTCGGGAGGGATGAAACTAATGGCATAAGAAGTCTTCAAACATGAGACGTAGAAAACTGACCTAGACTAAAAGGTGGAAGTATCCTAATGTTCAATCGAGCACCTATACTCTGCATGCAGAAACACATCTTCTATTTCGTTTCTTTTGGTTTAAGGAACTCAGAGAATTTACTCAGGCCTGCCTCTGAAAAAGAAGGGTTAATGGTTGGAACTCTTGACTGTGAAACTGTCAGGAAGTCAATGACATGTATTTTATTTAGTCTGTATATAAAAACTTGTGCTATACTACAACTATGCTGCATAGCTCACTTCTGCTTATTCCCCAAGAGTTTTTGTTTGTTGAGGGTGTTTAATTTTGTTTTGCCAAAGAGCTCCTGAAAAGTGACAGAACATTCTCACAGTGGGCTGAAAACTGGTACCAGTTATCTGACCTGAGAGGGTTTTAAACTAAATTTAGGTAGGAAAAGGGAATAACAAAAAAATATCCAAAGAAAATCAACTTAAGGAGCTCCCAGTGGTTAAAGCTGAAACAATTTGGGCAACAAAGTAGGCAAATTAGTAGTGAATTATAACACCAGAGAATAAGATAAATACCCTTGAGTCCATACTAATATAAATAAATATCTGAATAAGTAAAAATATTTGGGAGAATGGACAAATCTCCTGAGCAGAAGAATTTCAAGTAATTTATGTAGATAGGTGCCACAGCCTCAGGAGGTGGAGCCTAACTCCCCATCCTTCCAGTGTGAGTCACACACAGGGACTTCCTGCCAGAGATGACAGTATGGAAAGGGGCAGAGGGTTGAGTGCCAACTTTGCAGTGGAAAAACCAGACAAACTACCTCAGCCAAGTGATCGAGGTGAGCACCAGCAGTAGAAAGTCACGTTGCTTGTATGTAGCCTCCATTTACTATAATGAGAATAGCACTTGATCCCTGTGGTCTTCCTCCCAAAACCTACAACCCTAGTCTAGTGAGGACAAAGTATCAGACAAATCTCAATAGAGAGACATTTTATAAAATTCCTGACCAGTACTTTTCAAAACTGTCAAACAGAAAAACAGGGAGAGCCTAAAAACTGTCACAGTGAAAAGGAGATTAAGGAACCGTGACTACTAAATGTAGTATGATATTCTGGANAAAAAAAAAAAATTACAGTTTAAAAATTAAAAAAAAAAAAAAAAAAAAAATTCCTGACCAGTACTTTTCAAAACTGTCAAACAGAAAAACAGGGAGAGCCTAAAAATTGTCACAGTGAAAAGGAGATTAAGGAACCATGACTACTAAATGTAGTATGATATTCTGGATGGGATCTGAACACAGAAAAAGACATTAGGAAAGAACTAAGGAAATCTGAATAAAGTATGGGCATGCTTACCAAGGATCCATATTGTTCAGACTATCAATAGTGGTTCATTAATTGGAACAAAAGTAAGATGTTAATAACAGAGGAAACTAGATATAGATATACAGAAGGTTCCTGTGCTAGCTCTTTAATTTTTTTGTAAGTTTCAAAATGTTCTAAAAGAAAGTTAATCTTTCAAAAAGATAAAAAAAACTACCCCTCCATTCAATCAGCAAATATTTAAATGCCTACAATATGCCAATAACTATCAGATAAAGTTCTTACTCTGATGAAGTTTATGTTCTAATAAGAGAAGGCATCGCAAATAATAAAGTAAATTCATAATATCGAATCAAAAGATGAATTTTAAGCCATGGAACAAAATGAGAACATCTCAAAGAGGCATGTGGTGCATTAAAACTTGGAAAATGCTTACAGATTTTTAAGCCTCTATTTGTCATTACACAGCAAAAGGTTCTATCTTTGGCCTTATCTAGGTTATTAAACAGATGGCTTGTAAAAATTTATTTAAAAAATTTTGTGATTATTAAGAATCAGCAAGTGGGGACTTCCTTGGTGGTTCAATGGTTAAGACTCCACACTTCTAATGCAGAGATATGGGTTCAATTCCTGGTTGGGTAGCTAAGATTCTACATGCCTTGTGGAAAACAAACAAACATAAAACAGAATCAATATTTCAACAAATTTAATAGATTTAAAAAATGGCCCATATTCTTTTAAAAAAGAATCAGCAAGTGTTCTCAGCAAAGAATGCAAAATCACACATTTCCTTCAATAATTTGGATGAATAGAAAGTAAGATTTTCATAATTTTATGTAATAAATGACAATACAAATCCAAAGGGATCTTGACAGGGTAAAACTATGTAGTAATACCAAGGGTAAAATTTAAAAAAATTTGGTTGCAAAATTTGCACTCATGTCCAAACATTTCAGTTGCACAAATGAAAGATGAAGGATCAAAGTGAGTGGCATTTTCCCTGAGCAAAGACTCAGAACTTTGGTTGACCATAGCCTTGATTGGTGCCAACAGTTCAATGTGGTTAAAGCCACTTCAGTCCAAACTGATAGGAATTAGTGTACAGGTCAAAGAAGCTAGTAACCCTACTTAACTCTGCTGTTGTCAGGCCACACCTGGAGTTTCTTCACTGTTTATAACCACCATATTCTTAAAGGAATGTTGACAAATTAGTGTATACAGAGGAATACAAAAGAACAGTAAAGACTCTGGTAACAAGTAGCTTCCATGAATGAAGAGTTTAAGAATAAGAAATATTTACCATAAGAAAAAGGCTAAACAAAGATGTATTAGACGGTGGATATTTTCTGGCTATAAAATAGTTAAAAAAAAAAAAGTCACACAGTCATGTCCAACTTTTTGGGACCCCATGGACTGCAGCCCTCCAGGCTCCTCTGTCTATGGAATTCTCCAGGCAAGAATACTAGAGTGGGTTGCCATTTCCTTCTCCAGGGGATCTTCCCAACTCAGGCATCTGATCCAGTTCTCCAAAATAGTAAAGAAGTTGATAAACCCTCTCCCCAGAAAACAATGATAAAACTGGACTAAGTTGTCCAAAAAAAAAAAAAAAAAAGGCAACCATATCAGGACACTAGAAACTGATCAAATCCAAACAACAAATTGGGAAGAGTTTCATCATGAAAAGGTGCTGAAACAATGGAAGTGTGTGGTATTCTTACCTGGGGTGGTCCTTATCCCTTCCATCCCACAGCTCAGTCAGTATGTACTATAATTTTACCAGAACATAGCTACTCAGGAAAACCAGCAAATTACTGTTAGCAAGTGAGGTTCAAGTGGTGAGTGAATTTGAGAGGGAAAATAGAAAACCCACTCAAAGGAAGGAACAGGGAATTTCAGTATCTCTTCTAGTCTGAGATTATGGCCCTAGGTAGGAAATGCAGCAACCACAAAAAGAACCAGAAATTTAGTGGGAAGATACTTGACTAGTTTCCCACAGAACCCTGACTGATTGCCTGATTATGTTCATGCACGGGGAAGACAAAACAAGGCCTGAGACCAAGTAAAAACTGAGGCTAATCTGAAAACAATGTGAACATTCCATGTGCCTTCCAGTGGACACAGAGATCAACTGGCAAAAAGTAGAAGTCTAGCGTTTGTGCAAAGTTCCTGGCCAATTATTGATTACCTAATACCATACAGAGGCCCATGGGAAACCTCTGGGTGACCAGGTTGAAAAATAAAAACAACTGAAAAATCAGAGCACAGGTATCAGTGGTAGCACATCCCAGGGCACACAGATTCCACAGATTAAGCCCAAGAAAGTTACTTTAGAAAAAGAAAAGAATTTTTGGTTTCCACTGCAACATGTAATGGAGAAGGCAATGGCACCCCACTCCAGTACTCTTGCCTGGAAAATTCCATGGACGGAGGAGCCCGGTAGGCTGCTGTCTATGGGGTTGCACAGAGTCGAACACAACTGAGCAACTGAACTGAACTTAACTGATACCAATGTGTCGTGTTCAACTTGCAACAAGTCATGTTAAAGGCCAGACAAAATAATGNCCAGTACTCTTGCCTGGAAAATTCCATGGACGGAGGAGCCCGGTAGGCTGCTGTCTATGGGGTTGCACAGAGTCGAACACAACTGAGCAACTGAACTGAACTTAACTGATACCAATGTGTCGTGTTCAACTTGCAACAAGTCATGTTAAAGGCCAGACAAAATAATGGTCTGAAGAGACAAAGCAAAATCACAACTATTCTAAGCTTTGACACGACACTGGAAATAAGCTAAGGGATCAAATGAAAAAATGGACAACATGCAAGAGCAGATGAGTAATATAAGCAAAGAGGTGGTAATTCGGTCCAGTGGTTGATATGCCATACTTCCAATGTGGGGGAGGGGGTGGGTTCAATTCCTGGTCAAGGAACTAAGATCAAACATGCAGTGTGGTACGGATAAAATATTAAAAAGAAAAAAGAATCAAAACGAAGTGCTAGAGAGCAAAAACATTTTAAAAGACATTAAGAATGCTTTTGATAACCTCATCAATAGACTGAGTATGGTTTAGAAAAACAGTGATCTTGAAAATACATCCATAGGAATATCCCAAACTGAAAAGGAAAAATAAAATTAAAAAAAAAAAAAAGAAACAGTTCACAGATAAAAGAAATACAAACAACTTAAATACATGAATAGTCAACCTAAAAAAATAAAATAAAATAAAAGGAATAGAATATCCAGTAACTGTGGGACAACTGCAAAGGTGTAACATACATATAATAAAAATGCAGAAGGAAAAGAAAGGACAGAAAAGATATTTGAAATAATAATGGCAGCGTAGTGTGTGTATGCATGCTAAGTCACTTCAGTCATGTCCGACTCTGTGACCCCATGGACTGTAGCCTGCCAGGCTCCTCTGTTCATGGGATTCTTCAGGCAAGAATACTGGAGTGGGTTGTCATGCCCTCCTCCAGGATCGAACCCACATCTCCTGTGGCTCCTGCACTGCAGGCAGATTTTTTACTGCTGAGCCACCAGGAAAGCCCCAATAAAGGCAGAGAATATTCCAAAATTCATTACAGATGCCAATCCACATACCCAGAAAGCTCAGAGAATACCAAGTATATTAAATACCAAAATCTATGCTGAGGAATATCACATTGAAATTGCAGAAAACCATAGTCAAACGTGAAATCTTGAAAGCAGCTAAAGAGAGAAATCACTTTAGAGGTGTACATATAGAGGAACAGGAAAAAGAATCACACTGAACTTTTCTTTAGAAACCATACAAGTGAGAAAAGATTAGAGTGAAATATATAAAGTGTTAAAGGAAAAATGCATCAATCTAGAGTTCTGTATCTTGTTAAATTATCCTTCATGGTAAAGCAGAAATAAAGGCTTTATCAAGGAAAAAAAAAAGGTGGGGGTGGAATTTGTTCTCACATCCATTATTTTAATTGGAGACTTCACCCTGTCTCAATAATAGACAAGTGATCCTTCATGTAGAAAATAAGTAAGGATATTGATGAACTGAACAGCACCATCAATATAAACTGACACTCATAGAATTCTTCACTCCAAAGCAGCAGAACATATATCCTTAATCTAACTTGGCATAACACCCCCAAACAGATTCCATTTTGGTTAATATAATACAATGAATGAATTTAAAAGAATAGAAATCTTAAAATATGATCTTAGACCACAGAGTAAAGTGTGAAATGTTAGTCACTCAGTTGTGTCTGAGTCTTTGCAACCCCATGGACTATAGCACAACAGGCTTCTCTGTCTATGGAATTCTCCAAGCAAGAATACTGGAGTGGGTTGCAGTGCCCTTTTCCAAGGGATCTTCCCAACCCAGGGATCAGCCCTGGGTCTTCCACATTGCAGGCAGATTCTTTACCATCTGAGCCACCAGGGAAGCCTCTTAGACCACAGTGGAATTAAACTAAAAATCATAACAGAATATTACACAACCCACTTCTAAATAATACATGGGTCAAAGAATATTTTTTTCAAAATTTTAAGAAAACTAAATGAAAAGGAAGATACAAGTTACTGAAATTTGTGAGATACAGAGAAAGCACAGTCTGGAGGGAAACTGATAGCGTCAAATGCATATACTAGAAAAGAGGAAAAGCTCTATAATCAACAACCCACACTTCCATCTTAAGGGAAACAGAAAGAGAAAAGCATCATCAGCCTAAAGCAACCCAAAGAAAAATAGTTAAAACCAGAGTAAACACCAATGAAATTGAAAATATGAAATCAATACAGAAAATAAAACTAAAAGCAGTTTCTCTGAAAAGATCAACAAAATCAATAAACCTCTAGCAAGGCTAATCATGAAAAAAAGAGAAGAAAAAATTATACTTTATCAGAAATGAAAGATGGGCCATCTCTACGGATCCCACAGATACCAAAAACATAGTAAAGGTATATTATTAACAGTTCCATGATAAATTTGATAACCTAGACAAAATGAGTCCATTTCTTGAAAGACATAATCTGCCAAAAGCTGCATAAGAAGTAATAGATAGTTCTATTTCAAACTTTGAATAAATAATCAATAATCTTCTAAAGAGGAAGCACAAGGCCTAGGTAGTTTCACTCATGAACACTATGAAACGTTTAAGGAAGAAATGACATCAATTCTCTGCAGTCTCTTTCAGAGGATAAAAGCAGAAATAATATTTCCTAACTCATTCTATGAGGCCAGTATTATCCTAATACCAAAACCAGACAAAGACATTATAAGATAACTAGTGACCAGTATCTCTAATGAACATAGATGTAAAAATCCTCAACAAAATGTTAGGAAATGAAATCTAACAAATACATAAAAAGAATTGTACACCATGAGCAAGTTGGATTTATCCCAGGTATGCAAGGCTGGTTCAACAGTCAAAAATAATTAATGTAATCCATCACATCAAGAGATTAAAAAGAAAAATCACAGGATTATATCAATCCATGCAGAAAAAGCAATGACAAAATCTGATATCCATTCACAATAAAAACTCTCAGTAAACTAGGAGTAGATTATAACTTTCTCAGTTTGATAAATAATTTCGATATCATCTGGAGAAGGCAATGGCAACTCACTCCAGTACTTTTGCCTGGAGAATCCCGTGGACAGAGGAGCCTGGTAGGCTATAGTCCATGAGGTCGCTAAGAGTCAGACACAACTGAGCGACTTCACTTTCACTTTTCACTTTCACGCATTGGAGAAGGAAAACCATTCACAATAAAAACTCTCAGTAAACTAGGAGTAGATTATAACTTTCTCAGTTTGATAAATAATTTCGATATCATCTGGAGAAGGCAATGGCAACTCACTCCAGTACTTTTGCCTGGAGAATCCCGTGGACAGAGGAGCCTGGTAGGCTATAGTCCATGAGGTCGCTAAGAGTCAGACACAACTGAGCGACTTCACTTTCACTTTTCACTTTCACGCATTGGAGAAGGAAACGGCAGCCCACTCCAGTGTTCTTGCCTGGAGAATCCCAGGGACGGGGGAGCCTGGTGGGCTGCCATCTATGGGGTCGCACAGAGTCGGACACGACTGACGCGACTCAGCAGCAGCATCTATATCACTGACTCAATGGACACAAGTTTGAGCAAGCTCCGGGAATTGGTGATGGACAGGGAAGCCTGGCATGCTGCAGTTCATGCGGTTGCAAAGAATCAGACCCTACTGAGTGACTGAACTAAACTGATCTACAAAAAAACCTACAGCTAATATTATACTTTATAGTGAGGAAGTAAAAACTTTCCCACTAAAATCAGGTACAAAGCAAGAATGTTCCCTCTAAAATGAGAACCACCATAGGATTATATAGTAATTCCACTTTTGGGTATTTATCCAAAGAAAATAAAAACATTAACATGAAAAGATATACGCACACCATGTTCATTATATCATTACTTACAATAGCCAAGAAATTTAAACAACCTAAGTGCCCACAGATGTGATATATGTGATGGAATACTGACCAGACCAAAGTCACCCAATCTGTCTGACTCTTTGTGACCCCATGGACTACAGCCTGCCAGGCTCCTCTACCCATGAAATTCTCCGGGCAAAAATACTGAAGTATCTTTGATGAAGAAGTATTCCTTCTCCAGGAATATTATTCAGCCTTAAAAAATAAGAAAACTTTGTTGTTTGCAACAATATGAATGGACCTCGAGGGCATCTTGCTAAGTGAAATAAGTCAGACAGAAAGACAAATTATGTTGTTATCATCTCATTTACATGCAGAAGCTAAACAACAAACAAATTCAAAATAAAAAAACACATGAATTCATGGATACAGAGAACAAATTCACAATTACCAGAGGTGGGGGTGAGGAGTGGGTGAAATGGAAGAAGGAGGTTAAAAACTACAGACTCCCAGCTATAAAATAAATAAGTTATAGGATGTAATGTACAGCATGGTGATTAGAGTTAAGAATATTATGATGTATATTTGAAAGTTGCTAATAGAGTAAATCTTGAATATTTTCATCACAAGAAAAAAAATTTGTAAATCAGAAGGACAAATGAAAATTAGATTTATTGTGGTAAAATTTGGGGGTAGAATTTGAAGTTAAAAACAATACCATTTACATTAGCATGTAAATAATGAATTACTTATAAATCTAACCAAATATGTACAAGATGCATGAAATCAAAGAACTAAATAAATAGAAAGATATTTTATATTCATGGATAAGAAAATTCTATATTATCAATATGTCAGTTCTTCCAAAATTGTTTTATAGACAAGGCAAGCCAAATCCAAATCCCAGAAAGTTATTTTATGGATCTCAACAAACTCATCCTAAAGTTTATATGGACAGGCAAAAGATCCAAAGCAGTCAACGCAATATTGAAGAAGAACAAAGCTGGAGGAATGGCACAGCAACTTCAGACTTACTATAAAGCCACAGTAGTCAAGGCACTGTGGAACTGAAAAAGAATAAACAGACAGACCAATAGAACAAAGAGCCCAGAAATAAATCCCTACAATATAGTTCACTGGTTTTTGACAAAGGAGCCAAAGCAAGACAAACTTACAAAGATGGCCTCTTCAACAATGGTGTTAGAACAATTGAATATCCACATAAAAAAATGAATAGACACAGAATATATATCCTTCACAAAAACTGACTCAAAGTGGATCACAGACCTAATGTAAAGTGCAAAATGATTAAAACTCCTAGAAGTTAACATGAGTTAGATGACCTTGGGAATGGCAATGACTTTCAAGGTAGTACATCAAAAGCATCATCCATAAAAGGAATAATTGACAAGCTGGACTTCATTTTAAAAACTTCAGCTCTATGAAAGACAATTTCATGAGAATTAGAAAACAGTCTCACAAGAAATATTTCCAAAAGACATATCTGATAAAGAACTATTATTTAAAGTATACAAAGAACTCTTAAAACTCACTCATAAGGAAACAAACAACCTAGTTTTTAAAATGGGACCAAAGTCTTCACATCTCACCAAAGAAGATACATAGATGCAAAGCATATGAAAAGATAGTCCATAGCATATGTCATCAGGGAAATGCAGATTAAAACAACGAGATACCACTGCATACTTACTAGAATGACCAAAATCCAGAACAGTAAGAATACCAAATACTGGTGAGGTTGTGGAACAATAAGAATTCTCTTTCATCACTGGTGGGGACACAAAATGGTGCAGCCACTTGAGAAGACAGCCTGGCGGTTTTGTTACAAAGTTGCATACTCTTACCACATGATCCAGCATTTTCATTTTTTTGGTATTTACACAAAGGATTTGAAACTTTATATCCACTCAATAAATCTACACACTGATGGTTATAGAAGCTTTATTCATAATTGCCAAATCGTAGAAGCAACTAATATCCCTTTTAGAAAGTGAATGGATAAACTGTGCTAGATTCATACAACAAATATTATTCACAGATAAAAAGAAATAAATTATTAAGCCATGAAAAGACACAGGATCCTTAATTACAAATAACTAAGTTGAAAGAAACCAATCTAAAACTGATGCTTTTGAACTGTGGTGTTGAAGAAGACTCTTGAGAGACCCTTGGACTGCAAGCAGATCAAACCAGTCAATCCTAAAGGAGATCAGTGCTGAATATTCATTGGAAGGACTGATGTTGAAGCTGAAACTCCAATATTTTGGCCACCTGATTTGAAGAACTGACTCAATGGAAAAGCCCCCAATGCTGGGAAAGATTGAAGGCAGGAGGAGAAGGTGATGACAAAGGATGAGATAGTTGGATGGCATCACTGACTTGATGGACACGAGTCTGAGCAAGCTCCAGGAGTTGGTGATGGACAGGGAAGCCTAGTGTGCTGCAGTCCATGGGGTTGCAAAGAGTTGGACACGACTGAGCAACTGAACTGAACTGTATAATTTCAACTATATGAGATTCTAGAATAGGGAAAACTACAGGCACAGTAAAAAGATCAGTTGTTGCCAGAGGCTGGAGAGAAGAACGATGAACAGGTGGAACATAGTGAACTTTTAGGGCACTGGAAATGCACTATATGATACTACAATAATGAATACATGTTAATATGTATTTATCTAAACCTTTGGAATGTACAATACTAAGTTATTGTTTAGTTGCTAAGTTGTGTGAGACTCTTTTGTGACCCCATGGCTGTAGCCCACCAAGCTCCTCTGCCCATGGGATTTCCTAGCCATGGGAAAAGAATGCTGGAGGGGGGTGCCCTTTCCTTCTCCAAGGAACCTTGCCAACTTAGGAATTGAACCTGCGTCTCCTGCACTGCAGGTGGATTCTTTACCAGTGAACCACCAGGGAAGCCCCACTAAGAGTGACCCTTAATATAAACTGTGGGCTTACAGTGATGATGTGTCAATGTAGGTTGATCAACTGTAACAAATGTATCACTCTGCTAGGGGATGTTAATGTGGGAGGTTATGCATGTAAAGAGATAGTGAGTTTGTGAGAAATCTCTAACTTCCTCTTAGTTTTGCTGGGAACCTAAAGTGTTCTAAAAGAGTAAAGACCAAAATTATATTAAAAATGAGATGAGATAAGATAAAAGAAAATAAAAATCCGTGGTTGTCAGGGGTTTGGCAGAAGGGGAGGGAGAGTGAATAGGCAAAGCTTTGAGCACTTTTATGGCAGAGAAAATTCCATGTGAAACTAATGTGGATACATCTATATGTCAAAACTCACAAAACATACTACATAAAAACTGAAACTTGGCTTCCCTGGTGGTCCAGTATCCTTGGTCCAGGAAGATCCCCCATGTCATGGGGCAACTCAGCCCATGTGCCACAACTACTGAAGCCTGCACACATAGAGCTCAGGCAACAAGAAGCCCATGTACACAACTAGAGAGGAGCTGTTGCTTGCCACAATTAAAGAAAAGCCTGGATGCAGCAATGAAGACCCAGCACAGCTATAAATAAAAATAAAGTATTTTTTAAAAAAGGAATGAGCCTTTTGGTAAAGGATAGACAATAGTTAAGGCCTTACAAATAGCTGTGAAAAGGAGAGAAGCGAAAAGCAAAGGAGAAAATGAAAGATATACCCATTTGAACACAGAGTTCCAAAGAATAGCAAGAAGAGCTAAGAAAGCCTTCCTCAGTGATCAATGCAAAGAAATAGAGGAAAACAACAGAATGGGAAAGACTAGAGATCTCTTCAAGAAAATTAGAGATACCAAGGGAATATTTCATGCGAAGATGGGCTCAGTAAAGGGACAGAAATGGTATGGACCTAACAGAAGCAGAAG
>SJYX01021621.1:515860-536496 GCA_006410675.1 Oreotragus oreotragus
TTTTTTATTTATTTTTACTTTATTTTACTTTACAATATTGTATTGGTTTTGCCACACATCAACATGAATCCGCCACGGGTGTACACGTGTTCCCAATCCCAAACCTTCCTCCCACCTCCCCCTCCCCCCACACCATCCCTCCGAGTCATCCCAGTGCACCAGCCCCAAGCATCCTGCACCCTGCATCGAACCTAGACTGGCGATTCATGTCTTATATGATAGTATACATGTTTCAGTGCCATTCTCTTTCTGTTTTGAAAGTAAGTTCATTTGTATCATTTCCTTTTAGATTCCACACATAAGGGAAATCACATGATATTAGTAGGAGACTACTTTTACTAGGAGACGCAAGGCACACAAAAGTTTCAGATTTGTCCTCTGTCCTTAAAATGCTGGAAAGGCAAACTTTGTAGAAGCAGGTGAACACACCTGAAGCAATTAGCAGATAACACATTGTACAATGAAACCGTAGATTGTAGCGTATAAATACAGTTAAATTCTGTAGAAGCCAAATCACAGACAGCTTTAAGATCCACCAGGATTAAAATATGCTACCTGATGGTGAAACCATACAATTGACTTAACTGTCCACACCCAAAACAAGTTATTTTGAACCAGGTATTAAGTAGTCTTTTGAAGGTTTCTGATACCAACATGCTGTTAGATAATATTCATCAAGTGGTTTCACAGGAACAGAGAAATTAGTGTTTTCAAAAGAAGTCATTTAAAACAGGCTCCCCAAGAACATTTCTGGATGTGCAAATTCACAGTGGATTATTTCTTAAATTTTACTTATCTCTAAAAACTATAAAACACTGATGAAAGAAATCAAAGAGGACACTAATAGATGGAGAAATATACCATGTTCATGGATTGGAAGAATCAATATAGTGAAAATGAATATATTACCCAAAGCAATCTACAGATTCAATGCAATCCCTATCAAGCTACCAGCGGTATTTTTCACAGAACTAGAACAAATAANTATATATAGAAAACTATAAAACACTGATGAAAGAAATCAAAGAGGACACTAATAGATGGAGAAATATACCATGTTCATGGATTGGAAGAATCAATATAGTGAAAATGAATATATTACCCAAAGCAATCTACAGATTCAATGCAATCCCTATCAAGCTACCAGCGGTATTTTTCACAGAACTAGAACAAATAATTTCAAGATTTGTATGGAAATACAAAAAACCTCGAATAGCCAAAGCAGTTTTGAGAAAGAAGAATGGAACTGGAGGAATCAACTTACCTGAGTATTCTTTATTTTGTTTACTTATAAGGGTGGGTCTTAATACAAATATGAAGCACCGGGTGCCCACAGATATTTGTGTAATTTTAACACCAGGCCCATAGTTAGTGTTTTTAAAAGCTGTTAAGAAAACTTAGTTTATGTAATATCTAAGTAAAGACATTTTATTTTCCTAGGTTTACTGATTTAAGAAATGAAACTCTGAAAGTAAAAGAGGATTTAAGAAAGGTCTGCTTAAGTTCATACCAATTCTCTCATTTCTTTGTGATTTATCACAGTCTAGGTTTTATACCACTCTACTTTCAAAATTAAATTAAAATGCTTAGCTTGTACTTACTTACTGTCCTGTCCCAGTTTCCTGCTCTGTAGGCTTGTAACATTAAGATTTCTTAGAATCAAACTCACTAAAAACAAACAAAAAAACTTAATGTTTAAAGAAATAAAGAGTTTATACAATATGTATATTGTATTGATTTATATGTTTCCCAGTTTCAACATTAAAAGACGTTTTCAGGAATGTTTCATACTAACAGCAATAAGTTCAGTTCAGTCGCTCAGTCGTGTCTGACTTTTTGCGACCCCATAAATGCAGCATGCCAGGCCTCCCTGTCCATCATCAACTCGCGGAGTATACTCAACTCATGTCCATTGAGTCGGTGATGCTATACAACCATCTTATCCTGTCGTCACCTTCTCCTCCCACCTTCAATCTTTCCCAGCATCAGGGTCTTTTCAAGTGAGTCAGCATACCGCATCAGGTGGCCAAAGTACTGGAATTTCAGCTTCAACATCAGTCCTTCCAAAGAACACTTAGGACTGATTTCCTTCAGAATTGACTGATTGGATCTCCTTGCAGTCCAAGAGACTCTCAAGAATCTTCTCCAACACCACAGTTCAAAAGCATCAATTCTTTGGCACTAAACTTTCTTTATAGTCCAACTCTCACATNATATTTTTCTATCTGCAGTCTTGCCTTCTGTTACTCTGGGATTTTTCAGAATGGCATCAACACAAAGACCTGTGTTATTTCAATACTGTATGGAAAAGCCTCCAAGCAAAGGAATATTTTGGTGGTTCAGATGGTAAAGAGGAGAACTGGGTTCGATCCCTGAGTCAGAAAGATCCCCTGGAGAAGGAAATAGCAACCCACTCCAGTATTCTTGCCTGGAAAATGCCATGAATGGAGGAGCCTGGCAGGCTGCAGTTCAGGGGGTCACAAAGAGTTGGACACAACTGAGTGACTTCCCTGTTCTTTTTTTGGGAGAATTAAAGTCCTTTAACATATGCACTGGTCGGAGAAGGCAATGGCACCCCATTCCAGTACTCCTGCCTGGAAAATCCCATGGACGGAGGAGCCTAGTGGGCTGCTGTCTTTGGGGTCACACAGAGTCGGACACAACTGAGCGACTTCACTTTCACTTTTCACTTTCATGCACTGGAGAAGGAAATGGCAACCCACTCCAGTGTTCTTGCCTGGGGATTCCCAGGGATGGGGGAGCCTGATGGGCTACCGTCTATGGAGTCACACAGAGTTGGACACGATTGAAGCGACTTAGCAGCAGCAGCAAAGTATACTCTGGTAGGGTTAATGAATCATCTGCTTTAAATACATTCTCATCTGAAGCTGACTCTAGTAATCAGTGTGTGAGTTGCTTTTCCAAGAGCTGTCACCCACTCTCTCTTCCCCACCTTGTTCCAGCTCTTCTCCTCCCTCTCCATTAATGAACTTAATTTCAAGAGGTCTGAAGAGGCAATACGTACATGGACTCCAGGAGATAACTGGTGTCCTGGCAAAGCTGACTAGCTCTTTTGGCACTGAACCCACAATCTTTGCTCCTTTAATACCACAACCACTCATTGAGAGCTGAGAGGACCCATCTCCCCAACAACTAGTAAATGACCTGCTGAGAATGCACCTACCACAAACTTCATCAGTGGCAGATCTGGTGTCTAAATTTGCAGATAACTTTTACCTGCTGATAGAGAGCTTTTGAGATGGAAGCCCCTCTAATAGAGTAAAAACATCTCAAATACAACACTTCTCTTGACCCTGAGTAATTACATAACAGCTACTTGCTGTGAAAATTTACAAAAAGTCATCTCCATTGCTTTGTTCATTCTACTTCTAAATAGCACACACTGACTTACCTCATTATTCTTCATACCCAAACCTCACTTTCTCGCAAACAAATCAACTTTTGGTGCCCTGTGCAAAGGAATAATTCAAAGCATACTTGAAGAACTAAAACTAGTAACTGCAAATAAATATTTTTAATTTTTTTCCTCTAGAGCAAATATGCTGTAGTATATTTTAAATCTGTTATTTTCCCTGATATCCTTCTGAAAGTTGCTCCATTTTTAAAATTTCCTCAGCTTAAATTTTCACCTAAATGGAATAAGTATCTGACAGAGTTCTGTTCTGCCTTCACTTTCTATGGTATTTCTTCCAAGGTTGTTTATTCCCATTCTGACTTCTAAACTGGTTTTATCATTATGCCACACATTCCTATCACAATGAGCTTCCTTGCCTTTAAAATGTGTATATCAGAATTTAAATGCTGGTCACCACAACATTTGTGGATTTACTTGCCTTTACTAGTACTGGGTATCAGCTCATATAATACTTTCAATTTATTTCTTTTTCAGAGAAAAAGCCTAATAGAGTTAGTGAACAGCATTAGTAGCCTAGGGTCAAAATGACCCTGGAATGAAAGGAGTTTTTTTGCTTTATGTTAAAATCACAAATTTAACTTATGATGATTTGGAAGTGGAGGCAAATGTAACTTCTTTGTTTCATCTATATTTGATGTTTTCCTTTACAAGTTCTCATCCGCTGTTAAGTGAGAAAGAAAGAGCTAAACATTCGAATTTAAAGCTCAGTCTGATCTGATTATTTCTTCAGTCTTTTTAGAAAATGTTCAGCCTGTCAGATAGCATTTCCTTCTTACTATTTCTCTCTTGTGAAAGAATTGATGCTTTTGAGATGTGGTGCTGGAGAAGACTCTCAAGAGCCCCGTGGACAGCAACGACAGCAAACCTGTCAATCCTAAAGGAAATCAATCCTGAACATTCACTGGAGGGACTGACACTGAAGCTCCAATACTCTGGCCACCTGATGCAAAGAGCCAACTCAGTGGAAAAGACTCTGATTCTGGGGAAGATTGAGGGCAGGAGGAGAAGTGGGTAACAGAGGATGAGATGGTTGGATGGCATCACTGACTCAACGGACATGAGTTTGAGCAAACTCCGGGAGATGGTAAAGGACAGGGAAGCCTGGTGTGCTGCAGTCCATGGGGTCACAAGTTGGACACAACTTAGCGACTGAACAACAATTTCTCTCTCAAGAGAACATTCTGGGTTTCTGGGCAGGATGATGTCTACATATGCTGGTGAATGAGAGATAAATGGACCCCTTGGGCATGTGCTGACACCTGAGGGTCTCCAGGACAATGTCCAGCTGTTGTGTGTCCAACCAGCCTCAAAGCTGGAATTGTCCATTCTCTTGGTTTGGCCAATACTCTCTGTCACGGCAAGACTGGCTATCTGCTCTGCAGCCCCAAAGACAAAGGCACGTTGCCCTTTCAGGGTAAGCATCTCAGGCAGGTCCCTAGCCATTTCTCCTTGTCATGCCATATGCCTGAATTTATTTCATGGGGCTGCACCCTAAGTTAATGAGGAAAAGTCTGGAAGATGATACCATCCCAGAGTCTCCAAGGGGACTTAGATGGGACAGCTGAAGTTGACAGAATCCCTTAGGCTTCAATGTTATACTCACTCATATAACATATGTGCAAATGTTCTGGCTCTTGATATTCTGGACATATCAGCACTCGCTCCTCTGGCTTCATAATTTGACTGCTGTTAGTTCCCTTTTGGATGTTCACGCTTGCTCTTACTTGGCCTCAGCACGTAAAGTACAATTTCCAGTGCTTTTGCCCTTGAACCACTCTTTCCTCACCAAAAAATCTTAGGTATGAGGACTCAAAAATACACATAAGGATAGATTGACTAATACATAATAGAGTCTCATTCATTTGTGATGAGCTTCACTAAGGAATATTTTAAAAGAAATTCCACTTTTATAATTTTCTCACAATATCCATAATAACTCACAGGAAGCTAATTATATTATTCAATAAGCTTTAGGGAACAATATAGGGAAAAGAAAATAATTATTTTTAAGTACTATATTATTCTTTTGTAAGTGAAAAGTTATTTAATGTGCTTGGGAATACTTAAAAACTGTTTTAGTCACTCATATAGCATACATAGAGCCTAACTTTCACTTGCAATCTTTATATTCATTATCATAGAAGTGAAGTTTGTTCTCTTCAAAGGAAACTACATTAAGGACATAACATCTAGTTTTAATCACATTACAAATGACTAAAGCAAAATTATTGAAATCTTCACATTGCAAATCGAATGTAAACTGATGTCAAAGTGGAAATGTATACATACATATTGTTTAATAAAGAAGGCAGAAAAATAATGAAAGGAATGATTTTCTAAAACCATGTAATTTTATTGAACTTGAGACAAAGCTCCTGACTCAGAATGCCTGGGCCAGCCTGGAAGTTCTTACCCAACCAATATCCTGCCTAGCTTTCCAAAAGTGATGGCCTTATTATTCAACTAAAAAATAAAAGATCCATTGCCTAGAACACCACATCCACTTAGGTTTTTTTTTTTTTTTTTTTTAATATGCTGCTATATCTTAAAACATCTTATTAACAGACTAACCTAAACAAGATCAACCGGCAAAACCATTGTTTCCAAAGCTTTGGGAAACACGGTCCATTCCAGATTACCAGTCTTATCCCTCCAGTGGAAAATTAGGTGGGCACATTAAAGTCTGGCCTTTGGGACTGCAAGACAAGACCAAGGATCACATCCTTCTCAGGCAACCAGCGTAAAATTTCTACAAAGCACTTTTAAAATAAACAGACTAAATTTATCATGAGAAAAATACAGGGAAACTTCAATTAAGCATGCAAAGTGAAAGTCGCTCAGTCGTGTCCAACTCTTTGCAACCCCATGGACTGCAGCCTGCCAGGTTCCTCTGTCCATGGGATTCTCCAGGCAAGAATACTGGAGTGGATTGCCATGCCCTCCTCCAGNGAGAAAAATACAGGGAAACTTCAATTAAGCATGCAAAGTGAAAGTCGCTCAGTCGTGTCCAACTCTTTGCAACCCCATGGACTGCAGCCTGCCAGGTTCCTCTGTCCATGGGATTCTCCAGGCAAGAATACTGGAGTGGATTGCCATGCCCTCCTCCAGAGGATCTTCCTGACTCAGAGATCAAACCTGCATCTCTTATGTCTCTCTTGGATTGGCAGGTAGGTTCTTTACCACTAGAGCCACTTGGTAAGCTAGATAACTAAGTGCTTTGTAAATAAGTTGCCCTTAGACATCCAGGACTACAGGATTAATTAAATCAATTATGGTACATCCACACAATAAAATACACAGGAATAATTAAAAATCATGTTCCGGAATTTTAACTGACAATGGAAGTGTTATATAAAATCTTCACATATGAAAAGGTCATTAAAAAAAAGCAGGATCAACTTCTTTGTGTGCGTTTTTAAAAACATATATAGAGACTAGAAAACTAGGCTATATAGACATCAAAAGACTAGGAAAGTTTATTTTACATGATATGTTTTTTTTTCTCCTTTTCATTTATCTCAGTTTTCTAAATATTATGCAACAAATGTTCATTATTTTAATGTTAGAAAACATAATGATAGGAAAGTGAGTAAGCTACTTAATTATATTTCCTAGTTAACTGAAAAGTAGGCAAAAGAATTTTGGAATGGTTCAAGAATTTTCATCCATATCCTGGTTACTGTTAACAAAACCCTATGATCTAAGTATATTCAGTGGGGCTTCCTTGATGGCTCAATAATAAAGAATCTGCCTGCCAAAGCAGGAGACAGAGGTTCTATTCCTGATCCAGGAAGACCACACGTGCCTCATAGCAGCTAAGCTGGTGCACCACAACTTGTGAGCCTGTGCTCCAGAGCCCGGGAGCCTCGATTAACCACTGAAGGCTGCCCACCCTAAAGCCTGTGTTCCATGACAAGAGAAGCCGCCACAACGACAAGGCCTCTCACCGCACCTAGAGAGTAGCCCCAGCTTGCTGCAACTGGAGAAAAACCACGGAGCAACAAAGACACAGCACAGCCAAAAATAAATAATTATATTCTATGAAATCAGTCAGCCAGTCAATTCTGATGTCTGTGATATCCAAAGGAGTTAAGTCTTAAGTTTTTACTTTCATTCAGCTATTACATCACTAAGCTGATAAAGAACTTGGTAGAAATTCAAAACAGGTGAACACAATTATACCTTACTTTCTCAATTAAGCATTGAAGATCCCCTGGAGAAGGCAATGGCAACCCACTCCAGTACTCTTGCCTGGAGAATCCCATGGAGGGAGGAGCCTGGTAGGCTACTGTCCACGGGGTCGCAAAGAGTCGGACACGACTGAGCAACAAACTACTACTACTACTGTACAGCTTATGAAGATAAACATCACTCATCATATCCAGAGAACCATGAATGCTGGCATCATAGTTTGGAATGGTATTTAGTAACTGAATTCCTATTTCTTGTTTACGTGGTATCTGTCTCAAAAGTTAAATGCAACACAAATTCCAAAGAGTTTAGTTCTTTGAGATTCTTGCTGCAATCCTGTTATAATTTAATGCCTTTTTTGTTTTTGGCCATTTGCCATTTTAAATGTGCAAGTTCTATTTAAGTTCTTATACCCCCTTCTAGATTTTAAAAAATGCATAGTCATTTACTTTTTTGAATAGGTTATACTATTCAGGTGGCTTAAACATCAAGAAGTAGAAGCTCCCCTCCCATCCACATACCTATCTACACAGTTCCCACCCTCCTTCAACAATCCCCATTATTAGTTTCTGGTTTATCTTTCTAAAGATTTTTTTTAATGTATATTCAAGCATAGTATATGATTCTATATATCTTATTTTCCCCAAAATATTATATTGCTATTCACCTTCTTTTTATTACTTAACAATGTACCTTTGAGATCTTTCCAAAATCAACCTGGAAAGAACATCCTCATTCTTTTTATAGTTGCACTGTTTTTTGTATGAATATGCCATAGTTTATTAAACAATCCCCAACTGATATGCTGCTGGGTTGCTTCCAATGTTTTGATAGTGCTGTGATAAACTGTCTTGTGTGCATAAATTATGACACAAATGCTCAAGTATTACTGCAAAGTAAAATGTTGAATTGCCAGGTCAAAGGGTATATGCAGTTTTAACTGTCACACCATTGCCACACTGCCCTCCAAAGGAGTTGTACCAACTTAAACTCCCACCACCAATGAATGAAAGTCTGTGTGTCTCCACAGTCTTGCCAACATAATATGGTACCTAACTTGTAGCTTCTGCCAAACTGGTTAAAAATAGTATCTCAGTATATTTTTTATAGACTTTTCTTATTATGTATAACATTGAGCATCTTTTCATGTATTTAGGGATTCTGTTTGCTTCCCTTTTAGGTCAACTCTTCAATAAATATTTTCCTATTGAAATTGAAGGAACTCTATAAACATTAAGGAAATTCAACATCTGCAGTATGAACTTAAAATCTTTTCCCCAATTTGCCATCTTTTATTTTGCTTATCATGATTTTTACCATGAATATGAACATACAGATGTGAATATTAATACATACACACAAATGTGTTAATCTTTTCCTTTAAGGCTTCTAGATTTTGTTATAGTTTACAAAACCTTTCTTCCTTATCCTGAGATATAATTTTTTGTGTCTTATTTAATTTAATGGGGATTCACTTATTGATATCAAAATTTCTATGCATTTGGATTTTTCTTGGTTTACAGTGTGAAGTATGGATCCAGTTTTAATTCTTCCAGAGGCTACACTACTGCCTCATCAATAGTTTTTGAAAAGGTTATTTCTTGCTAATTTGCATTGCCACCTTTCAGATATCAAAACTGTATATATTTTGAGATCTATTTCAGGATTTTCTAGTCTATCCCATTGTCCTGACTACATGTACTAATAACATTAATTTAAAACTAAGAGTCTATAACACACATTGACATCTGGAATATATAGTCTCACTAATTTTTGCTCTTTACAAAGGTTTTCTGGCTGTTTTTAGGGGGAAAAATTACCTGATTCTGAAAAAAAATGAAAATCTCTGATATTTTTGAGGCACCATGTTAAATTTATAAATTAACTGACATCTCTATAATGTTGAGCCTGTTTAGCCAAGAATAGGATATGCCTTTTCCCATTTTTTTTTCAATTACTTTAAGTCCTTCAGGAATGACTTAAAGTTTTTTTCATACAAGGCTTTATTGCTAGATTTATTCCTAAATATGTTATCTTTGGGATTGGTAATTGCAGATGTGTGTTTTCCTTCCTTTTATGTACTGATTGTTCTTTGTATATATGAAAACTAGTCATTTCTGTTCGTTTTATACCCTATTATCTTACTAAATTCTCTGCTTTCTTCTAAACTGTTTTTTCTTATAGGATTTTTAAGTATACAACAATGGCAGCTGCCAACAGAAATAAGGTTTGCTCCTCTGTAACTTTTATTTATTTGAAGATGTTGAGGAGTAGTATCTCCAGCCTCCAACACAATGTTAACTACACTACATTTTTGTCTTATTCCTAGTGTTAATAAGTAATAAGTGAGGAATAAGTCTCTCCATTAAAAACAATACTTGCTTCGCAGAACAACATGACTCTGAATGACTGGGTTTGGGGTTGCCTTCCTTGGGAAGAAGGTGAGCCAATTCTCTATGTGTCAGGGAGAGTGACCAGATTATTTGATGAAAAGAATTTCCATTTCATTCTGGCACATAGAAGACTACGTTTCCTAGAGCCTTTGCTTTTAGAAAACATATGTGGCTTCTTCTGACCAATTGTTATCACCTTTGAGCCAAAGAACAAGAGAATGTGTGAGATTTCTATGTGTTTATTATTTTCTTTGATGGCAATTGAACAAAGCACGAGTTTCGGATGATGCACCCACACAAATGCCATGCCTCCGACACCCTCACCCTGTGTGGCTTGGGAAACAGAGGTTCCTTCTTACCAGCAAACAAAAGTTGCATGTACACTCTCAAAAGAAATAAGCCTTGTCTTTTTTTTTTTAATAACAATAATTCTTGTTATTTTATCTCAGCCCTCTCAGTTTGGGAGCTGATAAAAAAATATTTCTCTCAAAGAAATATATTATTTTACTGTGGATTTTCTATCAAGGATAAATGTTGAGTTTTTTAAAAGTTCCTTAGATTTACCAATATTATAAATTATGATCAAAGATTTTCTAATATTCAAATGTGTGTCTCTGAAATAAAACCCCACATGATTTGTACTTTTAATATGTTTCTGGATTATGCTTGTGAACATTTTATTTAGAATTTTAAGTTTATGATCATAAGTGAGATTGGCCTGTAATTTTCTTTTTTGTCTAATTCCTTTTGGGTTTTGGTATCAGTTTTTACACTTGCTTCTTACAGAGATGTTGGAGACTTTCTTCCTTGTTTGATGTGCTGGAACAACTGAATTATCTTTAAAGTGATCTGATCTTTAATGGCATCCTGGAATTTCTCTGTGAAACCATCGGGTCTTAGTATTTTGGGGACTCGTTCTTGGTCAGTTTCCTCTGTTTGTACATTGGAGCTGTTTAGATTGCCAATATCCTTTGGAGTCTAGCTGATAAACTATTAATTTGCAAAGTAAACTATTAAATTTAGAAGAACAGTTTCTTATAATTATCCCAGTTTTTTCTTTTCTATAAATGCCCCTGTTGTTCCCTAGTTTTCATATTTGCACTCTCTCCCTCTTTTTACT
Organism: Oreotragus oreotragus; assembly: GCA_006410675.1. Taxonomy (NCBI): domain Eukaryota; kingdom Metazoa; phylum Chordata; class Mammalia; order Artiodactyla; family Bovidae; genus Oreotragus; species Oreotragus oreotragus. Next base: position 527,001 of record SJYX01021621.1, read on the forward strand.
CAATAAATCAGCAAATAGTTTATCTTGCCAAAGCTTCTGGATTTATTATTTCTACTACATTCATTATTTTCTGTTTGTATTCTTTCCTTCATTCTCTCAATGTATTTTTTTTATAACTTTTAAATTGGATGCTTATATCATGATTTCTATTTTTAGAGTGTGTGTATACACATACACATACAAACACATATACATACACATATATAAATTTTCCAAGGGTTACTTTAGTTACATCTCATAGTTTCTGATATGTAGTATTTATATGATCATTTTCTAGCATCCTGGCATTTGAGTTTATCCTTTTTCTTTGACTCAGTTATGGCTTATTAGAGAATTTAATTACAAGAGGATACACAACAATTTTTTTCTGTCATTCTAATCCTCCACGTTAGTCTTCATTATACTGTTAAATATATTCAGTGCTTACCTCCAGTCCTTTCGCTGGTATTAACCTAGTCGTAGTTAGTTGAAATGTGTTTTCTAGCAATTTCCACAGGAAGGACTCCTGATACTGCTGCACCAAGTCATACTGGAGCCTGGGGCAAAAGAAAAATCAGTAGTAATGATCCTGTTTTCCTGTTAAAGTTCTGATACTTTATTCAAAGTAGATTTTTTCATTATTTAGTTTAACATTGCATCAAATATAATTGTTGACTATTGAACTTTCTGGTACTGTCTTAAATTCTGTTCCCAAAGCACTCAATATTCCTTGGGTTCTGTAGGTTCATGTTTCTTACTTGAAGAATACTTTGACTCACTCTTTCCTTGAGGAACTTCCAGCTTGCTAGTCATCGGGCTTAGTTACCCCACGGCAGGTCGGGTCTTCCTGGACCAGGGATCGAACCTGTGTCCCCCGCATTGGCCCGTGGATTCTTAACCATCGGACCACAGGGAAGCCCAACATCTTGTCATATTTACTTCATTTTTTTCCCTTTGAATAAAAATCATTTGTTTTTGTGAACATGTCTTCATTACAAAGAACATTTTTAATGTATAAAGGATAAGTTTCTAAATGACCTCAGATCCTCCATCTGAGAAATAATTGCTTTTAAACGTGTGACCTTATTCCAGGAACTGTTTTATATGCATATGGATGGGTGAATAGAGATACATTTTATTGATTCTGAGTCATACTTTTTTCCCATGTTTTTCACATCTTTGATATTTTTGCATATCATATAACTCATGGCCTTTTTGCATTGTACCCTACTTAAATTGGAATGATTTTCTTCCTTGTGAAAGTCGCTCAGTCGTGTCCAACTCTTTGCGACCCCATGGACTATATAGTCCATGGAATTCTCCAGGCCAGAATACTGGAATGGGTAGCCTTTCCCTTCTCCAGGGGATCTTCCCAACCCAGGGATTGAACCCAGGTCTCCCACATTGCAGGCGGATTCTTTACCAGCTGAGCCAACAGGGAATGTATGTCTTATAAGCATTAGTGTCTCAGATATTATGAAATAAGCTGTATCAGTAGATAAGATCCTACTATAATTTCTCTATTTAATTTTTTAAGTACTAAATTTCACTTTGAAGTGAAATGTTAGTCACTCAGTCGTGTCTGACTCTTTGCGACCGCGTGGACTGTAGCCCACCAGGCTCTGTCCATGGAATTCTCCAGGCAAGAATACTGGAGTGGGTTGCCATCGCCTCCTCCAGGGTATCTTCCCGACCCAAGGACTGAAGCTGGGTCTGCTGAATGCAGGTGGATTTTTTGCCATCTGAGCCACAGGGAAGCCCCAGAGCAACTATAAAGAAACTGAGTGAATTGCTGAACAATTTTTACTCTAAAGGGTATTTATTTCCTATAAAATCCCTCTGAGGTTAAGAAAAAAGATTATGTAAAATGTTAATTGGAGTCATTTTGAAAGCTATAGATTTGGGGTTTTTTGGGTTATACATTTGGATTAATTGGGTTTTTTTGAAATCTACACTGAAATGTGTGACCTTCTGCTATGAAAGATGAGAATATTAACACCTGCTACTATTTCTGGGTGGGAAGGTAGGCATATGGTTACTTTTCCATTGTCCAGGTTTAAACATCCCTATTGGTCCCAGGACTGTGGTTTCATGTTGCTCACTTAAAGCTCAATGTTTAAGCTGGTCTGCTGTCTCCAGCAGCCCAAGAAGTCACCCATGCTTTCCTGTAGCCCGAGGAAGCGGCCAAGAAAGGAGAAGTTTCAGCTGGTGTCAGAGACAGCCTGTTTGGGTGGTTGGGCCCAGCTTTCTCAGAGTTTCTCCCTGTCCTGTTCTAGGGTTTGCGCTGATAACTGGGGAGAGGGTGTCATTCATCCCCACAGACTTGATTGCCTCTTTAATTCAGAAACCAGCCCTGAAGACCTCACACTCATGAGATAGTCAGCACCATTCTCTCTGTTTTGATGAGCTTTATTGGGGTATAACTTGCTGCTGCTGCTAAGTCACTTCAGTTGTGTCCGACTCTGTGTGACCCCATAGACGGCAGCCCACCAGGCTCCCCCATCCCTGGGATTCTCCAGGCAAGAATACTGGAGTGGGTTGCCATTTCCTNTTATTTTTTTTACACGAACTCCCAAACATGAACCCCCCTCCCACCTCCCACCCCACTTCATCCCTCCAGGTCTATGTTCAATGCAGGATGCAGGATGCTTGGGGCTGGTGTATGATCTGTATTTTAAAATATTAATATTTATTTTGTACCATTTTTGGTTTTCTTCTTTGGATATTCTACTTAAGTGCTTATTGGATCTCCCCTGTATATCTTCTAATTTTTAAATTCTTTGATTTCTACTTCACTGTGTTCCCTTTTCTTATTTTTATATTTTACATCCCTAGCAATATTTTCCATATTGCTTGTTACAGTTTTGTCTTTATTTACGTGCTGGTTAATTTTTTCCTTCTACTTCTTTCCTGATTTCTACCAGTTTATGTTTCTTTTTTTCCTCCTATCTTAAGACTTCTTTTTCAAATACAGTACTGCACTTCCACCTGGTGGGACTTGTTAGAAGAAGTGATTGCTTTACCGAGTATTTGTTGTTGTTTTGATATCAAAATGTTTATTCATAATTCTTATCTGCTTCATGACAACATCTCTGGTGAGTAACAATCATCTGCTAATCCATTTTACTGCACCTTTTCTTCCTTTTTCTTATAGTTTCTCTTTACAGACATTGTTCTAGTTTTTTATTACTTATTATTAATAATAATAATTATTATTATTGGAGGACTGAAAATTTTTCATCTGATGAGGTTAAAACAAAGGGAATTTGGATTTAAAACTACGAGGTACAATTTCTGATGGATATATAATTCACGCGATAGCGGGATCACATGGAACAGACATTCTTCCCAGCCTTACTTGGCTTAGCTTCGAGGACCCTGGCAGCCAGGCAGCTAGCCCCAGGCAAAGCCTGGACAGTTCTATACAGTCTTAACAGCCAGAAGCAGAGACTTATACATACTGACACCACGGGTTCCTCACCAAAGGCTCAATCTAATCATTTCAAAACAAAGTTGTGGTTACCAAGTCCACCCACAGGCTCCAACACTCCAAACCAATCTTTAGTGCCTATGTTAGTCTGCCCAGATGTCATAACAAAATACCACACACTGAGCAGCTTAAACAACAGACTTTTTAAAGTCTATTTTCCCGACACTTCTGGAAGCTAGAAATCCCTGATCAAGGTGCAAGAGAATTCAGTTTCTGGTGCAGGCTCTCTTCCTGGCTTTCAGACAGCTACCATCTTGCTCTGGGCTCACATGGCCTTTCCTCAGCACATGTGCATGGAGACAGAAGGAAAGTGAGATCCCTGGTATCACAATTTTAAGGACACTAAGCCTGCTGGGTCAGGGCTCCACCCTTATGGCCTCATTTAACCTTCATTATTTTCTCATAGGCCCCAATCTCCAAATACAGTGACTTGGAGAATTAGGGCTTCAACCTGTGAATGGGGGGAGGGGAGACACATAAACATTTAGTTCATAATAGTTCCCTAAACGTTGTCAAAAAAATTTAACTCTATCTAAAAAGCCTCTTGATGAAAGTGAAAGTGGAGAATGAAAAAGTTGGCTTAAAGCTCAACATTCAGAAAACGAAGATCATGGCATCCGGTCCCATCACTTCATGGGAAATAGATGGGGAAACAGTGGGAAAAGTGTCAGACTTTATTTTGGGGGGCTCCAAAATCACTGCAGATGGTGACTGCAGCGATGAAATTAAAAGACGCTTACTCCTTGGAAGAAAAGTTATGACCAACTTAGATAGCATATTGAAAAGCAGAGACATTACTTTGCCAACAAAGGTCTGTCTAGTCAAGGCTATGGTTTTTCCAGTGGTCATGTATGGATGTGAAAGTTGGACTATGAAGAAAGCTGAGTGCCGAAGAATTGATGCTTTTGACCTGTGGTGTTGGAAAAGGCTTTTGAGAGTCCCTTGGACTGCAAGGAGATCCAACCAGTCCATTCTGAAGGAGATCAGCCCTGGGATTTCTTTGGAGGGAATGATGCTAAAGCTGAAACTCCAGTACTTTGGCCACCTCATGGGAAGAGTTGACTCATTGGAAAAGACTCTGATGCTGGGAGGGATTGGGGGCAGGAGGAGAAAGGGACGACCGTGGATGAGATGGCTGGATGACATCACGGACTCGATGGACTTGAGTCTGAGTGAACTCTGGGAGATGGTGACGGATAGGGAGGCCTGGCGTGCTGCGATTCATGGGGTCTCAGAGAGTCAGACACGACTGAGCGACTGGACTGAGCTGAATTGATGGAGTTTCGGTGTACAGATGGTGATTCCCAAGCATCATCTCTTCCTTTCTTATTTGACCATTTCACCTCTCAGTGTGCTCAGTGAGTCTCCAAACCAGAAGGTAACTAAGTGGGAAAGGACTTCCTGTTTCAAAAACAGTGTGTTTAGTTCCATTCAGTCTAGAGTTAATGGACCTGATGTTGCCTTCTGTGGACAGTGCTATGCCCTCTTTCAGAGGTTTAAGTCTGTTGAAGTCTTGTAAAACTGGTAGAGATAGGAACTGAAGACCACTGATTTAAGTTTCTCTTTTCAGTGAATATAAAAGTGAGTGAAGTCACTTAGTCGTGTCTGACCCTTTGCGACCCCATGGACTACAGCCTACCAGGCTCCTCTGTCCATGGGATTTTCCAGGCAAGAGTACTGGAGTGGGTTGCCATTTCCTTCTCCAGGGGATCTTCCCAACCCAGGGATCGCACCCAGGTCTCCGGTATTGCATGCAGAGGCTTTACTGTCTGAGCCACCAGGGAAGCCCTATAAATGTGTTCAATTATAATGTACTGTTCTAAAACATCTATTAATTGGTATAGATAAATATGCATATATCTATATATCCTGTGTAAAAACTGTGTCTCCTCTGTTGATGTACAAACTCATCACTCTCTAATAATTCTTCAGCACAGATAGATCCTCCATTATCAACAGAGGCTGAAGACAGCTGCATAATAGAATGGGTGAGCATTCCAAAAAAAACTCAGGTTGGGATATCTATATGCCTCTGCATCAGCAAAGTCAACCCTTCAAGGTACCCTCACCTCTACTCTTGTGGGTTCTTTGACTTCTTCCCGTCTGTCTGTAGGGCTCAGAAGGAAACTCTGATTCTTAGGCAAAGCCAGCTCTTAGCAGTGGGTTTATGTGAGATATGTTGTCCCTTTGTTTGCTGCTGACAAGCGTAAAGAACCACTTTCACTGCTGATAATAATGGTTAATTTATCACATCCAGCGGAGGCTGACCTCTGGGTGTCCCAGCCCCTCCATCACCTTCACACCTGCTCAAGCTAATTGTTAGAGCCAAGTGTAAATGAAAATCAACTGGGCTAATAATGAATGGAGCCCATTACTCGCAACAGCACATTGCTTTACGAAGGTTTATCAAGAAACATTATAACCAGTCCCCTGGTCACAGTTCCCTGTTTCATAGATGAGAAAAAGCAAGCAAACAAGAAGGGACCTGCCCATGAAAACAAGCACAGTGACTGGAAACAACGTCTGATTTTACCTCCCAGAGCTCTAGAACAGTCACCCCTGCATTTTACCAAAAGTCACTCATATATAAACAGAAAAAGGATTAAGATATTTCTCGAAATGTTCTTGTCATCTGCTTGTATAAGCAAATGAGATCATTACCAGACATGAAGACTCTAATTAGTATGCTAATCTCATTCCTCCATCACAACCATTTTTAAGGCGGTTATCTCCATGGCTTCTCCAGTCACTGCCACCTGCCCTAGAACTGCCTTGCCATTACCTTCTGAAAGCACAGATCCAGCTCCAAAATGTTAGAAATGAAAAAATGAGAACTCCCATTAAAGGGAACTGTGTCAAAAGAAACTCAGAGAGCTTTACTTAACCTACTTCATTGAGCAAGAAACAAACTGTTACTGAACTCCCAAACCGAAGGTAGTTAAGTTCTTAGCTCTCAGTACTATTCATAACAGCTCAGGTGATGAATAAGTGCATTGGTTTCTCTTGTGATCTTTTACCAGAAACTTTTTTTTTAACTGCATAAGCTTACTTGCTTGTAGCTGCTTTAGCTAGGAAGCTGTAAGGTCCTGCTGACATGAGGACTACTTAACTTTTATTTGAGGCCACAGTCAGCATTTCACGGAAATCAAGGCATTTTACACTTTGGTTATGTGACAATGAGTGTTTGGACTAGGGGTATATTCAAATTGTGGTCTCCATTTTAATTGCCTTTTGACAACTGAGTATCTTCAAGAGGTAGATATTAGAGCACCAGGAATTGTCAACTGTATTTGAAGAAACAGCTTGATGGAGTACAAGAAATAGCTTCCAGTCCCCAAGGTAAGCGGTTGATATATTTAGGGAATGTTTTAAAGTTTTTTCATCTTGTACTTTATCTGTTCATTTTTAATGCCACTTATAAGCAGTTGCATACTAGCAAAGTAATGCTGAAAATTCTCCAACCTAGGTTGGAGACATGAACCAAAAACTCCCAGATGTTCAAGCTGGATTTAGAAAAGGCAGAGGAACCAGAGATCAAATTGTCAACATCCATTCAATCATAGAAAAATGAAGAGAATTCCAGAAAAACTCTACTTCTGCTTCACTGACTATACCAAATCCTTTGATTGTGTGGATCACAACAAACTGGAAAATTCTTCAAGAAATGGGAATACCAGACCACCTGACCTGCCTCCTGAGAAATCTGTATGCAGGTCAAGGACAAACAGTTAGAACTGGACATGGAACAATGGACTGGTTCTAAATTGGGAAAGGAGTACATCAAGGCTGTGTACTGTCACCCTGCTTATTTAACTTATATGCAGAGTACAGTATGTGAAATGCCGGGCTGGATGAAGCACAAGCTGGAATCAAGACTGCTGGGAAAAATATCAATAACCTCAGATACACAGATGACACCACCCTTATGGCAAAAAGCGAAGATGAACTAAAGAATCTCTTGATGAAGTCAAAGAGGAGAGTGAAAAAGCTGGCTAAAAACTCAACATTCAAAAACAAAGATCATGGCATGTGGTCCCATCACTTCATGGAAATAGATGGGGAAACAATGGAAACAGTGACAGGCTATTTTCTTGGACTCCAAATCACTGCAGATGGTGGCTGCAGCCATTAAATTAAAAGATGCTTGCTCCTTGGAAATAAAACGATGACGAACCTCATTGAGTCTGACCAAGCTGGTAATGGATAGGGAAGCCAGGCATGCTGCAGTCCATGGGGTCGCAAAGAGTCAGACACTACTGAGTGACTGAACTGAACTGATAAGCAGTCGACATCCCCCATTCAAGCCATAAATCAGAAGGAATATGCATCCCACAGTAAATTCAGCCCTAGACATAATACCTTTAATCCCACACGTCTGAATAACATTTTTACAAACTTCTACCAAGTGATTCTCTGCACTTCCAAACATATCAGACCTCAAGATCAGCAGCTTGAGATCAATTGGGGCCAAATATCAAGTCAATCTGTTTTAGATTTGAATCGATCATTCATAGGATGCAAATAACCCCCTTATAATTTGACCAAGTGGAATTGATTTCCCATAACCTTGATTCTTGTCCAACTTTCCTGAAGACTACTCTTAAACCTGGCTTAAGACCCAGGGCTTTGCACTGATAAGACCTATACTTGTCATCTGCTTAAATATGGGCATCTTCCTTCCAGGTTTTGTATCTCATGGACAGATATAAAAAAGAGATGTACTCATCAGGGGCTTCTGTGTTATCTGCTAAATAGCCTTCAGTTTGAGGTGTACCATTCCAAATTTATACAGCACAGCTTCTGCCTGTAATGTGACAAGGCCAGGGAGGTAAGCATACACTGCCCTTAATAGCAGTATCCAGCAATTCCAGAGGAACAAGGTATGAACTGTTGTTCAGGCTGGGGGAAGGAGGCAGGGAAGAGAGGGAAATTTCCATGGGCAAATGAGATGGGACAATACTGGGTTTAAGGGACGGGGGAGCCTGATGGGCTGCCGTCTATGGGGTCGCACAGAGTCAGACACAACTGAAGCGAGTTAGCAGCAGCAGAGTCCTTTTATCAAGGCAGAATTTCTTAAGTCTAAAAAACATTATCAGTCTTTTAATTTCTATGAATACAGAATCCTTGCTTCAGAACACCAGTAAACATCACATATAACATTGGTATTCAACAGGACACCAGATGGAAACACTATTCTAAAAGGCCCTGCCCTGTAAAAGATCCAATATACTACTCTAGTAGGGAAGAACAATTAACAAATCTATCTATTCACACTAAAAGTGAGGGGTAGGGGCTTCCCTGGTGGCTCAGTGGTAAAGAATCTGCCTGCCAATGCAGGAGTTTGATCCCTAATCTGAGAAGATTCCACACGCCTCGGAGCAATGAAGTACATGCACCCCAACTACTGAGCCTGCAACCTAGAGCCCTCGAGCCCCAACGACCAAGCTCGTGTGCTGCAACACCCGAAGCCTGCGTGCCCAGGGCTTGTGCTCTGCAACGAGAGAAACCACCGCGATGAGAAGTCTGAACGCCACAACTGGAGAGTAGCCCCCACACATCGCAACTAGAGAAAAGCCCACACAGCAGTGGAGACCAGCACAGCCAAAGCTAAATAAATAATACAAACACACCAAAACACTGAGGGGCAAAAACTGTACTATCTTCATTTACAAACTCATCAGTTCAGTTCAGTTCAGTCGCTCAGTCGTGTCCGACTCTTTGCGACCCCATGAATCGCAGCATGCCAGGCCTCCCTGTCCATCACCATCTCCCGGAGTTCACTCAGACTCACATCCATCGAGTCCGTGATGCCATCCAGCCATCTCATCCTCGGTCGTCCCCTTCTCCTCCTGCCCCCAATCCCTCCCAGCATCAGAGTCTTTTCCAATGAGTCAACTCTTCTCATGATGTGGACAAAGTACTGGAGTTTCAGCTTTAGCATCAGTCCTTCCAAAGAAATCCCAGGGTTGATCTCCTTCAGAATGGACTGGTTGGATCTCTTTGCAGTCCAAGGGACTCTCAAGACTC